>PYUH01000373.1:3075132-3151046 GCA_016808085.1 Suaeda aralocaspica
TTTTTTTTTTTTTTTTTTTTATGTAGAAGTCTGAAAATACCAAAAGGGGAGGAGGAGTGGTCGGCGGTGGCGAGGGCGACGGTCCGACTGGCTGCGGGCAGCTCCTGCTGGGCGCAGGTCTTTTCCGGCGAGGCTCGGATCCCAAGATAAAATAATTTTTTTCTCTGGTTTTCCGAAAACACAAACTGCATAAATTTTTTTTGTTTTTTTTCCTAAAAAATCACTTCTCTTTTTTTTTTTTTTTTTTTTTTTTCTTTTTTNTTCTCTTTTTTTTTTTTTTTCTTTTTTCTCTTTTCTCTCTAAAATTTTGGAATCCTAATGACAATTTATGAGCATGAAAAACTGAAACTTTGGGTTTTAAAGGGTATTTATAGACCCCAAAGTAGGATTTGGAAAAGCCCACACTTATCCTAATAAGCGGAAATTACCTTTATGCCCTTGGCTCAAAATAACTTAGGAAACCTTTGAAAATCTTATTTTTCTAAGCCTTTTAAAATATTTTTAAAACATAAAATATTATATATGAACACAAATAATTATGTTCAATTAAAACTTATTTATTATTTATTTTATTATTATTATTATTAATTTCTAATCATTTAATATTCCTATTGAACATAATTTTTCAATAAAAATATTAAAATTATACGAATAAAACACAAAAATACTTTCTTAAAATACGTGAAAATGTGGGGTATTACAAAATCATTCAATCCAGGTGATTTGGTTTGGGTCAACCTTAGAAAGGAAAGGTTTCCAGGGAAACGCAAGCACAAACTCATGCCTAGAGCAGAAGGACCTTTTTGAGTCTTGGAGAAATATGGAGACAATGCTTACAAGATTGATATTGGGGAAGAGTATGGCATGGCCAGTACATTCAACATTGGGGATTTGACTCCTTACTTGGATGATCAGCAGATTCAAGAATTAAGGACAATTCCTTTTGAAGAAAGAGAGGTTGATCAGGAAGCAGATTCAAGCAATGACTCAAGCTATTGTTACATGGAGGTAATTCTAAGTTGTTCTGAAATTCATGGAGTGAGACCATTTGGATTACATGGGTTTGACTTTGGATCAGATCAAGGACATTGTTGCATATCACATATATCACACATTCCTGGTTAGGATTGGCAACATGCCAATGGAAAGACGGTGGATTCAGAGAATAAGTTGGTTTTTGCTTATGGTTTTTTCCCACTATAGTTGCTAGGGTTTTTCTCTTTTTAGGCATAGGAGTTTTTATTTCTTGTGGAGTCTTACTCATCATTTTCTACTTAAAGGTCAAGGAAAATGCTTTCTTGAAAGTTTCTTGATTAAAAGATTCGTTCTTGGAAGGTTTCTTGAATATTGAAGTGGTTTCTTGTAGTTGCGCAAAAAACGAAGCTTGTGTGTGGCTTGTTTTTTAACGAATTCTTGGAGTCTTGGGTGTCTTTGGATTTCCGTAATTCATTTCTTGATGATTGTTTTGTTAATTAGTTAGCTAGTCAAGTTGTTAGGATCGAATCGAAGTTAGTTAGGATTTTATGCAAGTTGCAAGTAGATAAGATTCTAGTTGGCAAGTTGATCAACAACTTATGCAAGTGGGGGTGAAGTGGCATACTTATCCACTTATATTGTGTTGTGCCCGAATTTTTTTATAGGTTGTTTCTAGTTTGTTTAGGAGTTAGTTAGGGTTGTTAGAAGTTTGGTAGGATTTCGTTGTATTATAAATAGCCACAATTTTATTGTAGCAAATCAGATTTCAAGTTTATAAAATTCAAATTGTTGAGTTAATATTTTGTGTGAGCTTCATACAAAATTACTAAGAGATTTTCGAGTGTTTTGTGAGTTAAAAGCTACAAAATATTCACGTCTAGCTTTAAAATTTGTGATTAAGTGTTCTCATAAAGAATAAAACAACCTTAGCAATATATAGATTGTTGAGTGTTCCAATCTAGAACTAAGTTTTCGTAACTTCGGTGACATGTGAGTGTTCCAATTTGCTAATTTTATAGTAAACCAATCTATCTAGAGTTTAAGAACTTAGTTTGAACCTAAGACATAGATCAGAAACCAAATAACAACAACAAAATCAAAACCAAAACAACTAAATAATAATAATATCGAAACTAACCTCAACAACGAAGCCACCAAAAATCAGTTAGCCAATCATTCACTCTCACACACTCAGTCACTGAATTAGTTACAAACTCACCCACTCCATCACTCACACTCACACTCACACACTCAGTCACTCACTGTCACAGACAGTCAGTCTAAATCTGTTTTTGAACCCAACTACAGGACAAGAATTCTGCAGAAACCACAAACCACAACTGTCAATCACTCACTCACAAACCACAAACCACACAGTGACTCACTCACAGACCACAAAAACACACACTGACAAAAAAAATTAAACAACCAAATAAATTAAGCAAACAAAAAATTATTAAACATGCAATTGAACATGCTCCAACAACCAACAACCAACAATAGAAATCAAAAAATTAAATAAAAAATTGAAAATGAACTCAATTGTTCACATATAATTGAAACCCTAAACACCATGAATTATAGAAAGTAAAAGGCTGAAGAACTTACCTTTTGAACAGAGACGAAGGACAACAGGAAGAAGCAGCAAAAGAATTACAAAAAACAAAAAAAATTTAAGGGTGAAGAGGAGGAGCAAAACGGTGAAGAGGAAGAAGAGGGAGGGGAGTGCAACTGAAATGTGTGAGGAAAGAGGAAAGAGAAAAGAGGAAAGAGGAAACTGGAAGTTAGGAAATTATATTAGAAGCTTTTAAAATCGGATATTAAAACCAAAAAAATAATAATAAATTTCTTATTTGCTACGGTTTTAACTGCAGCAAATAACATAAAAACCGCAGCAAATGTTGAAGGCATACAACAAACTCACACACATTTGCTACTAACAGCAGCAAATAAGGAGCAACAAATTTCAATTTTTGTACTAGTGGGATGTCCTACTTGGATCACCACTAAGTTTTGGTGTGGATAGTTGGACACACCCTAGTCATGGTACCCTTTTGGACACCTTAAGCCTTACTTATAGTCACCCCTTAGAACCTTGGTTAGGTTTTAACTTGACCTCATGCATAGGTGTATTATGTGCAATGTGCCACATGTTTTTCTTGTTTATTTTAAGGGAATCTAGCGTTCTCATGACCGCTTTCACCCAGAGAGTCGCTTGTAGACCATGGATGCTTATTGTATAGACCAAAAATTGCATGTTAAACCCCATAGGTTATTTATGTTGTCAAAAGTATCCTCATTATCCGGAAATAATAAATAAAAGTAGAAAAATCAAGACATGATGAGATACTATGCATCATGCATTCATATAGAGTTAAGAAGTAATCATGATATGTCTTGCATGTCCTGAAAGTTGAGTTGTCGAAACAAGTGAAAGTTCTAAAAGTTCAATATTGTAGGATAGGTCGTGCACTAGCCCGGCAAACAAACCCTCTTGGTTGGCTAGGGAATGTGGTACAAGACTAGTTCGGAGAGACACTCTGGTTTCCGATCCACTAGAGACACCACAATCCAATTCAACAATGGGTGACCAGGATCTCGCAAACAAGGTTGACAAAGTAATCGCTAACTTGTCACTATTGATCCAAGCTTTTGGATTCATGTCAAACAAGGTGAATAGCCTCGAGAACATTAAGTACACCCTACAAGACATGGAAAAGGTGGCAAAAAGGTTCAACGATCAAGATGCTTACTTTGACCCCCCAAACCTCGATCAAAACTTAATCGACACCTTACCGGAAAAGTTCTCCATTGTTGAACTTCCAAAGTTCAAACCCATCGACAACCCTAAGTACTTCCTAAGGGGTTTTAAGTTCTACATGGATGTGAAGAAGATCAACCCCAAGCTCTACCCAAGGATCTTCCCTATGACTCTCGAGCAAGTATGCCAAAAATGGTTCTTTTCACTTCCGGACAAGGATACCACAACTTGGGAAGACATAGCCCATGCCTTCACGACTCGTTACAAAGGCAATACTCAAGCTAGTACTTCTCAAAGGGAACTTGAAATCCTCAAGCAAGGGGAAAAAGAAGGGTTTACCACTCATCTCTCCCGATGGAGGGAGACTGCCGCACAAATGGTGACAACACCACCAGAAAAAGAGCAAGTCAATATCTTCATTGCCAACTAGCTCCCCAAGTACAAAAATCGTCTCAAGTACTTGGGCCTAGATACCTTTGGGAAAGGTCTATCACATTGGGATTGAAATCGAGGAAGACCTCAACAAAGAAGGTGGAAAGGGTAAATGGAACATAAATAAGAAAACAACCTACTCAAAGGGGGCTCCCACCTCCAACAATGTCAATGTCGTGGAACAAGTAAGAGCTCCTTTCCATCGTCGATGCGAATACACTCCCTTGGGTATGATCTATACTCGAGCATTTGAAAGGCTTCAATCCAAAGGCAAAATCAATCATATAGGACCCACTCCGGATCCTGCTCCTGAAAAGAGATCTTTAAGATGGAATGATACTAAATACTACAAATACCATCAAGGTAGGGGGCACACCAGAGAAGATTGCTAGATCCTCAAGAATATCTTGCAAGACATGGTTGAGGATGGAACACTGCCAATTCCACCAGGCTAAAAGAAGTCTAACATTCAATTAAATCTGCTTGTACTCCTCATGATTAAAGAAGACAACTCCTTTGATCCAATTACTTTAGTCACATCTACCGGATGAACAGTCCTCCAAGGTATCTTTTCCAACAATGTGGCTGCACCAAAGATCTTTGAAGAAGGGTAAAAGATTTCCAGCGATCTACCTCCATCCAAACATCCACCTGCATGCGACTGTTGGAAAAGGATTCAAATTAAAAGGATGAATTTATCAACAACCCGAAATGCTACTTTCACCTTTGCAAATGGCATGTCAACGAACCCTAGATCCTTGAGCTACCTAGTCCCATCATCAAGATTCCCATAGAACTCATAGAAGACGTTTGGGAAAGGCTTGATATTAAGAGCCTCGAAATGATTTTGATGGTCAATAGATACTAGAATGCGAACATCAACGAAATGGTGCACAACCCCTTTATTTGCGAAAGACGCATCAAGTACCATTGACTCATTGAAAGAACCTTCTCGTTGGTTCCACCTATTCCTCAGTATCCTCCTGCCTATAGGATACCCTAGGGTTTCTATCGCAAAGAATGCGAAGAATACAAACGGTTATGCCACGGGTTTGCGGGCAACATGGTCTTCTCCATCAATGCGGTTGGGAAAGATGAACCATCTTTTGACCCCCTTGATTTAATCACTCCTATAGGGCGACCTGCCTCACAAATAGTCACCTCCTCTACTCCCTTGGAAATCAATGAAATATGGGATAGCGGTAACGAAGATGTATATGCCGGAGATGAGGTTCAACCCACATATCACACTCGCATTGAAGAAGACAATGACGTTGCCGAAGATCTTAGGCCCTTGTCGCCTCTTAAAGACAATAAAATTCGAGTTCTCACTCGAGCCAGACGCCTCAACGCCGCCCAAGGCCAAAGTAGTGTTCAACTCACTCCACCACCTCCTTTGCCTCAAGAAGACGATAATGTCATCAAACAATTAAAAAGAACTATAGTCGACGTAAATGTTTGGCAACTCCTAGTCTCATCTGTAAAGCATAGACAAGCTCACCTCAAAGCTCTCACCGACATGAATGTAGCAAGCGACACCACTTCGTATGATTTTGTAAACCTCATCATGCATGGGCAACAAAAGTCATCCATCACTTTCTCCGACGAAGATCTCCCAGTCGAAAGGTCTAGCCACAACAAAGCCCTCTAAATCACTGTCATAAGTAGAAACCTCAATATACCTATGTCTTTGAATGACAATGGTTCGACTATCAATGTGTGTCCCTTAAGAACAGCGTGGAAACTTAGGGTGCTACAAGAGGAGTTCCGTGCAAGCAATCAAGCCATTCGGGCTTATGCAAACACAAGGAGAGACACCATGGAAGTAATATAGCTCAAAACGGAGCCGATTGAGAAAAAGGTCGAATCCCATGTAATGGACATCAAGATGAGCTTCAATCTTCTTCTAGGAAGACCATGGCTACATGAGTTAGGGGCAGTCCCTTCCACTCTCTATCAAAAGATCAAGTTCATGGTAGAAGGAGCCGTCATCACTATCAATGCTTCTTCTATTAAAATCCAAGTCACCAACCAACCCATCATCAACATCGAGCATTATGCTAGTGATGATGATTTGTGGGGGTTCTCCATTGCCACCACTGAAGAAGGAAATAAGGCTCCTTTTGACTTCGATCCTCATTCGAGCATGGTAGTCAACGCTCTTGTACGCGATCAAGGCTACTTTTCGGACGTAAGCATGGAAGCAGGAAAGGCCCTTCCCAGTACCCTTTTCAATCTTTAACCCAAGAATGATAGATTTAGGTTGGGATACATCCCAACTCGAAAAGACTGCAAAGAGCTCCAAAAGCAAAAGATGGCTAAGAAGGATGAAGACATTGAAGTCCAACCTTATTCTCTCACTCTAAATGGCAAGTTTTTAAAGGAAGGGGAGAACTCCCCCTACTACGATTTTCCACAACCATTCCATGGAAATGATGGGAAGAGGAACCCCGACTTGGAGGTCTTTACAAATCATTACTTCATGCACAAAGAAGTTTCCCCAACTACAAAAGGAAAATCCGAACCAGATGACCTTAGTATACTAGGGCTTGGGCTACTTTTTTAAATGGAGTATGTCCTACCTTTCGAAAAAGAAGTTTGTATGGCTATGAACACTAAATCTTTCAATCCCATTGAACTCATCACTCCGGCAAGTCAAGTCATTAAAGGATGGCGCAAGACCATAAAGATCACCACACTTGAGGGAAAGATCATGGATTTCACCATAAGAGAGGGCCCAATGCTTGAGGAGTATGAGTCTGAGTCCGAGTCTAGTGCTGCAGAAAATCCTAATAAGTCTGTGAAAGAGTCCACTTCCCCTCAAGAGACTGCCTTTAAGGCAAACTTCGATGCCATTGCCACTAAGTTTCATAACATGTCTCTATTTGCTTACTCTTCGCCTTTTAGTTCTTATTTTCCTTCCGATATATATGATTGCATTGTTTTGCAAATCGAAATTCAAAATGATAGTGCAATAATAAAGGCAGTAGAAGAACATGTGAGTAAAACTTCATTAATCAAAGAAACGGAAAAGGTTAATATCTCTAAGAATGACACGCCAAGATAATTGCAAATTAGCCTCACACTCAATCCTCAAGAAAGTGCTAAGCTTATAAAAACTCTCACAGGGTTCCGAGATGTATCCGCATGGTCGTATGAAGACTTGCTGGGAATTGATCCAGAAATAGCTAAACGCACTACCCCTTTAAACCAGGGAGCCAAGCCTATCAAACAAAATTTTAGAAGAATGAAATCGGCTGTTCAACTAAAAATCAGAGAAGTGTTCATCAAAGAATTACAAATCAGATTCATTAAGGTGGTCCAATATGCTAATTAGGTTGCTAACAACGTTCCCGTACCTAAGAAGGATAGGAGGGTGAGAATGTGCATGGACTTTCGAGACTTGAACAAGGTCTGTCCAAAATACAATTTCCCACTACCGTATATTAATGTTCTTGTTGATAAAAAAGCTAGTAACACCTTATTCTCCTTCATGGACGGATACGCAGGCTATAACCAGGTTAAAATGGTAGAGGAAGACATGGTGAAGACAACATTCACTACTCCATGGGGGTTATACTATTATACGGTTATGTCTTTTGGCTTAAAGAATGTTAGTGCCACATATTAACGTGCTGCTACCACAGTCCTTCACAACATCATACACAAAGAAGTAAAGGTGTATGTGGATGACATGATAGTGAAAACTAACGAAAGGAGTGAACACACTCTCACCTTGAAGAAATTCTTTGAAAGACTGTGGAGATTCAACATGAGACTCAATCCTAAAAAATGTGCCTTCGGGATTACCTCGGGAAAGCTGTTAGGTCATGTGGTTAGCGCTCGCGGAATCAAAATCGATCCAACAAAAACCAAGGCCATCATGTCCTTCAAGCCAACAAAACTGAGAAAGAAATCCGAGGATTTTTAGGAAGGTTGCAATACGTAAGTAGGTTAATCTCCAAACTCACCATGGTATGCAAACCTATCTTCAAGAAATAAAAAAAAATGCTCCAAAGAATGGGATGACAACTGCCAACGAGCCTTTAGCAAAATCAAAGAGAATCTCACTAATCCGCCCGTTTTGGTACCTCCTATCCCGGGACATCCCATAAGGCTTTACTCGACTATCACTCGAACAACTACTGGAGCTATGCTAGCGCAAGAAATCGACGAAAAAGAAAATGCCATTTACTACATAAGCAAGAAGTTAATACAATACGAAGAAAAATAATCCAACATCGAAAATTTATGCTTAGTATTAGTGTGGTCTACTAATAAATTGAGACACTACGTGCTTATCCATACCGTCCAAATAGTAAGAAAGGGAGATCTACTCGAGTATATATTCGATAAACCCACGGTAAATGGGATAATGTTTTTGACCTGAAATTTGTGTCACAAAAGACCATAAAATGCAGTGTCATTTCAGAATTCTTAGTCGATTCTCCGGATGAACCTCGCCCTGAGAACAATGAATTCCCGACGAGGAATTGATGGTGACTGAAGAGGAAAGTTGGTCTTTGTACTTCGATGGTGCCTCCAGCAAACAAGGATGTGGGGTTGGTGCCCTACTTGTCTCACCAAAAGAAGAGCGGACGCCCATTTCCGTTAAATTGGACTTCGATGTAACCAATAACGCCGCCGAGTATGAAGATTATATCATAGGGCTCGAAGCGGTCGTGGCCTTAAGAGTGAAAAAATTACAAGTTTATGGGGATTCATCTTTGATCATCAATCAGATCTTCAAAAAATGGAAGGTTAGAAGCAAGAGTTTGGCTCCATACCAAGCTTATCTAAAGCAAATAGCTTCTCAAATCAAGGAAGTAGAATATAATTACTTGAAAAGAGAGGATAATCAATTTGCGGATGCCTTGGCTAAATTGGCATCTACGTTTCAAATCCCAAAATCCTTGGATTAATGCCATTGGTTGTCGAAAGAAGAAAGGAACCAGCCTATATTTGCATGGTTGAAGAGGGTGACAAGGAAACCACCTCACAAGAGAAGATCCTTGGCACATCGACAGCAAGTCAGCAACATCCCACAAATACGTCAAAGAAAGAGCAACGAGCTTTAAGGCTCCTAGCCTCTCAATACATCGTTCAAGGAGGTAACTTGTATAACATACACCACAATGATTACACTTAAGGTGTGTGGATAAAGAGGAATCACATAGATTCATGGAATAAGTACACGCATGCATATGTGGAACCCACATAAATGCTAAAGAGATGGCTTTTAAGATCATCAAGCAAGGATATTGGACTACCATGGAAGATGATTGCAACAGATATGTAAGACATTGCGACAAGTGCCAAAAATACGCAAATGCTAAACATATACCCCCATCTTTTCTCCATTCCTTATCATTTCCGTGGCCATTTTTAACACGAGGCATTGACATTATTGTGAAGGTTACTGATACCAAACAAGATGATAACTTCGAAGGTTTGATAATGGCTTCTAAAGATGATACAAGTATGGGGGAAATAATGGCTTATGGAGATTCAAGGCTTTTGGGATCTTCTAAGACATCATCATGGGTGTGTATGGTGACACACGAAAATACTTGATCATAGAAGCAAAGAAAGAATGGAGGAATTAGGGGACTAAGATGTTTTTGCCTATGAGTTTTTCCCACTTCACTTGATAGGGTTTTCTCATTTTAGGCATTGAGTCTTTTAATTCTTGAAGTGTCTAAATCATCATTTACAGCCTTATACACATTAAAATGACTTCTTGAAGGTTTATTGATTAAAAGATTGAATCTTGAAAGGTTTCTTATAGTTTTGAAGAAAAACCACAAAATTGTGCAAATTTGGACGAAGCATGCATTGCGTCGATTTTGACGATTTTTGTGGGATTTGGGTAAATCTTGTTGTTGTGTAAATCTGGTTGTAATTTGTTGATTATCTTGATTATCAAGATAAGAATAAGTTTGTTAGGATAATTTTTTTTATTAGATAGAGTTTGTTAGGATATTTTAGCAAGTTACATGACATGTAGTGAAATGTGCCATTCTTATCTTGTGAGTCATCGATGAGTCACTAGATTAGGGTGAATTTACCTATGTTATGTGTATATTTTTAGCGTAGTTTAGTTAGGATTTTATTGATGAATTTACCTATGTTATGCGTGTATTTTAAGCGTAGTTTAATTAGGATTTTGTTGATGAATATTACTATAAAAAATCTGAACATTAGCTTGTAAAATTGACATTAGTGAATTCAATAAACATTATTGTTAAGTATTATTTGTATTCTACAAAACAAACAAAATAACCGAAGGTGTGAAAATTTTCAAGTGTGAGGGAATTTTCGAACAGTTTGGAAAGTGTTGGTGCTTAGGCTTTAGACTCTTGTGTGGATAATTTTAGGAATTGAGGGTGCATAGCTTTAATTAATTCACAAAATTATTCGACTTAGATCGATTTTCTTGGTGCTTAGCTTTAGAGAAAACCGAACTAAGATTCTATCATTGTGACTGGCGATTTCTTTATCAATATTCACATCAACTTTTGGTGCTCTCGTTGAGAGGACATTAATCCTCAAGGTTATTGGTATAATTTCATTGTTGAAACAAAAGTAATCTTGTCAGCTGATGAAGTAAAAACTCTTAAGATTACTACGGAGGAATTGCACAAGGAGATAGGGGAATTAAAACCATGTTTGTGGTCACTATGAAAGATTTTGCCTAAAAACTAAAATCACCAAGCAAGTCCAAGGGTGCAAGTAAAAGGGAGACAGATTCTAGTTCTGATGATGAGAAAGCAAGATCAAGGAGTGTAAGAAAACCAAGGAAACAATACTCATCAAGTTCTAACAATGAAGAACCTATGAATAGGCATAGAAAGAAGGAAAGGCCTAAGGATGATGATCGCAATCTTAAACTGGATATTCCTGAATTCAGTGGAAGTTTGGATCCTGAAAAGTTCTTGGATTGGCTAAGAAGGATTGAACGAATTTTCAAATATAAAGAGTATGATGATCGAAAATCATACAAGATTGCAGAATTAAAATTGACTGGCTTGGCTAGCTTATGGCTTGAAGGTATGCAAAAGAAAAGAAAGAAGGATGAGAAGTCCAAAGCAGCCACCTGGATGAAATTAAAGAACCAGATGAGGAGACGTTTTGTTCCAAAGGATTACGAGCAAGGCAACTATATAAAGATGCATACTTTAAAGCAAGATCGAAAATCAGTTAAAGAATATACATCTGAATTCCTCAACTTGATCACCATCTGCGATATAGAAGAAAAAGAGGATCATTAAGTTGCCCGTTATGTTGCTGGCTTAGATGAAAGAATAAGAGAAAAGGTGGAATTACAACCTTACTAGACTTTTGATGAAGTCTGCAAGGTTGCATCTAGGGTTGAGAAGCAATTTTCGAAAAAACCAGCTAATTTTTTGAAACCCTTTGTGAAGAAGCAAGGTGCCATTGTTTCATTTGAAAAAAATTTCGTTTCCACTTCAAAAACTCCTCTGTATATCAAGGATAAGGGCTCTACTACTAAGACTCCACACCTTGATCAACGCACATGCTTCAAGTGCAAAGGTCGAGGCCATATCCAGAAGGATTTTCGTCATTGAAGGGTTCATACTACTCGAAATTGGGCAGATGATGAAAACTTTGTGACAGCGTGAATTATGACACTCAGGAAGAGAAGATTGAGGAAATTACTCGTGAGGTGAATGGCCAGAGTTTAGTTCCCCGAAGGGTTTTGCAATCTAAAGTTACGCCACCTACAGAGAATTAGAGGGATAAGATTTTCATCACCAGGTGCAATGTTCTAGGGAGATTGTGTGATCTAATAATTGATTCAGGTAGTTGCACTAATGTCGTTTCTACAGTAGTTGCACTAATGTCGTTTCTACAAGTTACATTGGCTATGTAACACAAGTGACGTCAAGGTGAATAAACAGGCTTTGGTTAGTTTCAAAATTGGAAATTTCGATGATCAAGTGTTGTGTGATGTATGTCCTATGGATGTGTGCCATATATTACTTGGGAGACCCTGTCAATATGATACATTCTTACAGTTTGATGGTAGTACAAACATATACATCATTAGGAAACAAGCACAAGGAAAACCAGTTGCGGTGAAACCTTTAAAAAGTTCAAAATTTTCGAAAGATGTGAGCAATAAAAAGGGTGTTTTGTTGATTGATGAGAAAGCCATGGTGCAAGAGGTAAAGAAATTTGAGAATTTCTATGTGCTAATGGCTAAGGAAGTGCAAGAGAAAGCAACGAGCATCCCTCGTGAGTTGCGCCCCTTGTTGCACGAATTTCAAGACATATTTCTTGATGAATTGCCGCCAGGGTTGCCACCCATTAGAGGAATTGAACATCAGATTGCTTCCTAATAAACTAGCTTACAGTTACAATGCAGAAGAAACTAAAGAAATTCAACAACAGATTGAATGTGCATTGAGAATACAGGTTTCCTATTCCTCGATTAGATGATTTATTGGATGAATGTGCATTGATTCTAGAGCTGTGAATAACATTGCCATCAAATACAGGTTTCCTATTCCTCGATTAGATGATTTATTGGATGAATTGTTAGGCTCACAAGTGTTTATCAAGATTGATTTGAGGAGTGGTTACCATCAAATTCGAATGAAGGAAGGTGATGAATGGAAAACAGGGTTCAAAACTAAACTAAGACTCTATGAATGGTTGGTGATGCCTTTTGGTCTTACTAATGCTCCTAGTACCTTTATGAGATTGATGAATGAAGTTTTGAAACCTTTCATTGGGAAGTTTGTGGTTGTCTATTTGGATGATATACTAGTGTATAGTGCAAGTGTGGAAGATCATCTGTAGCATTTAAGAGAAGTGTTCGAAACTTTGAGAAAGCAAAAGTTGTATGCTAAGCTCGAAAATTGATCGTTCATGGTCTCAAGTGTGACGTTCTTAGGTTACATTGTTTCTAAAGATGGTGTTTAATTGATCCTTCGTAAGTAAAAGCTATTAAATCATGGCCAGTTCCGAAATCTGTGACCGAAGTGCGTGCTTTCATGGTTTAGCTTCTCTCTATAGAAGATTTGTGAAGAATTTCTCTTCTATAGTAGCACCTATGACCGAGTGTATTAAGAAGAACAAAGAGAAGTTTGAATGGACTAAAGATGCGTAAAAGGCCTTCGAATTGGTGAAGAAATTGCTTTGTTAAGCTCCTATCTTATCTATACCAGACTTTTCGAAACCTTTTGAAGTTGAGACAGATTCTACTAGCGTGGGGATTGGTGCAGTGTTGGTTCAAGGTAAACGGCCTATAGCTTATTTTAGTGAGAAATTGAATGGAGCAAGGTTGAATTACTCTACCTATGACAAGGAATTCTATGCTATTGTTCGAGCATTGAATCATTGGAGTCATTATCTGTTTCCAAGTCACTTTGTATTGCATTCTGGTCATGAGGCTCTGAAGCATAGCAATTGCCAACATAAACTCAATCCAAGACATGCTAAGTAGGTTGAATTTTTGCAGTCTTTTCACATTTCATCAAAGTACAAAGAAGGCAAATCTAATGTGGTTGTTGATGCTTTATCAAGGAATATTCGTGAATTGCTAGTCAGTGAAGCGCATGGGGGTGGAATTGCAGGTCACTTTGGTATTACAAATACATTGACAATGTTGCAGGAGCATTTTTATTGGCGTAGAATGATTGTGATTTCGAAGCAATAATATCGCAGTGTGCTGTTTGTCAAAAAGCCAAGGCATCCATCTATCAGGGATTCTACACACCATTGCCAGTGCCAGAAGCTCCTTGGGATGATATTTCTATGGATTTTATAGTTAGTTTGTCTAGAACAGCAAGGCAAAAGGATGCTATTATTGTTGTGGTTGACAGGTTTTCGAAGACGGCTCACTTCATACCTTGTCACAAGACTGATGATGATGTTGTCAATGTTGTAGAATTGTATTTTCGAGACGTTGTTAGGTTACATGGAATTCCGAAAACAATTGCGAGTGACAGGGACACGAAATCATGAGTTATTTCTGGAAATGATTATGGAGTTTGATAGGCATGAAATTACTCTTCAGTACTTCTTATCATCCAGAAATAGATGGTCAAACTGAAGTCACTAACAGAACCCTAAGCGTTCTACTTCGTGGTTCGGTAAGTAAAACACAAAAGGATTGGGATTTGAAATTAGCTCATGCAGAGATTGCTTATAATCGTTCACCATCATATGCAACTAAGCATTCACCTTTTGAAGTTGTTTATGGATTCAACCCCAAGCTACCTATTGATTTTGTGGCTATTCCCGAAGGTGAGCTCGATCATAAAGATGCTTTCGCTAAAAGTGAATATATGCAGAAGTTACATGCACAGGTTAGAGCAAGGATTGAGCATGTGAATGATATCTACAAGACAAGAGCTAACAAGCATAAAATCAAACACACGTACAAGGAAGGAGATTTAGTATGGTTACATCTAAGGAAGGAAAGATTTCCTAATTAAAGAAAAAACAAGATAATGCCTAGGTGTGATGGACCATTCAAAATCGTGAGTAAGATTGTGGACAATGCATATAAACTCGAATTGCCAAGTGAATATGGTGTGCATGCCACTTTCAACATTGGTGGTTTGTCTCCTTATGTTCCTGATGATCAACTTCGAGGTTTGAGGACAAACTCTTTTGAAGAAGAGGAGGATGATACGAAACAAGATGATAACTTCGAAGGTTTGATAATGGCTTCTAAAGATGATACAAGTATGGGGGAGATAATGGCTTAAGGAGATTCAAGGCTTTTGGGATCTTCTAAGAAATCATCATGGGTGTGTATGGTGACACACGATAATACTTGATCATTGAAGCAAAGGAAAGAATGGTGGAATTAGGGGAATAAGATGGTTTTGCCTATGAGTTTTTCCCACTTCACTTAATAGGGTTTTCTCATTTTAGGCATTGAGTCTTTTAATTCTTGAAGTGTCTAAATCATCATTTACAGCCTTATACACATGAAAAATGACTTCTTGAAGGTTTCTTGATTAAAAGAGTGAATCTTGAAAGGTTTCTTAAAGTTTTGAAGAAAAACCACAAAAATGGGCAAATTTGGATGAAGCATGTATTGCGTCAATTTTGACGATTTTTGGGGATTTGGGTAAATCTTGTTGTTGTGTAAATCTGGTTGTAATTTGTTGATTATCTTGATTATCAAGGTAAGAATAAGTTTGTTAGGATATTTTTTTTTATTAGATAGAGTTTGTTAGGATATTTTAGCAAGTTGCATGACACGCAGTGATGATGTGGCATTCTTATCTTGTGAGTCATCGATGAGTCATTAGATTAGGGTGAATTTACCTATGTTATGCGTGTATATTTAGCGTAGTTTAGTTACGCTTTTGTTGATGATTATGACTATAAATAATCTCAACATTAGCTTGTAAAATTGAGATTAGTGAATTCAATAAACATTATTGTTTAAGTTTTATTTGTTTTCCACAAAACAACCAAAAAAACTGAAGGTGTGAAAATTTTCGAGTGTGAGGGAATTTTCGAACACTTTGGAAAGAGTTGGTGCTTAGGCTTTAGACTCTTGTGAGGATAATTTTAGGAATTGAGAGTGCATAGCTTTAATCAATTCACAAAATTATTCGACTTAGATCGATTTTCTTGGTGCTTAGCTTTAGAGAAAACCGAACTAAGATTCTAACATTGTGAGTGGCGATTTCTTTATCAATTATCACATCAGTTACGCCTCTAGGCCATGGAGGCTATGAATTTATATTGGTGGTGTAATACCCCATATTTTCACGTATTTTAAGAAATTATTTTTATATTTTATACGTATAATTTTAATATTGGGTGTGTGTGAGCAAAGTTCACACCTTATAGCTTTACACTGTCGCCGGCGGCCTCTTTTTACCAACAGGGGCTTCAAAAATCTCAAAGAGCAAAGGACTGTGATCAGAGAGGGAAGGAGGAAGATAGACAGCTTCAACCTGGCCATATTTCTCCATCCAATGTTGGTTCACCAACCCCCAATCAATTCTAGACCATCATGAACTTGTGAGTAAAACAGTCGGTATTAATATAGATCTTCAAAAAAAAAAAATATTAGAAAGTACCCACTGGCCTTAGATAAGTATCAATATATTGCTACAAGATACACAAACAATTTTCTCATCTTTACTACTTTGCAGGAGAGTCCACTACCTAACCACACTTTGCAGGAAGTTGCTTTGACTACAGAACCATGCCTGTCTATTGGAGCGAATTGGATGATCGGGTCTTCCCCTCAAAATGCAATCCTCTCCATCGCGCTCATTAGACCAGGTGAATGGATTACCATTGTATTCAAGGTCCACCATGGCAGTAGAAACTCATCGAGCTAAAACTCACCAAAAGGTTGATTCGCTCAGTTCCTGCTAGAATCTTGGATTTAGGACGCACAGGTGAGAAGAAGGCTGCTATCGGATACTAGTTTCATTTGAAAAATTTGTATTCATAAGAATATTAAACAAAGGAATTTTAATAAATTTTAATTAAAATAATTATTTTGTGTTTATAAATAAATATTTTATGTTTTATAAAATATTTTGAAAAGTTTCTAAAATTTACTAATTTATTTTAAGGCAAGGGTATAAAAGTATTTTCCACTATTTAGGATAAGTATAGGCTTCACCAAGTCATGCTTTCGGGCCTATAAATACCCTTTGAAACCCAATTTTCAGATTTCATCTTTCATACTTGTGATTTGGGATTCCAAAATTTAGAGAGAGAAAGAAAGAAAAAGAGAGAGAGAGAGAGAGAGAGAGAGAGAGAGAGCAAGAAAGTCCGAAAAAAAAAAATTTCTGGTCGGTTTTGCGAAGAAGAAAAAAAAATATTTTTTGTGCTTGCGCCCTCGCCGGAACACCGCCGAACCACCGAGCCTCTCGCTGCTGTCCACCGGCGACCACCGCTAGCCACCTGCTCCTCCCCTTGTTCCAGTATTTTCTAACATAAAAAAATACTTCTTCTTCTTTCTTTTTGATTTAATTTTGCAAATTCTTGTTTATATTTATGATTAATCATGATTTTATAGGTTTCAATCATGTTTTATGAAGTTATGATTTGTTTTAAAGCATGAATTTATTTGTTCATGAAAGTCTAGATTAGGGTTTATAAAGTAATGAAATTCTTGATTTTTATGAGTTTTAATGATTTAAACTTCAATAGTATGATGATGAATTGTTGTTGGGTGTATTTATGACGATTTTATGAAGTTAAGATTGATTTTTAAAGGCTTTAAACATAAAGTAAATTGTTGTCCTAATTTTGTAGTCATGAAATTCAACAGAATAAATATTATGAACATGTTTTGGCTTTTGAAAAATTATTGTAAAGCATAGATTGGTTTCATAATGATGTTAGTAGAATGTAAAAGAGTTTCATGATGAGTTTATGATGTTTTTATGAGTTTTCTATGAGTTTAAAGTTAATTAATAAATCTGAAAGTTTTATAAAAGCAAGTTAAAATAAGTTTTAAGTGTTCATATTATGCTAGTATGATCACATATTAATATTATAATGTTACATATGATTTTTAGTATGTTTCATGAAGTTTAAAAGTGATTTTAAGCATGTTTATCATGCTGTCCAGATTTTGTAAAGTAAATATTTAGGATTTTAAAGTATGTAATTAGCATAAATTGACCATATAAATTAAGTATTACATTGTATGATTGATTTGTGTTATTTTTGAGGTTTTTCAAGGAGTTTTGATTATTTTAAATTGTTGTCCCCTTTTCCAAAGTGACATAAAATTTATGTTGAGGTTTTATAAAGTATAAATAAGTCTCGACAATTAAGTAATCTTGCACTAAAAAATTTAAGTGAAGTATGGAATTGAATACAGACCATATAGGGAATGTTTTGGACAAGTTTCCAATATCGAAAGTTGGTTTACAGTTGTTGTAGAACTTAGTCAACAAGGTTTTAATTTAGTTTCAGTTTTCTTTATGTAGGAGACTTTGAATTAGTCAACTTTTCGAAGTTGTGGCGGAGCACCACTATTTCACAAGGTACGTAAGTACTAAAGACAAACATGAATTAGAATTCATGCTTGGATGATCCTTTATGTTATGATATGTTGTTATGCTTTTTTGGATTATGACTGGACATGCATGACAAGTTTTATTAGAAGCATGATCTTATATTATTTTGACATTCCATGTTATTAGCAATAGAAAATTCTATAAGATTTAATTGGAATGTTATGATCAGTTTAATTTGGCCAATAGCTTATTAATAAAGAAAGGAAGTTATTTGAGTTGGTTAGTTACTTAATCAACAAGAAAGGTAGTTTGTGAATTTTTATTCACATGATTAAAAGGAGTTAATGAGATATTATTATAAACATGTTGCCACTCACAGTTTAATGTGTAGTCAAGGAGAAAGTAAATAGTTAGCCACTAACAGATAATGTGTGGTAGAGGAAGTTTAGTTTAATTAAAGGACACACATGAGATTATTTTGAGTCACTTTAAATTGAAGATAATTATCATGGCTTGCTTGATTTGATGTATGTTTTATATGATGTTGTATATGAGACATAACGTTGTTAAACCGATTAATCACGTAAAGTGTAAGAGGATTTGCATCAAAACTCTTGGAACGTATATACCTTGAGTACAAACAATGGGTGAGTCTTAAGGAACAGAGATCTATGACTTCTTGTTGGAGTACAAGACATTGTACTCTTTTATATTTTTAATGCGCTGGAATTCCGTCATTTTATGAGACATAGGTAATACGTTTTCGGAGTTGCTCCCAAGTTGGTGCCCAATAGGGCGATTTTAAAGGAAAGGAAACCCGTTCGATGCAGAATCCAAAGATTAAATATAATAATTAATTTGTTTTGTCTATGCACAGGTGAAGAGTTGTGAAACGTAAGTTGTGTGTATGTTTTAGTTCATGTTGTTTTGTTGCATACCCTTTAGTAGATATGTACTTAGCTTTGATAATTGTTTGTTTTGTGTGCATGGCTTTGTCTTGGAATTGGCCCTACAATAACCCACTTGTTGGTGAATAGTTGTCTGGAATAAGAAAAGCTACGGGTACAAGTGGGCATATGTCATTTCATGCTAGGCTGGAGTAAGAGCGATTGTTGTGTAGTTTTGTAGTTTTAATTTTATTTCTTATGAAGTACTAAGCTTCATTTGGATGTTGTTTTATCTTCAAAGTTTCTAGTTTTATTTTTTTTAAGGGCCATTAAAATGTTTCCGAAATATAATAAAGTTTTAAATTGATTTTTATTTTGGATGTTGGTTTGAATTTGGTTTTGAGACTTATTTTGAAGTTTAGTTTTAAATTGGTTTTGGTTTTAAGACTTCCGCTGTAGTACTTTGATAAATGCCTTAGCCGTTATCACGGTGGCGGTAATACTTTGGTTTTTTCCGTAGTTGAGTTTTGATAATTATAATTCTTTATGATTATAATATGTTTTCCGGAAAAATATAGAGTAGAAAGTTAGGAAATCCTAGGGTGTTATAAAGTGGTTACCAGAGCTTAGTTTTTGAAATAAAATAAATTTTATTTTTGGGGGTACCCTAAGTTTTATTTTGGAAAAGAGGAATTTCTTATTTTGGAAAGTTTTTGCAAATGGAGTTTTTCTAAAAATAGTTATTTCCAAAAATAGAAAGTGTTGGAAAATAAAAAGTTTTGAAAAATAAATTATGTGTGCAGGTATGCAAGGAATTCATGTATGTATTATGTGTTATTACTTTAATACCATGTGGTGAGGTTGGGTAGGAAGTTTGGGCATGTAGGATAGACTTTATTTATGTTCTTTCATGTATTAAAGTTCATGTTTTCAGGTGTTGCTTATGTGAATAGTTATGTGTAAAGGAAATTGTATGTTAGTCACCAGACCTTTTTATAGAACTGTTAGTTTGTTTTGTTTTATGAAGGATGGTCCATTAATCTAAGTGTTGTGCAGGATGTCGTATAGTATGCCTAGAAAAGATACACAAATAGGAACCTTAGAGAAGAAAGACTATGAGAGTTCACCCCCAGTACGTTTGAAAAATACAAATCTACTGTTAGTATATGAGTACAGTATTGAAGTTGCCACAATGAGACCAACCTGACCATGTGTCAGCCCTAATTGTTAAGCGTTTGCCCGACCGTTCGCCCTACCTAGAAATCAAGGCAAAGTTTAGCGATTTCCACTTTGCTGGAGAACTTCCGAACTACTTTAAATATAAGGATGCAATTGGCCTATGGGGCTGTGATTGGAGATACCAGGAGGGTTACATTGCTAGGAAAGAGAAGGAGTATCAGGAGATGAATGCAAGTGAGGAGACCCCGCCCACACCAAGCCCAGATCGATATTCAAGAAAATGAAGACATGATGGTGAAGAAGACTACTACTGCTTCCAGGAGTGATGAGTCAATGGACAGCTCATGTTATGAAATTGAGAGCCCAGATCCAGTAATTCCTGTGTAAGTAGACTTGGTAACCGATTATGAGGAGGATGAGGAAGAGCTAGATCCTAAGGAGGATGTGGATGAAGAAATGGAAGAGGACACAAAGATGATACAAAAGGTGATCCTAAATTTATGCAAAAGAAATATGTAATATCAAGGGATAGAAAGGACAATGTTTAAGGTTTCTTGTTTAGATATAATTGAGTTAATATTGTTTAGCATTTTTTATGTTTAGAATGTTAAACAATTTAGATTATTGTTTATGTTAATTTGAATAAGTGGCAGTGAGCCATAAAGATATATTAAGAGGTATTTAATAATAAATTTCTTTTAGGAAATGAAGCCTTAAGTATAATAGAATCAAGGGAATTATTTTTAATTTTTATATTCTTTATTCTTATTTTAATGGTTGTGTAAACAATCAAAACCAAGTGAATTATTCGCTCTAAAAGAATGAAACTTCTTATGTGAGATAAAATGAGAAAGTGTTTTATGTTATAAGTTTATGTTGTTCTAACTTAGAGTTAAACATGATTTAATCTAAAGGTTTTTTCCTCTACAGGAGAAATAGAATTGCTGAATGTAACAACAATTAGCTGAATGAGGTAGTGAGGCAATTAGCTACTATAGCTGAACAGTTAGCTGCCAAAGGTAATGGAAATGGTAGTGACCCTGCTTGGGAACTTTTCAAGAAGATTTCTCAAAGTAAGCCACCCACTTACCAAGGAGAGCACAATCCAACTATTCTAGAGGGATGGTTGAGAGAGTTTAATAAGCTATTTGGGGCAGTTGAGTGTCCAGAAGAGCTTAAGGTGAACCATGCTGTTTACTAGCTGAGAGGAAAAGCTGATCTTTGGCAGTCACAAAATGAGGCTGTGATTAGGGCTTTACAAGGGTTTAATTGGAATATGTTTTAGGAGAAAATACGTAATAAGCTCTACCCTGTGTTCCTTCAGGAACAGAAAGCATAAGAGTTTCTAGAGCTTAAGATGGGCAGTATGTCTGTTACTGAGTACTACTCTAAGTTGATAGAATTTTCTAGGTTTACTAAGGAGGCCGTGGCAACCAAGAGGTAGAAAGCTAGCCATTTTGAAAGAGGGTTACCCTTAGACCTTCAGGCACAATTAGTTGGGCAGATCTTTGAGTCTTTAGATGAGTTATATGGTAGAGCTGCACACCTGTATGCCATAGACCAGAAGAAGGAGGAGGTACAGAAGGAAGGTGAGACGAGGGAGAAAAGGGATGATGATGAAATAAACTTCAACCAACATGGGAATCATGGTGGATTTTGATGTAGTGTTTATTTGTTTACTTTTTTCGTATTTTTCTTAGTTATTTTAGCTAGTTTTATCTCCCTTTTGTCTCAGTTTTTCCTTGTTTACATAGTTTTTTTTTCTCTTTTCCCTTTCCCACATTTTTTAGCTTATTATTCCTTGTATTACTCTATTTTCTGTTTTATCTCATTTTTGTAGGATTTCCCGGATGATTCGAAAATCAAGACAATACATGAAATGGGAAGAGTAGTATGTTTTGCGAAGATTTGGATCGGTTTGATCGAAGTTTAAAGCTTTTTGTCAAGTTCCTTTCGGCTTTTGCTCAAGGTTCTAACGATATCGCAAGTTTTACTAGCGATATTGCTAGCTTGGTCTAGCGACATAGGAAGACTATGAGAGGTGCTTGGTAACTCATTTTCACAAATTAACATAAGAAAAGCCACTGCCTCAAACAAGGAAAGAAAGCAAAACAGGGTTAGTGCCCGCTAGGCTACAGGAGCGCCCGCTACCCTAGCCTAGCGCCAGCTACCTTCTTGTAGCGCCCGCTACCCCCTGTTCTAGCGAACTTCAGTTTTCTCTTCTTCAACTTACCCACTTGCTTTTGGTTTAAACTTTAGTATATATATCTTGTTTTTTTCAACTGTAGAATATAGATAGATATAGTTAGAAATAGCAAGAAGTTTGTGGAATATAATTAGAAACTCTCATTTTGCTCTCTATATTAATGGTATTCAATTTGATTAGTGGTTAGTTCTTAATAAATTCAATAGTTGTAATTCAATCTTTCCTAAATTAATTCAAAGTTGGTTATTCAAAGTTCTTGGATTCTTGTTCTCAATTTGGTAATCAAATTTCTTGGTTTGGTATTATTAAGGTTCTTGGTTGATCATCATTGTAATTGGGCATCGTTGGAATAATCTTCAAGGATTCAAGCTTCTTGGTACAATTCTTAATTCATCTTCAATTCTCATTTCAATTATATTTCTTGTAGCTATTTTCTTACTTTTTGAACATTTGTTTTATAAAGCTTTCATCAAGTTAAAGTTGTCCTTGCCCTATTGCTTACATTATTTCAAGTTCATAAGCTTTCTTATTCAAGATTAATTTGTCCTTGTTCTATAGCTTATATTCATTTAAGTTCATAAGGTTTCTTCTCAAGTTAATCTTGTCCTTGCACTATTTCTTTATGTCTTAAATATTCTCAAGATTAAACCTTGTCCTTGTCTTCATTTTCTCTATTGCTTTTGTAGTTTGATTAAATCACTTGCATAACCTATTTCTTTGTAATAACATTGATAATCACACAAAGCTCTTCCATTTTTATAACTTTTGTTTAGTTTTGTTTATAATCCATTGTCATAACTTATTTCTTTGCTATAATTTGTAATCATGAATAAAGATATGTATTTGATTAATAAAATGTGTAGTGAGTAGTTATAGTGCTAAGGTGTGGGTGTAATCCTCACCTCCTTCATGACATAAGTAGGCTCTTAGAAAAAACCGAGCTTGGGGGTAACTAGAGTCGTTACATTGGGTTTTAAATCACGTAATCTATGACTTAATTCCATAGATGTCGTCTTAGGTTCCTCAACAAAGGATCGAGAGATGAGTTGAGTGAAGACTCCCCGTGTTTGATTAGTTTGAAAACCATAAAAATAGGTGTTAAGTTAGGGGACGTTACTAGTCTTCGTGAAAAAGTGCTTAAGAGCTGTTTTAGGGTCACGCCATGAGAATAGGTCGTGTTCATAGCTCCGCTCGTCATGCTAGCTCGAGATAGTAGACATGACTCTTAGAACGATTTCCCCTTGACATTACCCTCTATGTTCTGTTTAACCTATTAATCCGCGCCTTCATGTAATAAGTGAGCGGTGTATCCCTTACCTTAGTCGTCTTTAAATCTTAAAATCAAGTTAAAAATCAACAATAGTGACAATTGTTCTTTTAAAATAAAACAAACTTAAACTTACTCCTTAGACTATCTTAGTGTAAAAACCTTTATCTCGTGGGATTTGGTCCTTACTTGATCTTACTAGTAGCCTGGTGAGCCTTGTATAGTTTATTGGTAGCCACTTCGACATGCTATCAAATTTTGGCGTCCTTCCGGGGATAAAACGGTTTTTCATCAAGTAGTTTTCTATTTGTGAGATTTTTGTCATAATTTCACCTTCCTTCCTTATTTTTCTTGTTATTTGCAAACTTGTCATTGCTATCTTTATTCCAGAATTGTATGCTACGCTGATCACAAGGAACTCCTAACACGCCATTTATTCTGGAAATTGAAAAACATTTACGTGGTTTACGGAGACTTGTTCACGAATCTGGTGAATTTGTAGAAGGACGAAACTTATTTGAATCCGATTATATATCTGAGCATTCAGATATGTCTGAGGAAAGTATACCACAGAAGTCTCTCAGGGATTCTGGCCACCCTGAGGCTTTAGAATCGCATAGTAGGATATCATTACCCGCTACGACTGCAAACAACCATGAATTTCGTCCTCACTTGATCTGTATGATCAAGGATGCTCAATTCGGGGGAAATCCCACCGAATGCCCTTTTGCGCATTTAGATAACTTCCTCGAGTTATGTTCCACAGTGAAACATAACAATGTAACCCCGGAATTCATCCGGATGTATATGTTTCAGTTTTCACTAAGGGATACAGCTAAGTTTTGAGTCCGATCATTACCCGAGGGATCGCTCAAAACATGGGACGATGTTACCAAGGCTTTCTTGGAAAAAAATTGTCCTCCTGAGAAAACCTCGGAACTAGGCGAAAAGTCTCCAATTTCACCCACGACGACGATGAAACTTTGGGTGTAGCATAAGACATTTTACGTTCCTGTCTTCACCACAGTTTTAGTTAATGGTTGGTATTCATGAGTTTTTACGATGGTTTTCTACCTAGCTCATCAAGGGCAAACCATGATGCCGGTTGTGGAGGTCAGTTGAAAAAGCTACCCTTGAACAAAGTTCAAGTAGCTATTGAGGAAGTTTCCAAGAACTCTGCTTGGCACTCCGACAGGAGACTTTTAGTGAGGAAAAGCGTCGCTAAAACTAATGATTTTCAGGCGCTTAACTCCAAAATTGACCTCCTAGCCAAACAACTAGAAAAAGCGCACTTCGCTTCTTCTAGTACACCTTCACAAGTAATGTCTTGTGAAACGTGTGAAGGTCATGACCACACGACTTCTTACTGTGTTTCCACTATGGAAACGATAGCCTATTCTCAAGGTTATAATAATAATCAAGGTTGGAACCCCCAACCTAATTCAAACTATAATAAGGGAGGTGGTCCTCAATCAAACTTTCAACGACCACCTCCTCCGTAGCAACCCGACATTTATCGGCCTCCTAGCTATAACCAAGGGGGGTCGCCTCAACCTCGCCCTCCTTATCTTCCTCCTCCTGAAAAGTCAGGGTTAGAACATGCGTTGGAATTATTTATGAACCAACAAACTAAATCTAACGCCGATAATGAGAGGAGGATAGGCGATCTCGCTACCTCTGTCTAGCAACTTGAAGCTCACGATAAAATGATTGAGTCTCAACTCTCTCAAATTGCTTAACATGTTGCTAGCTCCACACCTAACTCTGGAATTGAATTTCCTGGGCAAACTGTGGTTAATCCTAAGGAACACGTAAAATCTGTTTCTGTGGTAAGTGAGGTCCCTATTTCTGTTATGGTGAAAGAAATTTCCATTAATGACAGTAAAGGCAAGGTTGGTGATAAGGTAGTCACTCTAAAGGCTCCGGTTAAAGTCTATACACCCCCATTACCATTTCCTAACCGAGCTTTGGAGCATAAAATTGAGCAATTGGGTAGTTTCATCGTCCCCACTCTAATCACGAGTTTGGACGCAGTGAAAGGCCTTTATGACCTTGGTTCAGGAGTGAGCATAATGCCCCTCTCCCTAGCCAAAAAAATAGGCTTAGATGAAATGAAACCTTCCAACATGAAAATTAAGTTTGCCGATAACACTATAAAACAAACTATGGGCATCTTAGTTAACATACATGTGCAAATTGATGATATTTTTATATCATGCGACTTCGTGATAGTCGATATGGATGAAGATACTTCAATCCCTCCCATATTGGGAAGAGACTTTTTACGCACGACGGGGGCCCTTTTCAACGTAAAGACTAGAATCATGACTTTCCGTATTGGAAATAAAACTTTCAGCTTCACTGATGTTGGTCATCACATGACCCACAAAAAGGTTGATACTCCTATGGTACCTAAGCTCGAGGCTTGCATTATCACTCATCATGCATTCTCGAGCTTGCATAGTCCCATAAAAAGGGGTATGCAGAGAAGAGCTCGACCTTTACATGAGGGAATAGAAAGCAAGGGTCATTTTCACACCCCTAGCTCTTAATTTTTTTACGCTACTTTCAAAGATTCAAAACTTAAATCATTGAAATCCTGGCTCAACACTTTCTCCATTTAAGGAAGTGGCGGATGAGAAGGGAAAACCATTGAAAACTAATGGTCGAATCCTTAACGAATTATTTCAAAAACCTTCTCTTCTTAAAAATCTATTTTTCCTCCTAGATGACTTTGATGTGACTACAATCACATCTTAGTTCTTGTTTCTAGAACTTGCGTCAGGCTCGAGACGTTAAACAAGCGCTCATGGGAGGCACCCCATATCACATGTACATAATTTCATTAATTTTTAACTCATTTTGAGCATTTTAGGCTTCTCATGAGCTTTTTTTTGTGAGTTTTGGGGATTTTATCACCCCATTACCTTTGATGAGCTTATTCAGCCAAGGAAACCCCTTGGGCATATTCTTCGAGGTTTTTGTGAGGTTTGGTTGGGAATTTGAAGCCAAATAAGTTTCATGCTTCATATGACGCAAGAGTTGGTGACTTTTCGGGCTTTTTCGGGGATTTTATCACCCCGAGTCACCCCTTAAGTAATTTTATCAAAAATCGACTCCTCTGTTATCTCACATGGCTTTTACTTGAACTTATGAAGCCTTCCTATCGCTGATTTTGGCTCATAAGTACAATCGAGGTTCGTTTTCACTCATTTCTTGCTCTTCGAAAAAACACCGTCCCGAAAAGCATTTGAGGTGCCTTCAAACCTCATAAGTCATTTGGACATGTCATTTTGCCCTATGTAATGATATAATGAAGCTCTCTTGTCTTGATAAGGCCTATATAATGTTTTAGGCATCAAAAAACTTGAATTTTTGCAAATACTGCTGCTAAAACTGCTTCAATTTAGAGGTCTAACAGACCTAGCGGCCGTTGGAATTCCCTAGCGGGGGCTAGGCCAGACAGATTTTTTTCCATTGCTTCTGTCTCAATTTGTGCATAAAATGTAAATTCAGGGGGTAGCGCCCGCTCCCGTAGACTAGCGCCCGCTGCCTACGGGAGCGCCCGCTACCCATTTGGGTTAAACTTTCCAGAAGCTACTGACTTCATTTGGGTAAAATGATTGAGGGGATAGCGCCCGCTCCTGCAGAGTAGCACTCGCTACGGCTAGCGCCCGCTACCCCTGTGTAGCACCCGCTATGTTTCCGTTTTAACCAAAATACATCACAGAATCAGCATTTTTTATCTCGTAACCCTATTTATTTTTTGTTTTTTTTTTGCATCTCACATTTTACTTTCTCTCACCAAACCCCATTCTCATCCATCCTTCCCTCATCAAAACTACATCAATCTCTCTCAAATCCTCATCCAAAATACACTCAAATCTTCCATCTTCTTACTTCTTTTTCAAGATCTCATAATAAAACTCACAAAATTCTGCATTCTTTCATGAACATCATAAAAATTAAGTTGGGGAAAAGTTAGAGTTTCATTCAAACATTCGATTTTTGACATTACTGGTTCACAATTGGTGTTTATAGAGTGTTTTCACACTCTATTTGGTATCATTTCTTCTTGTTCCAACTCATTTTTTGGTTATTTTCACTTAACTAATGTTGTTCTCCATTTGATTGTATGCATGTCTCGTTTTTTTAGTTAATTAACTTCTTAAAACTTTTTTTTTTGAGTTATTATTGCAAATTTGTGAGTTTGTTTTGTTTATGCTAGATTTTACTAACTCTAAGTTGAATTTTTTTTTTGTGTATCTTTTTCACAACTCAAACATTTTTTTTTTGATTTCTTGTTTTTGTATGTGGATCTTTGGCTTTTTGAGGTCGCCATTGATCCATGAACTGGCCTATTTAGTTGATTAAGGATATTTTCTCTTATTTCTTCCCACTTCCATTTAAATCATTCTCTTAATTAGGGTCTTTTTACAACCTTGTTACCATAGTCATGAGGAATAACTTCTCTTTAAGTAAAAAGTAACATAAGACTGTTGACTTAGATCCCGAACCAACTACCCCTCCTGATGCGGTTGAACCACTGCTAATTAGAGTCCCTAACCAGGACAAACAAAAATGGACCGATTTAAATGAGCGTATGTTAAGAGGTACGCAGTTCAATGATCCAAAACCTGTACAAGCCTTATACTTTGAGGCCGAAATGCAGGTTTTGTTTGAGAACTTAGGTTGGACGAACTTTGTTCATCCGGACAATGTCAACCCAACCTACCTCCATTTAACATACAAATTCCTAATTACTTTTAAACGTAGACAGACTTCGAATTCGATGATTTTCCTGAATATGAACTTAGTTTCCAAATGTTTAACAATAATCATACCATCACCCTGTCACAGCTTAACACATATTTTGGTTATGATCCGTCCAAATCCATCTTTGAACCATCTGGGGTCACTGATTCCACCTCCATGAGTTCTAGAAGGAAATTAGTGGCTTCGATAGGTTCCATTCTATCACTTCGTTGGCCAGTCACATCCACCAACCGAGTTTGAGGCTTTTGCGCCGGTTGTTTGGTACCTCTATCTTCTCCAAACAAGATATGGGGAAGATAAACCAAACTGAGCTTTGCTGCCTTTACATGGTAGCTAAGCAAAACGCAACCGGAAGTCTTAATACTTGTTGGAGGTTTATTAAGCGTTGTAGAGAAATTGTCTCCAAACCCCACATGAAAGGAGAAATAGGTTTGGGTGGGTATATTACCCTTATAGCTAGAAAATTACGATACTCCCACTACTTCCATGCACTACAAACGGTGAATGATGATCTACTGATTGACTTAGACTCATTCACTTCTGCTTGGTTCGTGCATGAGACTTTTAGGCGGGATCGAGTGAGTTGGTTAGTAAATAGGCGACACCACTGCTATTTGCCTAACCCATCACTCACCACGTTCGAAAAGGAATCCCCTTTCCTTACTCCTTTCGAACCTCTGAGTCCGGAAGACCACTCCTTATTTTCTAGATGCTAGTCTCACCTTCTCCCCTTAGCTACCCCTCAGCGTCCTCAATCCCCTCTCCATGGTTATGGGACGAGGCACCCTCCTTCCCAAGTACCAATGGAGACGAGCCAACAAGGCTCCTTTTCCTCTCAAACCCCTCCTTATTCTGAACTTCTCAATGCTTTCAACTCTCTCTACCTCCAACAAACCGAGATGTTTCGCTACATCCAATCCCAACAACAACAACAACAGGAGCGTCAACTGGCATCGATTCAAACCAATTCCATATATCATTATCACGTTTTCTCGGGCCATTTTGACCCTTATCTCAACTACCCACACTGCCCACCTCAGGAAGGACCGGTCTCAGGTTGGAATAATGGTCAACCCACTTGGCCCTACCTCCCCACTCGCTCCGAGCCGAATTACAGCTTCCAAGTTTCTATAGGTGTTGATCCCCGAGGTGATCCTAGTGTGCCTGGAGATTTTTGGCCACAAGGACATACGGAGGGTTGGGATCCCTACCCTTCTTGCCCTTTTAAGTTTGGCAACTACCCTGACCGACCACGCTATGATTGGCCACCATATACCGACGCTAGTGGTCCTGACGTTGATCCCACCTATAATTTTAGGCAGGACCCTCCTTCTCCTTGACCATCGAGTCGATGCTCATTTCCTAGCTTGGGGGAGGAGTCCATTAGTGTCCTTGTATGCTTTTAGAGGGTATACGCGAAGGGTATGTAGTTGAGTCATTTTGGTTTCATTTGCTGCTTGTTGTTTTATGTCGTTTGTTCATTGGAAGAGAGAGAGTTGGTTTCTTTTTCGAGGATGTTTGATTGTGGTACTAACAGGGAAGTGGACACTAGCTTTGGGTTTGTTGATAATTTTTCCTACATGATGACGATGGTATGATTATGAGTGTTTTTGGTACTTTTTGAGCGCTTCATTTGTTGATAATGTATGATGATGATGATGATTTTGTTTGAGTTATGATTTTGATTATTGGTTGTTGATGGTACTTTGCTCTCATTTTGGAAAATCCAAATTATTCTTTCTTCACCCCTCTTTCCCTAAAAATCCAAACTTTTCATTCTTTACCCTTCTTCCCTTAAAAAAATGCATTTTAACTTTTAGTGTACAACATGTAGGTTAATTTTGTAGTTTAATTTCTTTTATTATTTTCCCTTAGTTTATTTTTAGAGCATTTAATTTATTTACCGCATGCATTCAAAATGAAAAGTCCAAAAATATTTTTCTTTTTGAGGTCTTTTTGGTTAGTTTTAGAATTAGATCCCTATGATGTGAAAAGAGACTATTAGCTTAGACTTTCCCTTTCCCATGAACTTTAAATCCTAAAACACTTTAGAAAGGTAGTTCTTGACTTTTGACTTCTTTAGTAATTAAACCATGTTAGATAATTGTTTGAACTTGTGTAGTGAATATCGGTTTCTCAACTCCTTTAGCTCTGTCAAAACACCGCATGAGTGATCGTCTTTAAACCTTGGTGAGATTTTGAGCCTTCATGCATTTATAGACCATCACCATGGTCTCATTTTCTTTCTAGAGCGGTTGATGATTATCTTGTTGTGGATATCTGGAACGAGAATTTGCCTTGTGACTTTGGGAATCGTGACTACTTTGCCCTCCGTTATATGAACATGGCCCTCATTTTGTATATTTTGTTTTAGAATACAACTCTTCTTAGGTTTGTTTCTTTTCTTTTATATCAACATATGTACATATTCTTTGTTCCCCTTCTTTGTGCTTTGACCCTTGTTCACCAACCCACATATGAACCTCGACCTACAACCGTTGTCACCCTATTTAGTTAGTAAAGCATGTCGTCATTCTTGTCCTCTTGTATAAATTCGTTCTAGTAAAAATCAAATTTAAAGCTTTTGTAAATAAGCTTAGTTAGCAATAAAAAGTTGGTTCTTGTTCAATTCATTTGAAGTGAGTAAATGGCTTTTCATCATCATTTCTTCAAAAGATTATCTTTTAAAATGATGAGAAGTCATATGTCTATGTTGTCCTATTCCTTTTAGGATGGTTTTTGAGTTACAGACTTAAGTTTTATTGTGTTGAAGTCATGGTGGAGTTTGATGTAGCGTTTATTTGTTTACTTTTTCCGTAGTTTTCTCTCCCTTTTCTCTCAATTTTTCCTTGCTCATATAGTTTTTTTCTCTTTTCCCTTTCCCACATTTTTTAGTTTATTATTCCTTGTATTACTCTATTTTATGTTTTATCTCATTTTTGTAGGATTTCCCGGATGATTCAGAAATCGAGACATTACATGAAATGGGAGGAGTATTATGTTTTCTGAAGATTTGGGTCGGTTAGATCGAAGTTTAAAGATTTTTTTCAAGTTCCTTTCGGCTTTTGCTCAAGTTTCTAACGATATCGCAAGTTTTACTTGCGATATCGCTAGCTTGGTCCAGCGATGTGGGAAGAATATGAGAGGTGCTTGGTAACTCATTTTCACAAATAAGCATCAGAAAAACCACAGCGTCAAAGAAGGAAAGAAAGGAAAACAGGGGATAGCGCCCGCTACCCTAGCCTAGCGCCCGCTACCCCCTGCTGTGGCGAACTTCAGTTTTCTCTTCTTCAACTTACCCACTTGCTTTGGGTTTAAAATTTAGTATTTATATCAGGTTTTTTTCAACTGTAGAAGATAGATATATATAGTTAGAAATAGCTAGAAGTTAGTGGAATATAATGAGATACTCTCCTTTTGCTCTCTGGATTAATTGTATTCAATTTGATTAGTGGTTAGTTCTTGATAAATTCAATAGTTGTAATTCAATCTTTCCTTAATTAATTCAGAGTTGGTGATTCAAAGTTCTTGGATTCTTGTTCTCAATTTGGTATTCAGAGTTCTTGGTTTGGTATTATTAAGGTTCTCGGTTGATCATCATTTTAATTGGGCATCATTGGAATAATCATCAAGGATTCAAGTTTCATGGTACAATTCTTAATTCATCTTCAATTCCCATTTCAATTATATTTCTTGTAGCTATTTTCTTACTTTGATGTTTTGTTTTATAAAGCTTTTATCAAGTTAAACTTGTCCTTACCCTATTGCTTATATTATTTCAAGTTCATAAGCTTTCTTATTCAAGATTAACTTGTCCTTGTTCTATTGTTTATATTAATTCAAGTTCATAAGTTATCTTCTCAAGTTAATCTTTTCCTTGCACTATTGCTTTATGTCTTAAATATTCTCAAGATTAAACCTTGTCCTTGTCTTCATTTTCTCTATTGCTTTTGTAGTTTGATTAAATCACTTACATAACGTATTTCTTTGTAATTACATTGATAATCAAACAAAGCTCTTCCATTTTTATAACTTTTGTTTAGTTTAGTTTATAATCCATTGTCATAACTTATTTCTTTGCTATAATTTGTAATCATGAATAAAGATATGTATTTGATTGATAAAATGTGTAGTGAGTAGTTTTAGTGCTAAGGTGTGGGTGAAACCCCCACCTCCTTCAAGACATAAGTAGGTTCTTAGTAAAAACTGAGCTTGGGGGTAACTAGAGTCGTTACCTTGGGTTTTAAATCACGTAATCTATGACTTAATTCCATAGATGTCGTCTTAGGTTCCTCAACGAAGGATCGGGAGATGTAGTTGAGTGAAGACTCCCCGTGTTTGATTACTTTGAAAACCATGAGAATAGGTGTTCAAGTTAAGGGATGTTACTAGTCTTCGTGAAAAAAGTTCCTACGAGCAGTTTTATGCTCAAGCCATGAGAATAGGTCGTGTTCATAGTTCCGCTCGTCATGCTAGCTCGAGAGAGTAGACATGACTCTTAGAACGACTTCCCCTTGACATTCCCCTCTACGTTCGATTTAACCTACGAATCTGCGCCTTCAAGTAAGAAGTGAGCAGTGTATCCCTTACCTTATTCGTCTTTAAATCTTAAAATCAAGTTAAAAATCAACATTAGTGACAATTCTTCTTCTAAAATAAAACCGACTTAAACTTACTCCTTAGACTGCCTTAGTGTAAAGATCTTTATCTCGTGGGAGTGGAGTTTAAGGCTGACCTAATCGAGTTTGATTTAGGTGACTTAGAAGTGATTCTAGAGATGGATTGGTTGGGTGAGCATAAATCTGAGATTTTATGTGAGCCATAGAAGATCTCGTTAATCAATAAGGGTAAGAAGGTGAGCTATTAGAGGGCAGAAAGACCAAAACACAACAAAATAGTGTCAGTAATGAGGTTAGCTTCGTTTGTAAGGAGAGGCTTTCCCATTTACCTTTGTAGTGTGAGGGATGTGGAGCATGTTGAGACTGCTAAGCCCGAGGATATTGAGGTAGTAAGGGATATTCTAGACGTGTTTCCGGAAGAGATTTTGGAGATGCCTCCTAAGTGAGATTAACTTTAGCATAAACTCAGCCCTAGGAACAGCACCTATTTCCAAAGCACCCTATAGGATGCCACCTACAGAAATGAGTAAGTTGAAAGAGCAGTTACAAGAATTGTTGGAAAAGGGTTACATTAGGCCTACCAGTACTTTTTGTAAAGAAGAAAGATAGGAGTTTGAGGTTGTGTATTGATTATAGGGAGTTGAATAAGGTGACAATCAAAAATAAGTGTTCGTTACCGAGGATTGATGACTTGTTTGATCAATTAAAAGGAGTTACTGTATTTTCAAAAATTGATTTGAGGTCGGGATACCATCAATTTAGAATTGCTAATGAGGATATACCGAAAACAGCTTTTTGTACGAGATATGGGCACTATGAGTTCACTGTTATGCCTTTTAGGTTAACTAATGCGCCAGCAATTTTCATGGATCTAATGAATAGTTTTTCCAATGATTTTTGGATAACTTTGTGATTGTTTCATTGATGACATCTTGGTGTACTTTAAGAGTAAAGAGGAACATGTGGAACATTTGAGGACAATCATGAAGACACTAAGAGAGAATGAATTCTATGCTAAGTTCTTGAAATGTCAGATCTGGTTGGGAGAAAGTAGCATTCTTGTGACATTTCGTGTCAATAGAGGGAGTCGAAGTAGAACCAGCCAAAATCGAGGCAGTAAAGGAGTGGCCTACACCTAAGAATGTAACGGATGTATGGAGTTTCTTAGGGTTAGCAGGGTATTATAGGAGGTTTGTGAAGGACTTTTCGAGGATTGCTAAACCAATGATGTCGTTGATGAAGAAAGACTGTAAGTTTGAGTGGAGTGAAAAGTGTGAATGGGCATTTCAGACCTAAAAGGAGCATTTGACTACAACTCCAGTGCTGACCTTGCCTGATGGAAGTGACTCTTATGATGTGTATAGTGATGCTTCTAAAAATGGTTTGGGATGTGTGTTAATAGAAAATAGAAAGGTTATTGCATATGCTTCAAGGCAATTGAAACCATACGAGGCAAACTACCCTACTCACGATCTTGAGTTATCAGCGATTGTGTTTGCTTTAAAAATATGGAGACATTACTTGTATGGAGTAAAGTGTAGGATATACATGAACCACAAGAGTTTAGAGTACTTTTTCACTCAAAAGGATTTAAACATGAGACAGAGGAGATGGCTTGAGTTGATCAAGGATTATAACTTCAACATCCAATACCATGAAAGGAAGGTCAATGTGGTAGCAGATGCTTTAAGCCATAAAAAGGAGCATAGAGTGAACACGTTGGTGGTTGCTAATGAACTATGTATACTGATAGATTTAGCTTCGAAATAGTGAAGAAGGGAGAGTTGAAAGGAATTCTTTGTAATCTTAGTATCCAACCAACAATATTTGAGGAAATTAAGAAGAACTAGGAGGGAGATGTGAAATTGGACAGAATTAAGGAAACATTGAAAGCAGGAAAAGCTGTGGACTTTAAGATCCATGAGGATGGAAGTTTAAGGTATAAAGGAAGGTGGTGTGTACCACAGAAATTGTGAGGATGTGAAACAAAGAATCATGGGGGAAGGTCATAATACCCCGTATCCAGTGCATCCTAGAGGTAATAAGCTGTTTGACGTTTTAATTTAAAGAAGATGTATTGGTGGCCTAGGATGAACAGAGAAGTGGTTGAATTTATAAGCAAATGTCTTACTTGTCAAAAGGTGAAATTTGAGCATAAGAGAGCACAAGGAGAGGTCCAACCACCTGAAATACCAGGATGGAAATGGGATTGCATATCAATGGACTTTGTAACTTGTTTGCCAACGTCGAGGAATCAAAATGATACCATATGGGTTGTGGTGGATAGGCTACTAAATCAGCGGTGTTTATACCTATGAAAGAGACTTGGAAAATGGAACAGAAAAGGCTTACATAAAACATGTTGTGAGGCTACATGGAGTTCCAAAGGATATCGTGTCATATAGGGATTCTATGTTTCTTTCGAAATTATGGAAAAGTGTCCAGGAGAAATTTGGTACAACGTTGAAGATGAGTACAACTTTCCATCCAGCAACCGATGGACAAACAGAAAGAACCATAAAAACTTTAGAGGCCATGGTAAGAGCTTGTGTAATGAACTTTCAAGGGAATTGGGAGGATCACTTAAATCTCATTGAGTTTTCATACAACAATAGCTACCATGCAAGTATTGGCATGGCACCTTTTGAGGCTTTGTATGGAAGGAAGTGTAGAAGTCCCTTATGTGAGTGACATAAGTTAAACAATGATTCTAGGATCTCAATTGATTGAATAAACAAGAGATAAAATAAGGGTAATTCAAGGAAAGATTCAACTAGCACAAGATAGACAAAAGTCCTATGCTGTAATACCCCACATTTTCACGTATTTTAAGGAATTATTTTTGTATTTTATTCGTATAATTTTAATGTTCTTATTGAAAAATTATGTTCAATAGGAATACTAAATGAAAAAATTAATAAAATAAATAAATAATTAATTAATAATACAAAATAAGCTTAAATTAAAAATAATTGTTTGTGTTTATAAATACACTACAAAAATAATGAGCATAGGCAACACTTTAAATTGCAACAATAATAAGTGTGTTATCCTTGACTATCTAAGGCAACATATTTTACATGTTACCTTGGATCAAAACTAATTGCATTGGTTTGAGATATAACAGTTCTGAAAATGTTACTATAAATGGGATTAGACAACACTTGTGTAAAATGTTTTCTATTTCTGATCTACACCAACACTAGATATAAATGCTGTTGGAAAAGAAAACNTGCTGCTGGAAAAGAAAACAATAACTAAATTGTTGTATAGAATGCAACACTTATATTTTTGTTTTTAATGAAAAATAACAATATTAATATTAATATAAAGTCCTATATATTCTAAATGCTATTAACTTATTACATAATTCACTTCATTTATTGTCCAAAAGTATCATCATTTACATATTTGCTCATAAATATCTCAAGTAGTATACTAAATTTTGTTTTTTCTTTACTTCATAATTTTTTGTATAACATGTAAGAACTACACGAAACAAATAAAATGCTATGGAAATATTGATTGGTACTTAACACTAATTTTGTCAAACTGATATGATAACTTTCAACGATTAATTATAGCATGTGCATCTTAATCACCATCAACTAATTGTTATGCGGTAAATTTAATTAATATTAAAACTTATAAAAATAAAATGTTCGAAAACAATGGTAAAACAACAAATAAAAACTTTATAATTATTAAGGAGATGGAACAAACAAAATTATGATTATAGTAAAATGTAATGCCATAAGAGTAGTTGCGTTGTAAATAGTGTTTCCTATTATTATTAACTAATAATTTAAATGATATTCATGTTGTGAGTAATTTTTTGTTACACATATTATAGTACTCAAATAATCGACATTCGATTTTTCAATCTCAAATTCATATTCGATTCACAGTATGAATTTCACTTGATGTATCATTAATACTAAGATTTAGAAAATTTCGTGCAGAAATTTCGACAAAATTTCCCCCATAATTTGGACAGTCCAAAAAAAATGTAGTTTATAAACCCTGTAAATTCAGAACAACCACAACATATGCACCACAAGTTCAATTCACCCAAATTCAAACATATTGTGCACAAATTTCGGCAGCATTTCCCCTATAATTTGGACAGTCCAAAAAAGATGTAGTTCATAATACCTGCAAATTCATTAAAACCAACAACATATCCAATTATCTACCACAAATTCAATTCATCCAAAGTTCAATCAACTTCATACTCCAACACCACCAAATCAACCACAACTACAGTATAGCAAAAAAAAAAGTTCAAATCAAACTATTATACTTAATATTAGACACCATGACTATATTAGTAGCTTAGAAACAATGGAAACATCACAATATTTTCAACAAATTAAAATTTGCATAAGGAGAAATTCGCCCAGTTTCTCTATTTGCTTTGTGCTATGTGCTCCATGCTCCATCAAGTAGAGTCACACTAGGCCACCAAATCTGAGCCACATATAATAATTTAACAGAGTTATTCACTAAAATTTGAAAAGTAAGAAAATTTTAATATATTATGGGGGCAAGAAGGTGCATTTTTTTAATTTTTTTGTATAATTTATCAACAAAAACTATCCTAAAATTTTTTAATTGACTCACAAATTGAATTAGTGGTAAAGTAATCACTTTTGGAAGTTCGACATCTTATAACATGGTAACTTTAATTACAATGCATAAATTAGAGATAGAAAATTACCTTTGAGTTGTTTCAAGTGAATTCTTCTCTTGAATGCATGAAATCCCATAAAGTTTCATCTACAATTTCATCATCAGAATCATCATGTTCCGGTTGCTCTTGTGTATCTAACATCCGTTCTGGAACATTTACAGCAGTAGGCGGTAAGTCTTCCCTCAACCAATCTACATCATGATCATCACTAGATGTTCTTAACTAAACTCCATCAATAATAAAATCATTCCAATAAGATTGCCCAATATCAACATTCGATTCATCACTCATGTCAAACAAATCTGTAGGAAAAGTCTTCAAAACATAATGCAAATGCTTCCCTAGGGAATCTTACACATAAAAAACTTGATTTACTTGATTGGCCATCAAAAAGGGATCACTAGAATAGCATAGTCTGCTAATATTAGCACGTGTTAATCCATATTCATCTTGCTCTACTTGAAACCATTTACATCGAAACAATACCACCTTAAAGTGTCCAAAATAATCTAATTTAATTATATCCTCCACTGCTCTGTAATATTTAACATCTCCAACAATAGGATTTTGATCTCTACGACTTCAAAACTAGATGTGGTAGATGTTAAACTTACTCCACTACATTGAGTTTTCCTTTTCGATTCATGTAGAATTGTATGAAATTTGTAACCATTAATGTGGTATCCATTAAACGTTCTCACAGTATAATCATGACCTTCTGATAAAGCTTTGATTTCTTTGGAAACATTGGCATCCCGCACACGGTTCTTAAACCATGCTCCAATATCATGATTATGTTCTTGTGCTCTCACCCACCTACTTCTCTTATCCCGTGCACCTCGATTTATATGACAGTTCACTAATTCTTGATGTTCACTGTATTAATAATACAAAGGAGATGTCATTTGTGTTAGTCAATCATAAATGCAAAGAAATATTTAAAATTCGAGTAATACCCCCCCCCCCCCCCAAAAAAAAAAAATATTTTTAAAATAANTTATTATTAGAAATTATTAACTCACCCGATGTAATCGTTGATGTGATCACAATTAAATAGTACATAACGATGTGCTTTTGTCCAGGTTTCTTCATCTAAAGTAACCTTCTTTCCCTTACTTTTCTTTTTAAATCCTAAAGGATGTCCATCATTATGAAAAAAGCTTGCATCTTCGGGGGAGGTACTTTCACCATCAACTATGGATTCTTGACTAATCTTCGCACTAAAATCATCACTTAGATAACGAGAACAAAAAATAAGACATTCTTCTGCAAGGTAAGCCTCTGCTATGGAGCCTTCAGGGTGACTTTTGTTTTTTACATATGACTTTAATTTTCCCAAATATCTCTCCTTTGGGTACATCCAACGGCCTTGCACAGGCCCCCCAAGCCTTATTTCATCTATAAGATGAATTGGAAGATGGAGCATTACATCAAAGAAACTTGGTGGGAAAATCTTTTCAAGTAAGCAAAGTATTTCTTTGATTTCAAATTCAAGATCATCAAGATCTTTAGGTTTTAGGACTTTCTTACATAGACTTTGAAAAAAACATCCTAGCCTGGCAAAGTAGATGCTACTCGCTTGGGCAAGCTATTCCTTACAGCAACTTGGAGCAGATAATGAAGCATAATGTGGGCATCATGGCTCTTGTAGCCACTATCTTCTTCTCACTTGATTGAACACATCTAGAGATGTTGGATGCACAACCATTAGGAAATTTAGCACCTTTAATTACGTTGCAAAATAATTCTTTTTCATGAGAAGACATGGAAAAACAAGCTTTGGAATATGAACGCTTTCCTCTATTTACAGTTCTCTTGGGATGAAGTTCATTTCTGATACCCATGTCTTGTAAATCAAAGCGGGCTCCCACATGGTCTTTCGTTTTTCCTGGAATATCCAACAAAATGCCAAGAACATTGTCACAAATATTTTTCTCAATGTGCATAACATCAAGATTATGACGCAAGGTATTAGTTTTCCAATAAAGAAGCTCAAAGAAAATAGATTTCTTTTTCCAAGGGAAGTTCTTTCGTCCCTTCTTTAATAGTTTTCCAAACTTATTTTCAAACCCTTCTAATTCTTTTAATACATCATCTCCGGTCAATGTAGAAGGGAAAGATCTTATCTCCACACTACCATCAAAAGCTCTCTTATTACGGCGCCAAGGATGATTTACATTCAAAAACCTACGATGTCCCATATAACACATTTTCTTACTATATTTCAAATATTTGGACCATGAGTTATGATTGCAATTAGGGCAAGCAAATATCCCTTTAGCACTCCACCCGGACAACATTGCATAAGCCGGAAACAATGGAGATTCAAGGCTTTGGGATTTCTAAGACATCATCATGGGTGTGTATGGTAACACACGAAAATACTTGATCATTGAAGCAAAGGAAACAATGGTGGAATTAGGGGAATAAGATGGTTTTGCCTATGAGCTTTTCCCACTTCACTTGATAGGGTTTTCTCATTTTAGGCATTGAGTCATTTATTTCTTCAAGTGTCTTAATTATCGTTTACAGCCTTATACACATGGAAAATGACTTCTTGAAGGTTTTTTGATTAAAAGGTCGAATCTTGAAAGGTTTCTTGCAGTTTTGAAGAAAAACCGCAAAAATGCGCAAATTTGGACGAGCATGGATTTGCGTCAATTTTGACGATTTTTGGGGGATTTGGGCAAATCATGTTGTTGTGTAAATCTGGTTGTAATTTTTTGATTATCTTGATTAGAAAGGTAAGAATAAGTTTGTTAGGATATTTTTTATTAGATAAAGTTTGTTAGGATATTTTAGCAAGTTGCGTGACATGCAGTGATGATGTGGCATTCTTATTTTGTGAGTCATCGATGAGTCACTAGATTAGGGCGATTTTCCTAATGTTATGCGTGTATTTTAGCTTAGTTTAGTTAGGATTTTGTTGATGATTATGACTATAAATAATCTCGACATTAGCTTGTAAAAATTCAGATTAGAGAATTCAATAAACATTGATTGTTCAAGTTTGCTTGTTTTCTACAAAACAAACCAAAACCAAAGGTGAGGAAATTTTCGAGTGTGTGGAAATTTTCGAACTTCTTGAAAGAGTTGGTACTTAGGCTTTAGAATCTTGTGAGGATAATTTTAGGAATTGAGGGTGCATAGCTTTAATCTCTTCATAAAATTATTCGACTTACATCAATTTTCTTGGTGCTTGGCTTTAGAGAAAACCGAAATAAGCATATCCCTTTGTGAGTGACGATTTTCTTGATCAATATTCACATCAACTTTTGGTGCTTTCTCTGAGAGGACATTAATCCTCAAGGTTATTAGTATCAATTTCATTGTTGAAACAAAAGTAATCACGTCAGTTGATGAAGTAAATACTCGTAAAATTACTACTGAGGAATTGCGCAAAGACATAGAAGAATTAAAGGCTATGTTTGAGGCCACTATGAAAGATTTTGCTGAAAAACTTAAATCACCAAGCAAGTCCAAAGGTGCAAGTAAAGGGGAGACGGATTCTAGTTCTGATGATGAGCAAGCAAGCTCAAGGAGTGCACGAAAACCAAGGAAACAATACTCATCAAGTTCTAGTGATGAAGAACCTATGAATGGGCATAGAAAAAAGGAGAGGCCTAAGGATGATGATCGCAATCTTAAACTCGATATTACTAAATTCAGTGGAAGTTTGGATCCTGAAAAGTTCTTGGATTGGCTAAGAAGGATTGAACGAATTTTCAAATATAAAGATTATGATGATCAAAAATCATACAAGATTGCAGAATTAAAATTGACTGGCTTGGCTAGCTTATGGCTTGAAGGTATGCAAAAGAAAAGAAAGAAGGATGGGAAGTCTAAAGTAGCCACTTGGACGAAATTAAAGAAGGAGACGAGGAGACGTTTTGTTCCTCAGGATTACGAGCAAGGCAACTTTATAAAGATGCATACTTTAAGGCAAGATCGAAAATCAGTTGAAGAATATACCTCTTAATTCCTCAACTTGATCACCATCTGCGATCTAAAAGAAAAAGAGCATCATCAAGTTGCTCGTTATGTTGCTGGCTCAGATGAAAGAATAAGAGAAAAGGTGGAATTATAGCCTTATAGGACTTTTGATGAAGTTTGCAAGGTTGCATCTAGGGTTGAGAAGCACATTTTGAAAAAACCAGCTTATTTTTCGAAACCCTTCGTAAAGAAGGAAGGTGTCATTGTTTCATTTAAACAAAATTTCGATTCCACTTCAAAAACTCCTCTATATATCAAGGATAAGGGCTCTGCTACTAAGTCTCCACACCCTGATCAACGCACATGCTTCAAGTGCAAAGGTCAAGGCCATATCCAGAAGGATTGTCCTCATTCAAGGGTTCATACTACTCGAAATTGGGCAGATGATGAAAACTTTGAAGAAGAGGAGAATTGACAACAGGAGGATGGCGTGAATTTCGACACTCAGGAAGAGGAGATTGAAGAAATTACTCCTGAGGTGAATGGCCAGAGTTTAGTTCTCCAAGGGTTTTGCAATCTAAAGTTGCGCCACCAACAGAGAATCAGAGGGATAAGATTTTCATCACCAGGTGCAGTGTTTTAGGAAGATTATGTGATTTGATAATTGATTCAGGCAGTTTCACTAATGTAGTCTCTACAATATTGATCAACAAGTTGGTGATTCCTACCACTGAACATCCTCAACCATATAAATTACATTGGCTCAGTAACACAAGTGACGTCAAGGTAAATAAACAGGCTCTAATTAGTTTTAAGATTGGAAATTTCGATGATCAAGTGCTATGTGATGTATGTCCTATGAATGCGTGCCATATATTGCTTGGAAGACCGTGGCAATATGATAGATTCGTACAATTTGACGGGAGAACAAATATATACATCATTAGAAAACAGGCATAAGGAAAACCAGTTGCGTTGAAACCTTTGGAAAGTTTGAAATTTTTGAAAGATGTGGGCAATAAGAAGGGTATTTTGTTGATTAACGAGAAAGCCATGGTGCAAGAGGTAAATAATTGTGAGAAGTCCTATGTGTTAATGGCTAAGAAAGTGCAAGAGAAAGCAACGAGCATCCCTTGTGAGTTGCGCCCCTTGTTGCATGAATTTCAAGACATATTTCCTGATGAATTACCATCAGGGTTGCCACCAATTGGAGGAATCGAACATAAAATTGATTTGGTTCCTGGAGCTCAGATCCCTAATAAACAAGCTTACAGGTGCAATCCAAAAGAAACAAAAGAAATTCAACGACAGATTAAAGAGTTGATGGCAAGAGGATATGTCAGAGAAAGCATGAGTCCATGTGCAGTACTAACATTGATTGTTCCTAAGAAGGATGGATCATGGAGAATGTGCATTGAATCTAGAGCAGTGAATAACATCACCATCAAATACAGGTTTCCTATTCCTCGGTTAGATGATTTATTGAATGAATTGTTTGGCTCACAAGTGTTTACTAAGATTGATTTGAGGAGTGGTTACCATCAAATTCGAATGAAGGAAGGTGATGAATGGAAAATAGGGTTCAAAACTAAACTAGGACTCTATGAATGGCTAGTTATGCCTTTTGGTCTTACTAATGCTCCTAGTCCTTTTATGAGATTGATGAATGAAGTTTTGAAACCTTTCATTGAAAAGTTTGTGGTTGTCTATTTGGATGATATACTAGTGTATAGTGCAAGTGTGGAAGATCGTCTGCAGCATCTAAGAGAAGTGTTCAGAACTTTGAGAAAGCAGAAGTTGTATGCTAAGCTCGAAAAGTGCTCGTTCATTGTCTCAAGTGTGACGTTATTAGGGTACATTGTTTCTAAGGATGGTGTTTCAGTTGATCCTTCGAAAGTAGAAGCTATTAAATCATGGCCAGTTCTGAAATCTGTGACTGAGGTGCGTGCTTTTCATGGTTTAGCTTCTTTCTATAGAAGATTTGTGAAGAATTTCTCTTCTGTAGTAGCACCTATGACTGAGTGTATTAAGAACAACAAAGAGAAGTTTGAATGGACTAAAGATGCGCAAAAGGCCTTCGAATTGGTGAAGAAATTGCTTTGTCAAGCTCCTATCTTATCTTTGCTAGAGTTTTCGAAACCTTTTTAGGTTGAGACAGATGCTAGTGGCGTGGGGATTGGTGCAGTGTTGGTTCAAGGTAAGCGGCCTATAGCTTATTTCAGTGAGAAATTGAATGGGGCTAGATTGAACTACTCTACCTATGACAAAGAATTCTATGCTATTGTTCGAGCATTGGATCATTGGAGTCATTATCTACGTCCAAGTCACTTTGTATTGCATTCTGATCATGAGGCTCTGAAGCATATCAATGGCCAACATAAACTCAATCCAAGGCATGCTAAGTGGGTTGAATTTTTGCAGTCTTTTCACTTTTCATCAAAGTACAAAGAAGGCAAATCTAATGTGGTTGTTGATGCTTTATCAAGGAGGTATGCTTTAATTGGTGAATTTAATTTCAAATTGCTTGGTTTAGAATTGATTACACAATATTAGGAGCAAGATGGAGATTTTGGTCCTATTTATTCACAAATTACGAAGGTTTCAATGGGATCTTATGTGCTACATCATGGATTCTTATTCAAAGGGAATCTACTTTGCATCCCTAAGTGCAGTATTCGTGAATTGCTCGTCAAAGAAGCGCATGGGGGTGGAATTGCAGGTCACTTTGGTATCACAAAAACATTGACAATGTTGCAGGAGCATTTTTATTGGCCTAGAATGATTGCTGATGTTGAAGCAGAAATATCACAGTGTGCAGTTTGTCAAAAGCCCAAGGCATCATTCCATCAAGGATTCTACACACCATTGCCAGTGCCAGAAGCTCCTTGGGATGATATTTCTATGGATTTTATAGTTGTTTTGCCTAGAACTGCAAGGCAAAAGGATGCTATATTGGTTGTGGTTCGAAGATGGCTCACTTCATACCTTGCCACAAGACTGATGATGTTGTCAATGTTGTAGAATTGTATTTTCGAGACATTGTTAGGTTACCTGGAGTTCCGAAAACAATTGTAAGTGACAAGGACACGAAATTCATGGGTTATTTCTGGAAATCATTGTGGCGTTTGATAGGCACGAAATTACTCTTCAGTACTTCTTATCGTCCACAAAAAGATGGTCAAACTGAAGTCACAAACAGAACCATAGGCATTCTACTTCGTGGTTTGGTAAGTAAAACACAAAAGGATTGGGACTTGAAATTAGCTCATGCAGAATTTGCTTATAATCGTTCACCTACATATGCAACTAAGCATTCACCTTTTGAAGTTGTTTATGGAGTCAATCCCAAGCTTCCTATTGATTTCGTGGCTATTCCCAAAGGTGAGCTCGTTCATAAAGATGCTTTAGCTAAAATTGAATATATGCAGAAGTTACATGCACATGTTAGAGCAAGAATTGAGCATGTGAATGATATCTACAAGACAAGAGCTAACAAGCATAAAGTCAAACACACATATTAGGAAGGAGATTTGGTATGGTTACATCTAAGGAAGGAAAATTTTCCACATCAAAGGAAAAACAAGCTCATGCCTAGGTGTGATGGACCATTCAAAATCGTGAGCAAGATCAAGGACAATGCATATAAACTCGAATTGCCAGGAGAATATGGTGTGCACGCCACGTTAAACATTGGTGATTTCTCTCCTTATGTTCCTGATGATCAACTTCGAGGTTTGAGGACAAACTCTTTTGAAGAAGAGGAGGATGATACGAAACAAAATGATAACTTCAAAGGTTTGATCATGGCTTCTAAAGATGATACAAGTATGGGGGAAACAATGGCTTATGGAGATTCAAGGCTTTTGGGATCTTCTAAGACATCATCATGGGTGTGTATGGTAATGCATGAAAATACTTGATCATTTAAGCAAAGGAAAGAATGGTGGAATTAGGAGAATAAGATGGTTTTGCCTATGAGGTTTTCCCACTTCACTTGATAGGGTTTTCTCATTTTAGACATTGAGTCTTTTATTTCTTCAAGTGTCTTAATTATCATTTACAGCCTTATACACATGGAAAATTACTTCTTGAAGGTTTTGTGATTGAAAGGTCGAATCTTGAAAGGTTTCTTGCAGTTTTGAAGAAAAGCCACAAAAATGCGCAAATTTGGACGAGCATGGATTTGCGTCAATTTTGACGATTTTTGGGGGATTTGGGCAAATCATGTTGTTGTGTAAATCTGGTTGTAATTTTTTGATTATCTTGATTAGCAAGGTAAGAATAAGTTTATTAGGATATTTTTTATTAGATAAAGTTTGTTAGGATATTTTAGCAAGTTGCATGACATGCAGTGATGATGTGGCATTCTTATTTTGTGAGTCATCGATGAGTCACTAGATTAGGGCGATTTTCCTAATGTTATGCGTGTATTTTAGCTTAGTTTAGTTAGGATTTTGTTGATGATTATGACTATAAATAATCTCGACATTAGCTTGTAAAAATTCAGATTAGAGAATTCAATAAACATTGATTGTTTAAGTTTGCTTGTTTTCTACAAAACAAACCAAAACCGAAGGTGAGGAAATTTTCGAGTGTGTGGAAATTTTTGAACTTCTTGAAAGAGCTGGTGCTTAGGCTTTAGAATCTTGTGAGGATAATTTTAGGAATTGAGGGTTCATAGCTTTAATCTTTTCATAAAATTATTCGACTGATATTGATTTTCTTGGTGCTTGGCTTTAGAGAAAACTGAAATAAGCATATCGCTTTGTGAGTGAAGGTTTTCTTAATCAATATTCACATTAGTAAAGTGTAAGAGGATTTGCATAAAAACTCTTCGAACGTATATACCTTGAGTAGGAACAATGGGGGGAGTTATATGGAATAGTGATTTATGACTTCTAATTGAAGTACAAGACGTTGTACTCTTTTATATTTATAATGCGCTGCAATTCCGTCACTTTATGTGACATAGTAATACCTTCTTGGAGTTGCTCCCAAGTTGGTGCTCATTAGGGCGATTTTTAAGGAAGGAAAGTTGTTCGATGCAGAATCCAAAAGTTTAAATATAATAATTATTTTGTTGTGTCTATGCACAGGTGAAAGGTTGTCAAAGGTAAGTTGTGTGCATGTTTTATTTCATGTTGTTCTATTGCATAGACTTTAATAGTTATGTACTTAGCTTTGCTGACTATTTTTTTGTGTGCATGGCTTTGTCTTGGACTTGGCCCTACAATGACCCACTTGTTGATGAGTAGTTGTCTAGTATAAGAAAAGTTGCAGCTACAAGTGGGCATATGTCATTTCATGCTAGGCTGCAGTGAGAGCGATTGCTGTGTTTTGTAGCTTTATTTTCATTGCTTATGAACTACTAACGTGAATGTTTTTTTTTAAGATTTTGTTTTGGTTTTTAAGGGCCATTAATATGGTTCCGAAGTGTAATAAAGTTTAAAGTTGATTTTTATTTTGAGATTGTTTTAAAGTTTAGTTTTAATTTGGTTTTTGGCTTTAAGAATTCCGCTGTAGTACTTTGATAAATGTCTTAACCGTTATTACGGTGGCGGTAATAATTTTGTTTTTCCGTATTTAGAAGTTTTAATAATTATAGTTTTTTAATATTTATAAAATGTTTTCCTGAAAAATATAAAGTAGGAAGTTAGGAAATTCCAGGGTGTTACAAAGTGGCTACCAGAGCTTATATTTTGAAATTAAAAAAAAATTTTTTTTGGGGGTACCCTAAGTTTTATTGTTTTGAAAAGAGGAATTTCTTGTTTTGTAATGTGTTTGAAAATGGAATTCTTCTAAAAATAAATTCCGAAAATGGAAAGTTTTGAAAAATAAATTATGTGTGCAGGTATGCAAGGAATTCAGGTATGTATTATGTGTTATTGCTTTAATACCATGTGGTGATCTTGGGTAGGATGGTTGGGCATATAGGATAGACTTTATTTCTGTTATTTCATGCATTAAAGTTCATATTTAAGGTGTTGCTTATGTGGATATTTGTGTGTTAAGGAAATTGTATGTTAGCTACAAGACCCCTTTTGTAGAGCTGCTAGTTTGTTTTGTTTTGGGAAGGATGGACCATTAGTCTTAAGTGTTGTGCAGGATGTCGTATAGTATACCTAGCAAAGACACACAAATAGGAACCTTGGAGAAGAAAGACTACGAAATTCCACCCCAGTATGTTTGGAAAAAACGGTTTTATTGTTGATATATTAGTACTGTATTGAAGCTGCCACAATGGGATCAGCCCGACCATGTATCAGCCTTAATTGTTAAGTGCTTGCTTGACCGTTCACCCTATCTAGAAATAAAGGCAAAGTTTAGCGATTTCCACTTTGCTGGAGGACTTCCGACCTATTCTAAATATAAGGATCCAGTTGGCCAATGGGGTTATGATTGGAGATTCTTGGAAGGGTACATTGCTAGGAAAGAGAGGGAGTATCAGGAGATGAATGCAAATGATGAGACCCCGCCCACACCAAGCCCAGAAGATAGTCAAGGAAGTGAAAACACGATGGTAAAGGAGACTGCCACTGGTTCAAGGACTGATGAGTCAAGGGACAGTTCATGTTATGAAATTGAGAACCCAAATCCAGTAATTCCAGTGTATGTAGACTTGGTAACCGACTCCGAAGAGGATGAAGAAGAGTTGGATCCTGAGGAAGAAATGGAGGAAGAAGAAGAAATGGAGGAAGAAATGGAAGTTGATACAAAAGATGATCCAGAATTCATACCACAAAAATATGTGATGTCAAGGGACAAGAAAGATAATGTTAATTTTTAGAGATTTTGTTTAGATATGATTTAGCTAATATTTTTTAATGTTTCTGATCCTTAGTTGAACAGTTTAGATTATTGTCTACATTAGTTTGAATAAGTGGTAGTGAGCCATAATAAATGATAAGAGGAGTTAAATAATAAATTTCTTTTATGAAGTAAAGCCTCAAGTAGAATAGAACCAAGGGAATTATTTTTATTTCTTATGTGCTTTATTCTTATTTTAATGGTTGTGTAAACAATCAAAATAAAGTGAATCATTCGCTCTAAACGATTGAAATTTCTTTTGTGAGACAAAATGAGAAAGTGTTTTATGTTATAAGTTTATGTTGTTCTAACTTATAGTTAGACATAATTTAATATAAAGGTCTTTTCCTCTACAGGAGAAATAGAATGGCTGAACGTAACAACAATCAACTGAATGAATTAGTGAGGCAATTAGCTACTGTAGCTGAGCCGTTAGCTGCCAGAGGAAATGGAAATGGTAGTGACCCTATTGGGGAACTTTTTAAGAAGATTTCTCAAAGTAAGCCACCCACTTACCAAGGAGAGCACAATCCAACTATTCTAGAGGGATGGTTGAGAGAGTTTAACAAGTTGTTTGGGGCAGTCGAGTGTCCAAAAGAGCTTAAGGTGAACCATGTTGTTTACTATCTGAGAGGAGAAGTTGATCTATGGTGCTCACAAAATGAGGCTGTAATAAGGGTTTTACCGGGATTTAATTGGGATATGTTTGAGGAGCAAATTCGTAATAAGTTCTATCTTGTGTGTCTTCATAAACAGAATGCTGAGGATTTTCTAGAGCTTATGATGGGAAGTACGTCTATCACTGAGTACTACTCTAAGTTCATAGAATTGTCTAGGTTTGCTCCCGAGGCTGTAGCAACTAAGAGGTTAAAGGCTAGTCGTTTTGAAAGAGGGTTACCCTTAGACCTTCAATCACAACTAGCTGGACAGATCTTTGAATACTTGGATGAGTTATATGGTAGAGCTACACACTTGTATGCCATAGACCAAAAGAAGAAGGAGGTACAGAAAGAAGGTGAGACAAAGGAGAAGAGGAAGGATGGTGGAGGAAACTTCAACCAATAAGGAAGTCATGATGGATTTAAGAAAACTCGTTTCAACAATAACAGTCAGGGTAATAGGGAAAACTTTGGAAAGCCTACTTCTAGAAATGAAAATAGAGCTCAGAAGGCTAGTCAAGGAGGGCGTGTGTATTATTGCAAGAAGTTTCCGAACAATCAACCACGAAAGGACTATGCAGGGAACCCAGTGACTTGTCGGTTGTGTAACAAACTTGGACACCATGGGTATGAGTGCTTCTCTAAGAACAAAGGAAAGGAGGGACAAAATTCTCAAGCTAGGGGGAATTCGGCTGGGGGACTGCAAAAGGGTTTCCAAGGAAATATGGGAGGAAAGGTGACACCTCAAGCCGAGAATAGGAATGGAGTGGGAATGGAGGAGGAAAGACTAAGACCATAAATACTGGAAAGCTGAATGTGATGGCTCGAAGTGAATCTGATGCTAATAAGGATGTGATTACTGATACTTTTTCTATTCACTCTCTTCTTGTTAAAGTTTTGTTTGATTCTGGTGTAACGTATTCTTTTGTATCCACTAAGAGTCTAGAAAAGTTAAATCCTGTGTTGGGAAAAGTAGATGCAATAGATATGTCAATAGTGTTACCATCAGAACAAGAAGTGCAGTGTTCAAAGAGATCTCAAGATGTTCCTATTGAAATTGAGGGAGTAGAGTTTAAGGTTAATCTAATCGAGTTTGATTTAGGTGACCTAGAAGTGTTCCTAGGGATGTATTTGTTGAGTAAGCATAAGGCTGAGATTCTATGTGAACCACAGAAGATCTCGTTAATGAATAAGGGTAAGAAGGTGAGCTATTGGAGGGCAGGAAGACCAAAACACAACAAAATAGTGTCAGTAATGAGGTTTGCTAGGTTTTTGAAGAGTGGTTTTCCCATTTACCTTTGTAGTGTGAGAGATGTGGATCATGTTGAGACTGCTAAGCTCGAGGATATTGAGGTTAGTAAGGGACTTTCTTGACGTATTTTCGAAGCAGATTCCGGGGATGCCACCTAAATGAGAAATTGACTTTACTATAGACTTAGTCCCACAAACAGCACCTATTTCTAAAGCACCCTATAGGATGGCACCTGCAAAAATGAGTGAGTTGAAATAGCAGTTACAAGAGTTGTTGGAAAAAGGTTACATTAGGCCTAGTGCTTCACCTTGGGGAGCACTAATATTGTTTGTAAAAAAAGAAAGATGGGAGTTTGAGGTTATGTATTGACTATAGGGAGCTGAATAAAGTGACAGTCAAAAATAAGTATCCTTTACCAAGAATTGATGGCTTGTTTGATCATTTAAAAAGAGCCACTTTGTTCTAAAAGATTTATTTTAGGTCAGGATACCATCAATTGAGGATTGCTAATGAGGACATACCGAAAACTGCTTTTCGTACGAGACATGGGCACTATGAGTTCACTGTTATGCCTTTTGGGTTAACCAATGCACCCGCAATTTTCAAGGATCTAATGAATAGGATTTTCCAACGATTTTTAGATAACTTTGTGGTTGTTTTCATTTATGACATTTTGATATACTTTAAGAGTAAAGAAGAACATGTGGAACATTTGAGAAAAATTTTGATGACATTAAGGGAAAATGAATTGTATGCTAAGTTCTCGAAATGTGAGTTCTAGTTGGAGAAAGTAGCATTCTTGGGACATATTGTGTCTAAAGAGGGAGTTGAAGTAGATCCAGCAAAGATTGAAGCAGTAAAGGAGTGGCCTACACCTAAGAATGTAACGGATATACGAAGTTTCTTAGGGTTAGCAAGTTATTATAGGAGGTTTGTGAAGGACTTTTCGAGGATTGCTAAACTAATGACGTCCTTAATGAAGAAAGACTGTAAGATTGAGTAGAGTGATAAGTGTGAAGAGGAATTTCATACCTTAAAGGAGCGTTTGACTACAGCTCTAGTGCTGACTTTGCCGGATGGAAGTGACACTTATGATGTGCATAGTGATGCTTCTAAAAATGGTTTAGGATATGTGTTAATGCAAAATAGAAAACTGATTGCATATGCTTCAAGGTAATTGAAACCAAACGAGGCAAACTACCCTACTCACGATCTTGAGCTAGCAGCAATCGCGTTTGCTTTAAAAATATGGAGACATTACTTGTATGGGGTAAAGTGTAGGATATACACATACCACAAGAGTCTAAAGTAATTTTTCTCTCAAAAGGATTTAAACATGAGACAGAGGAGATGGCTTGAGTTGATCAAGGATTATGACTTACATATTAAATACCATGAAGGGAAGGCCAATATGGTAGCAGATGCTTTAAGATGTAAAACGAAGCATGGAGTGAATACCTTGGTGGTTGCGAATGAACTTTGTAAGGATATAGAAAGATTGAGCTTGGAGATAGTGAAGGAGGGAGAGTTGGAAGAACCAGGAGGGGGAGTGAAATTGGACAGAATTAAGGAAAAGTTGAAAGGAAGAAAAGCTATGGACTTTAAGATTCATGAGGATGGAAGTCTAAGGTATAAAGGAAGGTGGTGTGTACCAAAGAATTGTGAGGATTTGAAACAAATAATCATGGAGGAGGGTAATAATACCCCGTATTCAGTGTATCATGGAGGTGATAAGCTGTATAAGGATTTAAAGAAGATGTATTGGTGGCCTAGGATAAAGAGAGGATTGGATGAATTCGTGAGAATATGTCTTACTTGCGAAAAAGTCAAATTTGAGCATAAGAGACCACAACGAGAGGTCCAACCACTTGAAATACCAGGATGAAAATGGGATTGCATATCAATGGACTTTGTGACTTGCTTGCCAAAGTCGAAGAATCAAAATGATACCATATGGGTTGTATTGGATAGACTTATTAAGTTAACGGTGTTTATACCCATGAAAGAGACTTGGAAAATGGAACAACTTACAAAGGCCTACATAAAATATGTTGTGAGGCTACAAGGAGTTCCAAAGGATATCGTGTCAGATAGGGAGTCTAGTTTCTTTCGAAATTTTGGAAAAGTGTCCCGGAGAACTTTGGTACCACGTTGAAGATGAGTACAGCTTACCATCCAGCAAGTGATGGACAAATAGAGAAAACCATACAAACCTTAGAGGACATGCTAAGAGCTTGTGTAATGGATTTTCAAGGGAATTGGGAGGATCATTTGGATCTCATTGAGTTTTCATACAACAATAGTTACCATGCAAGTATTGGCATGGCACCTTTTGAGGCTTTGTACGGAAGGAAGTGTAGAAGCCCCTTGTGTTGTAATGACTTAAGTGAGACAGTGATTCTAGGACCTCAAGTGATAGAAGAAGCCATAGAGAAAATTAGAGTTATACAAGCAAAGATTCAGGCAGCACAAGATAGTTAAAACTCCTATGCGGACCAAAAACGCCAAGAAGTTGTGTTTAAAGTTGGCGACAAGGTGTTACTTAAAGTATCCCCAATGGAAAATTGAGCCCAAAATACATTGGACCCTATGAGATCTTGCAAAGGGTTGGAAAACTAGCCTATAAGTTGGCATTACCAATGGAGTTGAGCAAGGTTCACAATGTCTTTCATGTGTCTCAACTAAGGAAGTATGTTCCAGATGAGTCACATGTGTTACAGCCTGAAACAATAGAGTTAGACCAAAGTTTGACTATGAATGAAGGCCAATTAAGATCCTAGACAGTAAAGTCAGGGATACTCGTAGAAAAAGTGTCAAAATAGTAAAGGTGTTGTGGTCTAACCAAGAAACCGAAGAAGCTACTTGGGAAGCTGAAGATATGATGACAGAAAAATACCCAGAGCTATTTCAGGTTAGTAAGTAGAGTTACGGGGACGTAACTCGATTTTTAAGGGGGGTAGAAAGCGATCTGTTTTTTGCGCGCTTTTACCCTCAATTTTGCAAGTTTTTATGAGTTTCTGCGACTTTTAAGTAAGAGTTTTATGTTTGTCTACTAAAAAATTGTCAAGTAAGTGTCTAAAGTCTACAACAGCGTAGTATTATAATAAGAAAGTTTGAAGTAAAAGTAGTCTCTATTCAAATTCCATACACTAATCTAAACAAAGCTTCGGGAAGAAACTTCTTTTAAGGGGGGTAGACTATAATACCCCACATTTTCACGTATTTTAAGAAAGTATTTTTGTATTTTATTCGTATAATTTTAATATTTTTATTGAAAAATTAAGTTCAATAGGAATAACAAATGAAAAAATAAATAATAAATACAAAATAAGCTTTAATTAAAATAATTATTTGTGTTTATAAATAGTATTTTATAAAATATTTTTAAAGGCTTCTAAAAATATAATTTTCAAGAGTATGGGCTTTTTTAAATCCTACCTTGGAGCTTATAAATACCCTTTAAAATATAATTCTAAAAATATTTTTAAAGGCTTCTAAAAATAGTAATTTTCACTTGTTAGGGTAAGTATGGGCTTTTTTAAATCCTACCTTGGGGCCTATAAATACCCTTTAAAACCCAAATTTTCAGATTTCATTCATCATAGTGTCATTAGGATTCAAAAATTTAGAGAGAGAAAGAAAAAAACGAGAGAGAGGGAATTCCCAAAAAAAAAAAACAGTTCGGCTTTCGGAACAAAAAAAAAGGAGGAAGGTCGTTTTTTGGAGTCGTGCCTCAGGATTCATGCCCTCGCCACCTCATGCCACCGCCTGCCACCTAGCACGTTCTCCCCCTTTTCGGTACAATTTTGGACCTTTTAAAAAAAAATTCTCCCTTTTCTTTTTGATTCAATCTTGCAAATTCATGTTCATATTTATATTTAATCATGATTATATAAGTTTTAATCATGTTTTATGAAGTTATGATTTGTTTTAAAGCATGAGTTAATTTGTTGTTCATGAAATTTTAGATTAGGGTTTATAAAGTATGAAAGTTTTGATTTTTATGAGTTTTTATAATTTAAACTTTAATATTATGATCATGAATAGTTGTTGTGTGAATTTATGATGATTTTATGAAGTTTAGATTGATTTTTAAAGGCTTTCAACATCAAATAAATTGTTGTCCAAATTTTGTAGTCATGAAATTCAATAGAATAAATATTATTAACATGTTTTTACTTATAGAAAATTATTTTAAGGCATAGGTTGGTCTTATAATTATGTTAGTTGATTGTAAAAGAGTTTTGTCATGAATTTATGATGTTTTTATGAGTTTTTCATGACTTTAAAGTTATTTAATAAATCTGAAAATTTTTAAAAACTAGTTAAAATAAGTTTTGAGTGTCCATATTATACTAGTATGATCACATATTGATTCTATTATGTTACATGTGATTTTTAGTATGTTTCATGAAGTTTAAAAGTAATTTTAAGCATGTTTAACATGTTGTCCAGATTTTATAAAGTGAATAATTAGGCTTTTAAAGTATGTAATTAGCATGAATTGATCATATAAATTAAGTAATACATTGTATGATTGATTTATGTTGTTTTTGAAGTATTTTAAGGAGTTTTGATAATTTTAAATTGTCTTCCACATTTCTAAAGTGGCATAAAATTTATATTAAGGTTTTATAAAGTATAAGGGTTTCTTGATTAAAAGATTGGATCTTGAAGCATTTCTTGAAGTTCTTGAGAGTTCTTGAAAAATTGCACAAAAAAAGGGACGAATATGGGGCGTGATTTTTCTTCTTGGTTTTCGAACTTCCTGACACAAAATTCATCACTTCTTCTAGCATGGTGCGCAACTCCCTAATTTCATTGTCTCTTCTGATTTCTCTGCCTTGTTCTAAGGACAATCCTCTTTCAAAATTTGCAGGAACTTCGTCACCACCACTTTCCATAGCAATGTTATTTCAAGTGTTTTAATTAATTGATGAGCACTTGAGTATAAAAGACCTCTCAACGAAAGCATCAAATTCGATACACATGCAAACATCAGTGGAATTAATTATATTAATGAAATAAGTGATGGCAACTTCAAAATTTTGAAAAAAGTCGGTGATAATGCTTATCAACTTGAGTTACCTGGTGAATATGGAGTCCATGCTACTTTTAATATTGGTGATTTATCTCCATATGTGCCTAATGAACAACTTCGAAGTTTGAGGTCAAACTCTTTTGAAGAAGGGGAGGATGGTACAAGTGCAAGCATCAGTGAAATTAATTATATTAATGAAATAAGTGATGGCAACTTCGAAGATGGTGATATCAATGGTAATATAAACGGTGTCAATGGTAAGGATGCAACCATAGGTGAAATAATTGCTTATGGAAATATCAACCATATGGGTGCATCAAGGGTAGGGATTTGCGAGTGCATGGTCACATGTCAATAATATGGCACGCAAATCAAGGCAAGAATGATGGATTTGGGGAACAAGATGGTTTTTGCCTATGAGTTTTTTCCCAGAGGGTTTTTCTCATTTTTGGCATTGAGTCTTTCATTTCTTGTAGAGTCTTGGTCATCATGATTATGCTAAAATGCATGTAGGATAGATTCTTGAAGGTTTCTTGATTAAAAGATTGGATCTTGAAGCATTTCTTGAAGTTCTTGAAAGTTCTTGAAAAATTGCGCAAAAAAAGGGACGAATATGGGGCGTGATTTTTGCGATTTTTCCAAGATCTTGGGCAGCAAGTATTCTTGTAAATTTTAGCTTAAAATCTGATGATTATCTTGTTAATTAGTTATTTAGATAAGTTTTTAGGATATTTTCTTGATTTTTTAGTTAGTTAGAGTTTGTTAGGCAAGATAAGATCAAGTGCAAGCTGCATGATGAGGTGGCATGCTTATCTTTATCTTGTTAGTGTGTGAGGGACGAATTTCCTATGCTTTGTGTGTGTATTTTAATTGATTTTTGTTAGGATTTTTGTTGATGATTATACCTATATATTATCTCAACATTAGGTTGTAATTAATAAAAAGTTGGAGTTGAAAACAAAAATCCGAAATTTAAGAGTTGGTGATTAAATTCTTTATACTCTTGTGATTTAATTAGTAGCTTTGAGGGTGCTTAGGCTTTAATCAAAGGACTACTTGATCAACCTAAAATTAAGAATCTTGGTGACTGGGTCTTATAGATTCGGAATTTTAGTCTATTCCCTTGTGAGTTTTTTGTTCACACGAAAATTCACATCATAGAGGCGACTAGGGGGGGGGGGGGGGGACATTGTGAACTACTCTTGTCCTTACTCTCATCCCCGCATCTAGAGATATAAGGCCTTCTTATCCTTGGATGTCGATTTGCCTTCGGGCTAGACCTAATGGGGTTCCGTGAGCTCTCAAAAAGAGCACGGTGGCACTAACTAAGGACATTCGATGTCGTAAAAAGGGCACGTGGGCCCCCAAATCCTCGGGCCCCACAGTCACCCATTGTTGAATTGGATTGTGTTAATTCTTGTTGATCGTAAACCGGAGTTTCTCTTCGAACTAGCCTTGTACCACACTCTCTAGTCCAACCAAGAGGGTTTGTTTGCCGGGCTCGTGCACGACCTATCCTGCGATATTGAACTTTTAGAATTTTTACTTGTTTTTGGACTCATATGCATGGCCTTATCATGGTTGCTTTCTAACACTGTATGAATGCTTAGTATCTCATCATTCCTTGATTTTTCTTTTTTTTTTAATTATTTGTTGATGACGATAATTTTTACAATATGAATGGGAAATGCAACCTATAGGGTTCTATATGCAACTCTAGTCCATGCAATAAGCAACCATGGTCTATATGCGACTTCTTAAGTGACAATGGTCATGAGAAAGCTAGACTCCTTCGAAACATTTACACAAGCAAGCAAAAACATGTGGCATGTCTCACATAGCACACCTATGCATGAGGTCAAGTCCATACCTAGCCAATGTTCTATGAGGATGACTACAAGTAAGGCTTAAGGTGTCCAAAAGGTACCGTGAATAGGGTGTGTCCAACTATTCACACCACAACTTAGTGGTGATCCAAGTGGAACATCCATTATGAATTACATAGGTCATATGGTTCACGTGTCATGGTTGGGAGGGATTTTGGTTAAGGAGTGGCCTTAGGTGGGTCACCTAACCATCCTTAACAAAAGTCCCCTTGGGTTGTCTCAAGTATAAAACATACTTTAAGAGGCGTGAATCCTTAAAGCAAAACCCTCACATGGGAATTGCATGCATTATGCCTAGAAAACAAATTCGATATTATAATTATAAAAGACATTTTGTGTTTCATCCACTCTCCCTTAAAATTAACGGAATGTCCCCAATGAAGTTGCCAAACTGTGGACTCAGGGCTTTGGGGGACCACGTTCCCATTTTACGGGCATCGAATGTCTTTTATCTGCATAGTGTGAGTATGGCTTAGGGAGTGAGTCTAGCTTAGAAACTCAAAACCCGCTATCACTACTAGAAATCGCTTAACTCTAGGCTTCTTACAAAACATAATTTGAAATTAATCAAAAACCCCATTTGACTATATTTTACAACAACTCTTAACCACTTCTAAGTGCTTAGAAATCAACTAAAACAACATCTAATTAATTTCATATATTACCCAATAATTTTCCTTTCGAAAACCTTTATTTTTCATGAATTTCATAAAATGGCAGCAATATAAAATGGTAGCAATATAATATTGCCTAAAAATTCCTGTAAAAACCTCTAAACAGCATAAAACATTATAACAACTGAAAGTGCAAGTTACACTCAAGAGGGGGAGAATTGAGTGTTGTAAGGTTGTTGTAAATTTTTCGATTAATTATAAGAACAGTTTAGAACCAATTCTCAAGCAGTGGAAACAATAATGCAATAAAAATAAACAACACCAAGATTTAACAAGGTTCAACTTCTAATAATTCTATGTCCTCCACTCACTCACTCTTTTATTAATCGACTCAAAACAACAAAAAAGAGTGCAACGCGTATTTTCTCCCCCTGATGGATACATAACTTGAGATCCTCCTGAATAATGAATCCAATAGCTTTGGGTAGCTCCGCATTTGAAATAGAATAACATTTAATTCCTTTATCCATCCTGATTGGGCTTCAGTCTTCAAATCTTCTATATGAGGTATATTCATTTCTCTATGCTCTTGAAAATAACACATATAATATATTGCATTTAACATTACTTTATATTGTTTTAAGTTACCATAACCATTAAACTTATGCCTTCTTATAGAAGTCATATAAAGTAGCTATTGATAATCAAATATTCATCATAATTTATGGCAACTCATGATATTATTAATAACATTGTCCAATTGTTTGTGGTTCTTCTGGACTATAAAAGGATTATCCTTACACTATCAAAGTTCTCCAACGAACAAAAATGTTCAGATTATCTCTCAGATGCTCAAACTTCAGGTTGAGAGTTGACAATCTAGTCATCAATACCTTTTGGGAGTTTGATAACGATGTTGGTATTAAAAATATACAATCTGAAGGACTTGATATTTGAATATCTCTTATATAAGTTCTTCTCGAACTTTTATGCGTGATTCATAATATGTGGTTAAAAATTTTTCATATGTATAATCTCATCACAAATATATCCTTATTGGAGGATAATTTTTTTCATGTAACACTTCATACTATTGTAAACACAACTTACTACTTTATACCAAAATTTCACAGACATCACAATTGTATTATTATTGTATAACATTAGTGTAGATAATATGATGAGATCTTATATATACTAATAAGATATTAACATATATGATGAGTGATGCATTTAAATACTATCTATACATGCAATAAATAATGCGTTTATCTACGACTCACACATGCACATAAATGTAAGACTCAGATATGCAAGACACTGTACATTGTTGATTTGAAAATCCATTGTTGGACTTTTGGTCCTTGATGATCATCATTATTCACCTTTAGTTGGACTTCAAGTCCATAATAAGCTTTGATCATTGTTAATATGTCGACATAAAAGTGGACCTTTTATTTCAGATCCCTATTCTCAAATCCACTACTTTAATTTGTATATATGCATATAATTCATCGGTTCCATCATATACCGGTATCCCATTTTTCAAGATGTAATTTTCATGCTACTTTACAATGATAGCTGAATACATTTCCCATTGGTACCATTAGTCGATTATAATATCTAAGTTCTTATATCATAGGCCATCTGTTATAATTCAGATATCTATACCACTTCTGGGGCATATATTATGGTATTAATATACCGCTACACTTTCAATAGTGTTAACTGCACTTTCTTGCCATATATTACATATATTTATTTTGGAACCGATCATACAACCTACACTTCAGGTGTAGTGATTCAAGTATTATTGGCAAGATTTATCTCAATGTATACACATAATATGACCAAAATGTATCTTCAACGCTATGTAACATGAGGCATAACTGAATACAAATCAAATCATAGATGTGCAACATATCTTGATAATATATAGATAAAAGTCGGCAATAATATCTCAAATAATTATTATAGGGATCATCACTTTATACTTTAGTAATTTTGCCAACTTATCCTAATTCTTCTCCCCCTAAGTTGGTAAAATTTTCAAATATAGGGGCATCATATTCTTAACCAACTTAGTATATAATTTCATGTGCAAAAAAAAAATATTCATAGAAGATTTTTTTTTTAACAAATTTCATCGCTTAGAAGAGATATATTCAATAAAATATTTGTCTCTTCTGGAGAACAATTAGTGAAAACAATATCTTCTCTAATTACTTATGATGTACATTGCACATGTGTTTATAAATTCATCAAAATTCTCTTGTAAAGATTAATAACAATGGGGAGACAATAATTGTGCAGTTTTTGGTTTATTCTTCTGTGTTGACATTCAACAGTCCCAATAAAAATGATTGTTATATAAACATGACTTAGCTAATACGCATGTAACTCCACTCAATGGCGATCTTTTGGATTACCAATGACTTTGTAATGAGTTTTTACTTACTCAAAGTGTTAACATACAGGGTGATTTGGTAACCCTTTAATCACAAAATATGGAACAACATATAACCTATTTTAGCGAACTTCTGGTCACCCAATCACCCATTACATATCTATATTCAAAGTTGTTCAAAAATAACTTTATATTTTTCTTGAAATTTTCTTAAAAATCACAATCCAAATATAGCTCAATATTGACTTGCCATTCAAAATATTTCACATATCAAACATGATAAAGCGTCAGCACATTATTTCATATCAAATTAAAACTTCAGGATTCCATTACGGGTGATTATACATTAAACCCGGATGGCCTAATTTAATTATCACATCTAAATATTTTTCTAAATTATGGTCAGTTTTCAAACACTAGTGATCACTTTTATTATACATACTTCATGCATAGCCATGAACATTAATATGATGTGATATAAAAGCACTAACATGTGTTTCTTTCTATACTTGGCAAGACTAGTACTTTATCCAATAATCTCTCATACTTTGCTAGATCATTGATTATTATCATGATACATGCTATTTCTGTTGTACATTTTATACTCTTTTGGAGTATTCTTATAATATTGGTACATGACAATTTTACCCACTCTTATCTTAAAACTCAATTGTCTACCATGCTTCAGGTGTGCTCTATATTCATTAGCAACTCAAATTGTCCTTCTAGGACATATATTTTAATTAAAACACTTATGGTTAGTATATAATCAATGACATTCATTCATATCCATCTTCGGGATGGTGTTATTCTATACATTTAATTATCATGTGGCCACCATTATTAAATAAATCATCGTATGTACCAAACTGACCATCAATGTATTTTATAATTCATGGAATAAATTTTATCTCCCCCTAATCCTTGCATATGGGGGCATGAAATTAGTCCAACAACCTTTAAATTTCCATATACCACTTAAGCAATAATAATATTTTGGCAATGTCATGTATCAAGTAAAATAAAATATTGTTACCAAACTATAACATGTTCCTCTTGCCCAAATATTCTTTTTGATGAAAATCCTCAAAAGTATGGGCATAATAGATACATTTTCAACTTAGTTGCTCATAATGTCATACTCAATTTCTTAAACTCATAAAGCTTTTCCTTTCTAATAGAACATTATGTATTCATGTTTGCAGTTCGTTCTTATGAACTTTTTATGAATTATATGAAGATAAATATCATACTAACAAGCTCATCAGCTTATACCAACATATATGCAATTTCTCATTCACTTCTGGCAATAAGGGAATCTAATTAGTTATTTTCTCACTGATAGTTTGACATTGAGAATATTTATCAGGAAGTCAATGTCTCAAATATTCAAAATCTTTGAATATTATTCTCACATGATATTGTGTAGACAAAACATAGTTGTTTTATGAATGATGGGATATCTAAGGGTACTGTAGCTATAGGAACTTCTCAGTCATGAAAATATCATCATATTATTCTTGAGTATTCTTGACCCTTTATAAATTTAAGGAACATTATTTTCATATGTATAAGTGATATGTACGGTTTTTATTGTGTTTTTCCCCCTTGTTTCGGGCCAATTTTATGCCTAATAGTTGTGATTCTGGCTTGATTTTAGCTCATTTGGTGTTCTTTAGCTATTTTGAAGCGTTCCACCAAGTTCGATTGATTTCCGGCAATTTTAGAGCTTTATGGTTTGATTTTATCATTTGCGGTTTTTATGCTCGGTTTTGGTATGCTTGGTATTTTCAGGAGCGAAAACCGAGTTTGGGAGGAAGCTAGGAAGCTTGGACGGAACGAGAATGACATGTGCATGGGAATGCGTGCCAAAAGTTATGGAAACAAGTCATGAAGAAACTATGAAGAAATAAGAAGAAAAGAAAGAAAATAAGCAATTCTGGAGCCTCTATGCGCCCGCATAAACTTACTATGCGCCTGCATTTTATTAAAAGTCAGCCCGAAGAGAGCTTCTGAAGGGCTGATGCGGGCGCACAAAACTCCTATGCCCCGCATCAGCGGTTTTCCGGAAATTGTTGTTTCTTTTATTTTCTTCGTATTTTGACTTTGTAAACCCAATTTTTGGGTATTAAGGGCACGACTTCCTAGGCTAGACTACTTTATGCTTTTCATAACTTAGAATTACTCTCTTAGGGTTTAATTAAGCACTTTTTCTCTCTCAAAAAAAAGAGATTAGGAATTAGGGTTTGTTCTCAACAATTAATTTTAATTCAATTCAAGTTCTTCAATTTGGTACTTCTTTTTACTTTTATTCTTTTTGCTTAGTTTAATTTATGCTTTTGTTTAGTTTCATTAGTTTAATTAATTTAGTTTAATTGTTGATGTTAATTAGTTTAATTTTTGATTATTTCATGAACTTAATTATGAATTCTATGATTATGATTGCTTTGTTTTTCATGTTCATGAGTGAGTAGTCAATTTTCTAGGGTTAGGGAAACCTTGAGTAATTAATGGAATAATTAACTTAGATTGTTTCAATTCCACAATTAGTAGTCAAATTCTTATTATTAACCTTTTCGTTTACAATTGAATTGTGCGCAGATTTAGTTGTAAATTTGGTAATTGTCGGATTTGATGCCGAGAGGTAAAAATACCACAATAAGACCACTGAATAATAGGCGGAATTATTCTAGGCATGAGCGAGAGCCGCTAGATGAGTTTTGAGGGAGTCTAAGTTCGAGAGAATTAGTGAGCCCTAATTTTGATGATAATTGTGAGATTGAACGATTTTTGTTAGTGAAACCATTAGTTGTTCTTGGTGACCCGAATGACCCTAGACTTTAATTTATTGGTTTTAATTTTCGTCATTTCCCGTAATTGATTAGTAGTTAATTAGTAGTTAATTAGTTAATCAACATTTCTCAACCAAGGCCCTTTACACGGTTTAAGCTTTTTAGAACTAATAGAGTTCAATTGCTTCTCTGAGGATTCGATCCCTACTTCCCTAGCTACATTAGTTAGTGTTGTTTGGTTTATTTTTGATAGGTGTGCGATAGCCTCATCAATAAGTATTTTTCATATATAATTCCAAGAAGTTTGGGTCCAAAAGTACATGTATCTATGTAATTTATTCATTAAGCCAATTATAAACCATCTTACTTTATATAAATTAAAACATTAATTGTCTTTCCAAATTCGTAAAAGGTCATAAGTTCATCCTCAAAATTGTCTTTAAATAAGTATTCACATGAACAATTAAAATATGATTTCATGCATGTACAATTATTCTCACAAATTGTACCAAGAACATCACAATCATCAAAGAATTGAATATAAAAATCATTTGTACGTGTTAAACAGAGGCCATAAAATTATTGGAATTAACATTGGTAAAAAGAAATCAAACAATTACTTTCATAGATTACAAAATCTACACATAGAACGAGGATGCATGTAAGGACTACAATAAGCAACACTAGAATTAATAATGCAACAAACACAGAATACATGATAAAATCAATTTCAACAATTTATTTACGGAATAATAGGCTAAAATTCATGGGTTTAAGAAATCTTAAAACCATTGATGTAAGGCTAATTGTGAGACTTTCATGAATTGTATAAATATAGAAGCACACTTAAAAGAAACAGTTATTGCTTAATCCCACTATCAAAACAATAAAACGTATAACTTATACTAAAAACACGAAAACCTATACATATTATCATGTATTAAGAGCTCTATCCACTCAAACTAATGAACTTTAATTTGCAGCTTTGCTTTGTAAATTATATAAATAATCTATGGAATCTATTTTATAATCAAATTGTTATGTTTAATTTAGCTTTGTATACGACTAAGGTATTATTAATTCACTATAAAAATGATTCATCATTTGTACATCATAAATAAGTGTCGACACAGGAGATATATCTTACAGGATCCAAGTAAGTCTAACCCCATAAACAATAAACAGTAGGTATAATACATACCAACTCGTGTAAGTTATTAACTTCGTTCGTAATCCTAATTTAATATGGAGTAGATATGACTATGGAATCTATTAAAGCTAATCAAGATGTTTAAAACATATAATAATAAACACATATTAACATTGATAATAATATATGAGTTACAGAAGTTTATATATCAAGATAACATCAAGATGGCATATCAAGATACATATTCGTCCACCATAAAACAAGTAGTTATTATCATCTATGATAATGTTTTGTAGGAAGTATATATTAGTTTGAACTATAAAAGCATTATATACTCTAACATTATTACTCTAGCATCCAGTTTTCAGAGAAGTAGTGATTTGTATATAAGTATGAATGAAACTAATTAGAATAAGTACAAATAGGAAAGGAGAATAAACTGCATCAACGAGTATAAATTAAACCAAAACTTGAATTTAATTAACAATTATATAATTAGGAATAATGACTTACGGAATACAAAAACACATATGGAGCCGGAGAATCATATAATCATATATATCAAGTAAGAACATTCCTATTTCCAGTAATCGAAATATAAAATCAAGAGGAACAAAAAAAACATATTGTTGTCAAATCTAAGTATTAAATTAACTTGAATCAATTAAACTAAGGAGAAACTTGGAAAAATAATAATACAACGACATTTGTCGTTAACTGATCTAGTCGTATACTCCAATAGTAATTACTTCCATGAAAAAACAAGAAGAAGAATACCACACCTTACTTCCCAACTTCAACATTATTTCCAACTCTTTCTCCTTCATTAATCGGAGCAACAAGTGGGGAATGGGGATAATTCGATTTTATTGAGTTAATTACTCAATTTCAATCTTCAAAGGTACAAATTACACTCACGAATTTAATTTAGGTTTAGTTTAAACAATTTTTAATTGTTCAATTGTTATCTGTTGTAAGTTTAAATTGCATGCATTTGTAGTATAAAGTCTATGACATTTTTTTTAATATATAAAGTCATAAAACATAAATCTTTGATGATGGAACTTTTGCAGCAAAAGTTCAATAATCTCACAGCAAAACTCATCAACCATTATCCATTACAAAATCGGTCAAATAGAAGAAGAATTTCATTTTTTTTTATGTTTTACAAGAAACCCGATAATTCAATTTAGTTAATAAGAAACAAAATTAATATTTGAAGAACGGAAACATTTTTTTATTTATTAAATTAACGATTAAGGAAGAAAATAAGTCACTAAAATTATACGCCATGAGCTTACCTCATAAAAGTTAGAGTCTTCGTGCTGATAACGTGTTATAGAAAATAAGATTTTAATAGAGAGTATTTGGGAGAGAATAGATCTATCTATCATTCAATTACAATGATATATATATATATATATATATATATATATATATATATATATATATATAATGTAGGGAAGGGTTCCTTATAAAGTGAACCCTAGTCTCCAGAATATTCTATATGAATATAATTAGGACCCACTAAATACATACATAAATATGCATAGTTATTTTTGCTAAATTACAAACCAAATATGATACTACTCCAGTATCATATAAGTTGCAACGATTTAACATAAAATAAAGAATATCAAATCGTTGTAACTAATATGATACGGAGGTACTATGTACTTCATATTTTGAGGTTGTAGAAGTTTCTAGGTGAAAACAGTTTGGAAGGAAACAAAATAACAAGAAGTTGTTACTTGTCGATTTTTTTTCTTACTTTAGTAATCTGCATTAGTATAGATAGATAGGTTAAGTTGTAGCTTACTTTAGGGCTTGTTTACTTCAACGAAAAATAGCTGAGCCGACCGAATTGAACTGAACTGATTGGAGCTGAACTAAAATGAACTAAATTGAACTGAGCTAAAAGTTTTTAATGAAGGATTAGTGAATAAAAAATATAAAGAAGGAGCTGAACTGAACAGAGCCGAACTGAACTGAATTGAATGAAGCTGAACTGAATTGAATAGAACGGATTGTAAGCTTAAGTAAAGATACCGTTATTCCAAGATTTCCAACAATTGGTTTTGGCATGAAAACTATTAAAGATGAATTTGTGGTAAGTTAATTAAAAGACGCGTTTTGGCAAATGTGTAATTTAATTTAATTTTTTTTGTCAATTTTTTCCATACAAATTTCCCCAATAATCAATAATGCTACCCCGAGAATCTCGGCCTTCCTTCCTGCTGTACAAATGTTGTTGTGTTTTCTTCCCCACTAAACCCACGACGGCAAGACCCCACCATGTGCTATTCTTCTTCTTTCTTGTTTTCTTCCTCTCTCAATCTTTCTTCCTTTTCGTCTTATTTTCTCTGTTAATGGAAACATGGACGTATCTCTAATTACCCCATCCACTACTACTACTGATTCCAGAGTTAGGGATCCACCTTCCATTTCCATGGATGGTGAGCTTGTTCAGAATCTCCACCTCGTTATCTCTGATATCGGGAAAATTTCATGTCATGGTGGTTTCTGTGATGTTTTTAAAAAAGATTGTAATGATCTTGGTCGTCGTATTTCTCTTTTGTCTTATTTAGTTGATGAGATCCGCGATTGTTCTCCATCATCTCATCATCCTTCCCTATCTCCATCTCCATCTCATTCTGATAATGATAATGATGATGATGATTTTGTTGATTGTTCTTCCAATTCGTGTTTTTTCGATTTGTTAGTTTCTCTTCAAGATTCTAAACGCTTGCTTTTGGCTGCTTCTACCTTCGATCCTAATGAAGTAAGTATAGATCTGTTCATTTTTATTTTTGTTTTAAACCTTTTGTTATCTTGCTGTTGATTTGCTTGTGTTCGCTTGATGGAATATAACTGATTATTTTGGCTATCTGCCTATTATTTTATTTCTTTTTCCTAATTGATTTTAATTATCTGTAATTCCTTTGTTTAAAGAAATATTCATTTTATTTATTTATTGATTGTGTTGATGTAGAATCAGTATACTTAGCTTTGAATTTACCCTGACAATCCGTCATAAAGTGCTAAGACCATGTTTAGCCATGATAGAGCTTAAGACCTGGCAATTGGCTGGTAGGATTTACGGCCGGTAGTTGCTAGTTGTTTTTGTTTGGTAACTAGCTATTGGCTTTTGAAATGTAAAATTACCTTTGAGGACATGCTTATTTTAATTAAGTGAAATTATTTGTAATATACTTATTTATCAAGCCAAATGCTAAAGGAAAAGACTGCTCATATTAGCTTTTGACATAAAAGCTAGCTTTTTGGCTAATGTAAAATGCTAACAACCAAACAAGTATTTTGGTTGTTTGACCAAGTTAAACAAGCCAAAACCAAAAGCTAGCAACCGAACACCCCCTAAAACTCATCTGTGGCCCCACGCATCTTATGATAAGATTCACAAAATTTCCCGGTTTTAAGTCTTATTAAAGTGTTAAGTTGAGTTTTAGAAATTCAACAGTCAGTCTACCTTACCTACCCCTGCGTTGTATGCTCCCCCATTAAAATTTTCAACATTCTGAATATTACTCTTGATGTTCATTTTTATGTACTCAATGTTCAGATTTTAACGTATAGGTGTTCAGTTTTCAAACTATAATGTAACTATATATTTTCTTATTTTCAAAGTTTAAATATTCGGAATCTTACTCTTTTTTTTTTCCCCCTCTTGTATAGCTAATGGTCCGAATTTTATTCAGGATATTCATCTGTAAATAAATGTTTTCTTGTTATAAAACTTTTAAAAGTCAAAATTTTGCTCCTGGTCTTAGAATATAATCTGATCAATATTCATAGTTTTAGCCAAAATGTTTGTTTCCCAAACTATAATGTAAATACTTTTTTTTTTTGGTTGTTTTAAAACTTTCAATAGTCAAAAACTACTCTTGATGTTCAGTTTTTTATAGTCAATATTTATAATTTTTTTTGGATATTCTCTTCCCAAATTATATCTATATATTTGCTTTCTGAACATTGTATTTGAAAAATTGAACATTGCATTTCAAAAACTGAACATGTCTAAGTAAACATTACACTTCAACCAAATTCTATTAATTAGAAAATAACCCGATTTATTTCCATGTTAGAAATATATACACCTGAAATGACGATATATAAACATCCAATAGCCATCAATATTAGGTGAATGAAATAAAAGTGTGAGAAAAATGGAATATTATTTAAATTAAATAAGTAAGATGTTAATGAATATTAATCATATAAAACTGAACAACTTCTATTGAAAGTTGAACGTTGCTCATAAAAATCTGAATATCATCTCGGGAGCACAATTTGTTATATATCCGGGTGCATATTAGATATTGCCGTTTTTCCAAGATTCAACTTAGAGTCTTAGACTCAAAAGGCAGGGACCACTGTTTTATTAATTATATATTTTTTCATTATGTATTATTTTATGTACATTTATTTATTTTTGTTTTATTTTCTGAAGTCTTAAGTGAGCTTTAGAGTTAAGGCAGCAACATTTGAGTCTTAAAGAGTCTCAAGAAGATGAAAAACTATAGAAAAATATTAAATAATAGCGAAAAGGTGATTTGGCTCATGAATAGAGTCTTAAGACAAGACCGAGCTAAACTTGCCCTAAGATTATCATGGAAGTTTGTGATGGAATATAAAACAAATTTCCAACGTGCTGAAATTCCAGCTATTCGGCTAATCTGGCTCAAGGGGAAATTTAAAATTTGTGTTACTTAATCAAACAATTCTTGCAATAAAGACTCACTCTTTGATTGATGTATGAAGGTATCATTTGTTCTGAAATCATTCAGACTTTTACTGAACATCTTACATTGTTTGTCTATTCCAGGATGGTGCCACAAAAAGAGTTTCTTTTCAGTTTCAATGTGTTACATGGAAACTAGAGAAAGCTTTGGGGAACATTCCATATGAACAATTTGGTATTTCAGAGGAGGTTCAAGAGCAGGTAAAAAGCTTGCTGAATATGTCTTGTTTTGATATAGATACGAAATGATTATGGGTTTTTAATGTGATAAAACAAATTTTCTGTAGGTGGAATTAGTAAGAACACAGCTTAAAAGAGCTACGGAAAGATATGGACCTCTCAATTCTAGCAAAATAATCCGTGCTACATCTCAGCCTTTGCTAAATGAACTAGAACTTCTGCAATCATGCAACAAAGGCTTTGGGTGTTTGCATTTAGGTAATACAGGTAATATTGATCATGAAGTCAGGCGGAAGGTCAATAATTCACAGCCAGGCGATTCATCAACTAGCAATTCCCATGATGTCTCTCTAAGGATGGAATTTTCCTCTGTTGCAGTACCTGACTGTGCATCCAATAGTGTTGAATATGAAGATGAATATTCTAGGGAAACAGAAGAGGAAAGCACAAAATCTGATTCTGTGTCAATTCCTGAAGATTTCCTATGTCCGATTTCTCTTGAGATCATGAGGGATCCTGTTATTGTGTCCACAGGACAGGTATATTATCTTTCTTATGACCTTAGATATCTTGTTGCAGCTTCAATATTGGGCCTATGTTCAATAATTAAGGAAAAAGATAATTATATCCACCTCAAGTTGGCGAAACTAAACTATGAAACCATTTTTGAAGTCTAACCCATTATCTTTTCTTACCCTTGTTCTCTTATGCTTCTAGTTATCCACTTATCGCTATTCTCTTCTATGCAAATTCTATTTCATACACGATTGCCAAGTGTAAGTTTTCCTCTTCCAAAACCCCAAATGGGCAAGAAATACCCTTCACTGGTGTGATAAAGACTTTGTTTTATTTTTTCTCTCCAAAGTGATGCTATGTATCGAACATTCACTTTTTAAAAAGTGCTCAATGGCAATAAAAAGAAAATTAAAAGCAAAGTGATAACATGTCTTGCCATATTAGTTGTAACATTTCGATTTTAGAATTTGATACTAACCATTCATCATCCTTTGATTGGCTTTCATGATCTATATAAAATCAACAACAAAACCTTTGTCCTTGGGGTTAGCTAGACATGGATTAGTATGAGGAATCGCAAAAGTCATCAATCTCTTCCTCCAATCATCCCTTTTCAAAACTAGATTTTTTTTCAAGCCCCAACACCCCATGTATAGAAGAATATAGTGATTTTGAATTTTGTTTGATTTTCATGATGTGTTTAGTGTACTTTTTTAAAATCTAGTCGTTGTAGTTTTTACCAGTGCATAATTGATGTGGTTTCCAAGTGGTACTCGCAAATGTCACTCAAAACTGACATGTGTATTATTGAAATCCTCATTTGTGGACGAATTTAACTAATAAACAAAAAAGCTAATTAAATCACTTGTGAAACTAACTAATTTGGTTCCCAACAAGAAGTCATTCTTGATATCCAAATTTGAATTTAGTGGAAGAAATTTGATCGAGAAATTGATTAAGTTAATTAACGCAAAATAGGAAATTTATTAATTGGATTTTGAATTTTAATGATAAAATTAAGTTTATTTATTTATTTATTTATTTTTTTTTTAAATTTTTTAAACTCCAAAGCTTGGAGCCTTAGACATGTTGTGTATCATCTTTTTTGTTGTGGTTCTTTGGCAAGTTGTGCTCCTTGAAATCACCGAATGTATATCTCTAATTATCTTAGGCCAATATAAGTTTTCATTGAGCATATCAAAGGTTTGTGAACCCCAATATGACCAACTAGTGCATCACTCTGCACCTCTCTTATCAACAACTTATGAACTTCACCTTTGATGAATGCAAAATTTGTTGTTTCGAAATACAAACCCTTCCTGAATTGTGTGATTGCATGAAGGACATGGCATCACATAGGTGAATTTTTGGAAAGTTTGTAAAACTCAACCCACTTTGCATGGTTTCAATTCAACTTTTAATGCCCATTTATGAGACTAATCACCCAAAGCACGAACAATAATGTTGAACTCACGATCATAGTCTGTGTAGTTCAGCTTAGGCCCATTTAGTTTGCGACTTTTATTCTTACAATTGAATCGCACGTATGCCCACGCCCCAAGTATCACCCTCTACTTCAAACAAATCGTCAAAGTCTAGAAGAGCAAAAATTGGAGTATCGCATAGCTTGATTTTGATGTCTTCAAATGCTTCTTTGTTCCCATGATGACCACATAAACTCACCTTTCTTCATTAGCTAAGCCAGAGGAGCTGTAATGTATGAATAATTCTTATTGAACCCCCTAGAGAACAAAGTCAAACATTGTTATCTTTCGTGAAATCATGTCGCAACTTTTAACGGACCAACTTTAACTTCCTCGCTTGAAACAATGCAACCCAAGAAAGTAATGGTTTCTTTCCTGAAATCATTTTTCACAAACTTACAATACACTTATTTCTTTACTTTTCAAACAATTTTGTATGGTGCCCCAAAGTGGTCAAGAATATCTTTAGTATAAACAAGTATATCATCAAGGTAAACAACAATAAACTTTTTTAAGAGAGGACCTAAAACCTTGTACATCATTCTCTTGAACGAGCTAGGAGCATTGCATAGCCCAAATACGATCCAAAGCATCAACTAAACCATTACATTGCATAAGTGTAGGACAATTAGTTTGGCTACTCCTAGTCAACTAAATGACGGAATGTCTATCAATTGAGGATGTTGATGCATAATCAAGAGCAGATTCAATCCAAAGCCTCAAATTTACAAATTCATGGTTTCTCCCAAACATAACCATCAAATTCAAGAAAACCTAGAAAATTACTTTAAAGCATGAAGTCAAGAAATTTGAGTGCGAATACTATTGAGAACACAAATTAAACTCTAACCTAACATCAATTGTAATAATCTAAGATGAAAATCGGAATTGCAAAGTAAGATTGAAAACCTATGAAAGTTGAGAACTTATTAAATTTATTAATTTGCCACTTATGTTTTCACATGAGTTGCTTTGTGCTTTAATCAACAATCTTCAACAATTTCTCGTTCATAATTTTCTCTCAAAACAGCTAGCCTATTTTGTTTCTCTAAAATCTAGAAGAACTAAGCTAATCGATTCCTAAACTGACAAAAGAAATAAAGTTTAGGGTCTCTCTTTAAAAGCCAAAAGAAAATTAGAAAATTATCATTGACAACTCAAGTAAAATGTTGCTACACAGATTTATATATATATATATATATATATATATATTTATATATGGTAGTAATTGGGAAAGGTTTAAATAAATGGAATCAGGCTTGGTACAATGGCAAGGAAAATTAAATGAGCCACGACAAAGTCGCACAAAGTAGAGTAGGGCACATTAATGGCATAACCCAAGGTTCGCGAGTGTGGCAAACTCGAAGCAAGGAAATCGCTGTAGAAGGTATCGTGGGCGCAGCTCGTTGATTCCTCGTGAATCCTTGGTTTGGTGTCACTGGTAGGTCATACCCAATACTAAACCCAAAAAGGTACCAAACTCACATACACAAATGATCATTAGAGCTTAGCAGTAATTCCATAATTCCAAAACCTAACTCCATAGGTTTTCATAACTCTCAGCCAGATTTTCTAGGCTTTGTAAAATGAAAAAATTGCCCCTGCACACACATATAAGGCTCATGAGCTATAATTCATGCATAAATCACCAAAATGACTCAAATCCCATCATCCCTCATGTAATCCTGAAAAGTACTCAAAATACTAGCCAAAGAGAACCAAAATCTACAAAAATCTAACAAACATTATCAAATGTCGCTAATCACCATACATGCTAGTGGACTTGAGAGCAAGGTGAATGCTGTGTGGTAGCCCCTGTAGAAATTGGAAATGTTGGCGTCTATATAAACTGTTATGCTCGGTGAGAGAGGCAATGACATTCAATTAGGTGTTGCTTGTTCAGATGATTTTTTTACTGCCGTGGTGGCTAAATATGATTTTTGTTATTTTTACTATTCTTGATTGCCTTAAATAACAGTGAACAAATGAGTAAAAGGTGCAGGGTAGAATTTGCTAGAGAATAGACCTAACACTTGTCAAGCTTAGAGAGATAGAATAGATAAATTTTTACTTGAGGGTAGTTTTCTTCAATTCTCCATTTTGGGCAGTTTTGCCAAGAGTGACTCTACATACAAGTAAACGGTGGGCAATGTTCATCTCTCTTTAGTATTGTTGCCGTGGATTGTCATGCTTTCTTGGTAACCGAAGGAGGCGAAATTATAATCTTCCTTACTCCCCTGTGATGGTAGGTTTTGAAAAGAGAGTATAGGCTTCTGAAACTTTTCACGACTCTCATAGAGTCATAAAGTGAATCAAATGAAGCTTGCAACTTACCGCTTTATAATGGATTTCAGTCTTTCAGATATCACGTCTCTTGAACATCTCTTTTTTAACGATGGAAAATGTTATCCCTTCGTGCACTTATTTTCTGAAACTGATTTTCAGCCTGGAATAAATCCTGTTTTGATTTTTTTGGTTTTGATCCTAAAATTGACAGTTGCCCTCATTTTTTTTGATAACTTGATTACTTCTGCATTCTGTAGGTTGAGCTTTTTATTTGATGTTTCCTTTTGAATGAACAGGCTTTGATTATACTTGTCTTCTGATTATTGGTCATTGACTTGCAGACATATGAGCGATCCTACATACAAAGATGGATTGATTCTGGCAATATGTCATGTCCTAAAACTCAGCAGAAGCTCCAACACTTCACTCTGACACCTAACTATGTCTTAAGAAGCTTGATCTATCAATGGTGTGCTAAGCACAACATTGAGCAACCAACTGCCTTAATGACTGGTAAAATCAAGAAGAGTGACGGAACTTTCCGTGATGTGAGTGGAGATATTGCAGCAATTCAGAGCCTCGTACGTAAGCTGTCTAGCAGGTCAGTAGAAGATCGCAGAACGACAGTTGCAGAAATCCGATCTCTTTCGAAAAGAAGTACAGACAACAGGATACTGATAGCAGAAGCAGGAGCTATACCTGTCCTGGTAAACTTATTAACATCAGAGGATGAACTAACCCAAGAGAATGCTGTAACATCCATTCTCAACCTTTCTATTTATGAACGTAACAAGGAACTAATAATGCTTGCGGGGGCAATCCCGTCCATCGTCCAAGTCCTCCGCAATGGGAGTATGGAAGCGAGGGAGAATGCAGCGGCTACCCTTTTTAGCTTGTCGCTTGCAGATGAAAACAAAATAATAATTGGTGCTTCGGGGGCGATCTCTGCATTGGTAGAATTGCTCCAAAATGGAAGCCCTAGAGGGAAAAAAGATGCTGCTACTGCACTTTTTAATTTGTGCATATATCAGGGTAACAAAGGCAGGGCAGTCCGAGCTGGGATCATCGCAGCACTAATGAAGATGCTAACAGAGTCCAGTGGTACCATGGTAGATGAAGCTTTGACAATACTTTCAGTCCTCGCGGGTCACCAAGAAGCTAAAATTGCCATTGTCAAGGCTTGTACTATACCAGTTTTGATTGATCTTTTGAGGACCGGTCTTCCAAGGAATAAGGAGAATGCTGCTGCTATACTGCTTGCTTTGTGTAAGCGAGATATGGAAAATCTTGCCTCTTTAGGTAGGCTATGTGCTGCTGTTCCCTTAACAGAAATTACTAAAAGTGGTACAGAGAGAGCCAAGAGGAAAGCCACTTCTTTATTAGAATTGCTGAAAAAACACCAACAGTCTTAAGATTTGTTGTCTTAATTTTTTCCTTTTTTCTTTTCTTTTCTTTTTTTTTTTTACACTTTATTTGCACCTTGTTTCTTTGTTGTTTTGTTGTATTGTTCCAGGGTTCCTTTCGTGACCATGAGTTTGTGAGCTCTGTATATGAATGAGAATGGAAAACGCCATTCTTATAGCTAAGTGTATTTGGTTTTACTTCTTTTTACATGGCAAAGGTGTGAAGAAAATTCAATTCATCTGTTATTTATGTAATAAATTCTTATACGAAGGTATTTCTTTCATTTTTGACTAATAATTTTTTTTCTTTTGGTTTATAATCTGTTGGTCCTTGTGTTTCTTTAAGTCATTGCATATGTAAGAAATACTAGCATTTTGGCCCGGTAATGTTTCGGGTCAACTATGGTCATCAAATATGCTTTTGTTTATTTTTCATAATGTGTTTTTTGTTTAGTGCGAAATTAGATTCTAAGGGTTGTAACCTGTAATGTGATAAGTTGTTAGTTGAACTTGCTACCTCCGTAATATATTACTTGCGACTAAGGAACGTCATGTCTCACAAAAAATACCTCTTTGTTGCAAGTAGTCGATTCCAGAGGTAGTATTAAGGACTTGGGATAAAAATGACATTGCCATACGTTTTAGTGCAAGTGAATAAGCGATACAAATAAAAAGCTTATAACATATGATTATAAGATTTTATTATCCATTACTTTGAAAAAATTAACATTGAATTTATTATGGATTGGTAGTTAAACTTTCACATTTCGTTTCAAATGTCATGAGTTCGAATCCTAAGTACCATGTGTCACATATATGGGCGAGCGTCACGTGGCGTAGTTTCGTTGATAGCAAGACCTTTTAATATATTATTATTATTATTATTATTATTATTATTATTATTATTATTATTATTATTATTATTATTATTATTATTATTATTATTATTATTATTATTATTATTA
>PYUH01000373.1:3152657-3200243 GCA_016808085.1 Suaeda aralocaspica
TTATTATTATTATTATTATTATTATTATTATTATTATTATTATTATTATTATTATTATTATTATTATTATTATTATTATTATATATATATATATAGATATCACGGATTCAATAACATATGAACCAGGGTTGTGTAAGAAATATACCACCAATGTAATAATTTGATTTATAATCCCTTGGTGCTTGTGTTTCTCAAGTCCCTTGCATTGTGTGATGCACAACTTTGAATTTTTTTATTTTTTTATTGTGTGTTATAAATGATCATATTCGTACTATTTCATAATCCAAATTCATACAAATTGAAATTAGAGGTCTTTTTATTTCAGTTAATTTCATTTTAGTTTAGTTCAGTTTAGCTTCAATCATTTCAGATCAATTCTTGATTTCCTTCTCTCATAAACAGTTCCTTTTAGCTATTTTTAGTTCATTTTAACTCCAATCAGTTCAGTTGTTTTGAGTATATATGAGCATGCCTAAAATAATACTCTGTATCATTTTTCATTTCATTGACAAATTGACATATTTCATCAAATTGTTGTAAAATTTTGAATGGTGAAACTCGTGCGATTTACGAGTTAATGCAATATTTAATGAATAAATAATATTTATTCAAAAAATTATCATCAGAATAAGTTTCATTTACTTTTATCATCTAATACATCTAATCAATTTCATTTATTTTGATAATGAATAATAGTATTTATTCAAAAAATTATCATCAGAATAAGTTTCATTTAATTTTATCATCTAATACATCTAATCAATTTCATTTAATAATAAAATTTATGTTTTTCCTTCAAATCAATTTTTTAATGCATAATTATACATAATCATAGAAATTAACCTTTTCTAATAGCATCAAAACTTTTAACAGGAAATTCAACTTTTTTATTTTACTCGCATTATTTTACAATTTGACACTATTCACATGTGATATTTTAAATTACAAACATTATTTCTATAGCTACTTATGGACTAGGGTTGCGTTTATTTACTAAAGGGTCAAACCTCAAGTCGATGATGCCTATGTATCCCTAAGGGAGTTGGGTCAAGTGTAGTTCCATTTGGTTCGTGGTCTTATGAATTAGACATAATATTTCTATAGTTGATCCAAATTTGTAACATTTTAAAAGTTATCACTGTTCAAGTCCATTAACTTTACTGCACCTCGGGAGCGGTGTGTCGGGGCATGAACGTCCCTTTGGTTCCTCCCTAAACAGCTTGGACGCCCTCATAGTAACCAAGTGCGGGGTTTAAGAATCTTGCGTGTTAGTCGTGCATTTGAATGTGACTTGTTGTAGAATTGGATATAATTATGTAAGAGATCATTCTAGACTGAGCAGCTACATGTTTGAAATAAGCGTCGCTCGCATGTGTTTAGGGGAAGAACATGCACACCCAAATGTTCGATTAAGGAATTGAAAAAAGACCTATTGTAATACCCCGCTGTGGACCCGAGGCTTTGGGGGGCCCACGTGCCCTTTTTACGAATATCGAATGTTTGTAGTTTGATTGCATAGTGTGAGTATGCTTGGCTTAGGAAGTGACTCTACAAGCTCAAAACCCAAGTAGAGAAGTCGCCACCGTGCTCCTTTCGAGAGCTCAAGGTACCCCATTATGTCTAGCCTGAAGGCAAATTGACAGCCAAGGATAAGAAGGTCTCATATCTTTGGATTCGGGGACGAGGGTAAGGACAAGAGTAGGCTACATTGTCCCCCCGCGTATAGCGGCCTCTACCTGTTCCCATAAGTAATTTCATAATCATAATATCGAATTATATCATACATATTTCCGGTTTTGACCTAAAACCACATAGAAATAAGGCTAGGCGGGTTTTCAGTTAATGTACACATAATTTCCGATTTAAACCTGCTTAGGTGATTGATTTAAGATTTAATTGATTTCAATCCCTATATAGTCAAAACATGCTTTTAGTTCTTTTGAGCTAAACATGGATTCTGTGTGATTTTAAAGTAATAAAAACTTAGCATGGAATGACATAAATCCTGAAACATGTTTCTACTTAAAGTTGATTTCAATTTAAAAGTCGAATCATTAATTAGTCAATATTGCATAGATTTGATTTTAAGCATCTCAAATATCTAATAAAGCAATTAAATCAGATCAACATGGAAAACTAACTCTTTGAAGAACTTGAGATGAAGATTTCGATGTTGATGGCCTCATTTGAAGTACCTTTTGTGCAATTCGCCGATTATTTCTTAGAACCGAAAGATTGAAGAACTTTGATTAATAATAATATTATAAATAATAATAATAAGTTTAATCATTTCTGAGAGGGAGAAGTAGAAAGGCACCATTTTCGATCTAAGGCACAAAGATGTAGCACCCCACATTTTCACGTATTTTAAGGAAGTATTTTTGTATTTTATACATGTAATTTCAATATTTTTATTGAAAAATTATGTTCAATAAGAATATTAAATGGAAAAAATATAATAATATAAAATAAGCTTTAATTAAAAATAATTATTTGTGTTTATAAATAATATTTTATGTTTATAAAATATTTTTAAAGACTTCTACAAATAGAATTTTTAAGAGTTTCCTAATTTATTTTAAAGCAAGGGCCTAAAGGTAATTTTCACTCTTTAGGATAAGTCCGGCTTTACCAAAACCTACTTTGGGGCCTATAAATACCCTTTAAAACCCAAAATTTCAGATTTCATCCCTCATAATTGCCATTAGGATTCCAAAATCTAGAGAGAGAAAGAGAAAAAAAAAGAGGAGTGGGATTTCCGCAAAAAAAAAAAACAAAAAGGAAAGAAAAAAAAAACAGCAGTTCGGTTTTCTTTATGTAGGAGACTTTGAATTAGTCAACTTTTAGAATATGTTATGAAATATTGTTATGCTTGTTTGAATCATGAATTGATGTGTATGACAAGTTTTATTAGAAGCATGATTTTATATTATGTTGACATTCCATGTTGAGTAGCAAAATAAATTTTATAAGATTGAACTGGAATGTTTTGATCAGTTTAATTTGGCCAATAGTTTATTAATAAAGAAAGGAAGTTATTTTAAAGTTGGTTAGTTACTTAATCAACAAGAAAGACAGTTGTGAATTTTTATTCACATGATTAAAAGGAGTTTATGAGCAAATATTTTATACATGTTGCCAATCATTTTAATGTGTGGTCAAGAAGAAAGTAAATAGTTAGCCACTCACAGGTAATGTGTAGTAAAGGAGGTTCAGTTTAATTAAAGGACACACATGAGATTATTTTTGAATCACCTTAAATTGAAGATAATTAATATGGCCTGCTTGAGTTGATGCATACCTTTATGTGATGTTATATGTACGTGAGTCATAAGATTGTTAAACCGGTTAATCACGTAAAGTGTAAGAGGATTCACATCAAAACTCTTGGCACGTATGTACCTTGAGTATGAACAATGGGGGGAGTCGTAAGGAACAATGATCTATATGACTTCTTATTGGAGTACAAGACGTTGTACTCTTTTATATTCATAATGCGTTTGAATTCCGTCGCTTTATGTGACATTGGCAATACCTTCTTGGAGTTGCTCCCAATTTGGTGCCCAATGGGGCGATTTTAAAGGAAAGAATACCTGTTCGATGTAGAATCCAAAAGTTTAAATATAATAATTGACTTGTTGAGTCTATGCACAGGTGAAAGGTTGTCAAAGATAAGTCGTGTGTATGTTTTAGTTCATGTTGTTTTGTTGCATAGTCTTTAGTAGTTTTGTACTCAGCTTTATTGGCTGTTTGTTTTATGTGCATGGATTTGTTTTGGACTTGGCCCTACAATGACCCACTTGTTGGTGAGTAGTTGTCTAGAATAAGAAAAGCTACAGGTACAAGTGGGCATATGTTTTTTCCATGCTGGGCTGGAGTGAGAGTGCATGTTGTATAGTTTGTAGTTTTAATTTTATTGCTTATGAATTACTAGTCTTTATTTGGATGATGTTTTATTTCTAAAGTTCTAGTTTTGGTTTTTAAGGGCCATTCAAATGGTTACGAAATGTAATAAAATTTTAAGTTGGGTTTATTTTTGATGTTGATTTGAATTTGATTTTGAGACTTGTTTTGAAGTTTAGTTTTAAATTTGTTTTCGTTTTAAGACTTCCGCTGTAGTACTTTGATAAATGTCTTAGCCGTTATCACGGTGGCGGTAATACTTTGGTTTTTCCGTTGTTAGGAGTTTTAATAATTAAAATTTTTTAATATTTATAATATGATTTCTAGAAAAATATAAAGTAAGAAGTTAGAAAACTCCAGGGTGTTACAAAGTGGTTACCAGAACTTAGATTTTGAAATAAAATAAATTTTATTTTTGGGGGTAACCTAAGTTTTAGTTTGGGAAAGAGGAAGTTCTTATTTTGGAAAGTTTTTGGAAATGGAATTTTTCTGAAAATAGTAATTTCCGAAAACGAAAAGTTTTGAAAAATAAATTATGTGTGTAGGTATGCAAGGAATTCAAGTATGCATTATGTGTTATTGCTTTAATACCATGTGGTGAGCTTGGCTAGAAAGTTTGAGCATGTAGGATAGACTTTAATTCTGTTCTTTCATGCATTAAAGTTCATGTTTTAAGGTGTTGCTCATGTGAATAGTTGTGTGTAAAGGAAATTGTATGTTAGCCACAAGACCCTTTTGTGAACTGTTAGTTTGTTTTGTTTTTGGAAGGATGGACCATTAGTCTTAAGTGTTGTGCAGGATGTCGTATAGTATACCTAGCAAAGACACACAAATAGGAACCTTGGAGAAGAAAGACCATGAGAGTCCACCCTAGTATGTGTGGAAAATACGGTTTTACTGTTGGTATATGAGTACTGTATTGAAGCTGCCACAATGGGACCAACCTGACCATGTATCAGCCCTAATTGTTAAGTGCTAGCCCGACCGTCCGCCCTACCTAGAAATCAAGGTAAAGTTTAGCGATTTCCGCTTTCCTGGAGGACTTCCGAACTACTCTAAATATAAGGATGCAATTGACCAATGGGGTTGTGATTGGAGATGCTTGGAAGGGTACATTGCTAGGAAAGAGAAGGAGTATAAGAAGATGAATGCAAGTGATGAGACCCCGCCTACACCAAGCCCAGATAGTCAAGGAAGTGAAGACATGATGGTGAAGGAGACTACTGCTGGCTCAAGGACTGATGAGTCAAGGGAAAGTTCATGTTATGAAATCGAGAACCCGGATCTAGTAATTCCAGTGTATGTAGACTTGGTAACAAATTCTAAAGAGGATGAAGAAGAGTTAGATCCTGAGGAAGAAATGGAGGAAGAAATGGAAGATGATACAAAAGATGACGTTGAATTTATACCAAAGAAATATGTGATGTCAAGGGACAAGAAGGACAATGTTAATGTTTAGAGATTTTGTTTAGATACAATTTAGTTAATATTGTTTAGTATTTCTGATGTTTAGATTGTTGGACAATTTAGTTTATTGTTTATGTTAGTTTGAATAAGTGGCAGTGAGTCATAAGAAATAATAAGAGGAGTTAAATAATAAATTTCTTTCACGAAATAAAGCCTCAAGTAGAATAGAACCAAGGGAATTATTTTTATTTCTTATGTGCTTTATTCTTAATTTAGTGGTTGTGTAAACAATCAAAACAAAGTGAATCATTCGCTCTAAAAGAATGAAACTTCTTTTGTGAGATGAAACGAGAAAGTGTTTTATATTATAAGTTTATGTTGTTCTAACTTACAGTTAGACATAATTTAATATAAAGGTCTTTTCCTCTACAGGAGAAATAAAGTGGCTGAACATAACAACAATCAGCTGAATGAAGTAGTGAGGCAATTAGCTACTGTAGCTGAACGGTTAGCTGCCAGAGGAAATGGAAATGGTAGTGACCTTGCTGGCGAACTTTTCAAGAAGATTTCTCAAAGTAAGCCACCCACTTACCAAGAAGAGCACAATCCAACTATTCTAGAGGGATGGTTGAGAGAGTTTAATAAGTTGTTTGGGGCAGTTGAGTGTCCATAAGAGCTTAAGGTGAACCATGCTGTTTACTATCTAAGACGAGAAGCTGCTCTATGGTGGTCACAAAATGAGGCTGTGATTAGGGCTTTACTAGGGTTTAATTGGGATATGTTTCAGGAGCAAATCCGTAATAAGTTCTGTCATGTGTTCCTTTAAAAACAGAAAGCTGAAGAGTTTCTAGAGCTTATAATGGGAAGTATGTCTATTACTATGTACTACTCTAAGTTCATAGAATTTTCTAGGTTTGCTCCCGAGGCCGTAGCAACTGAGAGGTTGAAGGCTAGTCGTTTTGAAAGAGGGTTACCCTTAGACCTTCAGACACAATTAGCTGGACAGATCTTTGCATTGAGTCTTTAGATGAGTTATATGGTAGAGCTGTACACCTGTATGCCATAGACCAAAAGAAGAAGGAGGTACAAAAGGAAGGTGAGACGAGGGAGAAAAGGAAGGATGGTGGAGGAAACATCAACCAACAAGGAAATCATGGTGGATTTAAGAAACTTTGGGAAGCCTACTTCTGGAAATGGGAATAGAGCTCAGATGGCTAGTCAAGGAGGGCCTGTGTACTTTTGCAGGAAGTGTCCTAACAATTACACAGGAAAGGACTATGCACGGAACCCAGTGACTTGTCGGTTGTGTAACAAACTTGGAAACCGTGAGTATGAGTGCTTCTCTAAGAACAAAGGAAAGGAGGGACAAAATTCTCAATCTAGGGGGAATTCAGCTAGGGGACATCAAAAGGGTTTCCAAGGAAATATGGGAGGAAAGGTGACGCCTCAGGCCAGAAATAGGAATGGGAGTGGGAATGGAGGAGAACAGATTAAGACCTCAAACACTGGAAAGCTAAATGTGATGGCTCGAAGTGAAGATGATGTTAATAAGGATGTGATTACTGGTACTTTTTCTATTCACTCTCTTCATGTTAAATTTTTGTTTGATTCTGGTGCAACGTATTCTTTTGTATCCACTAAGATTCTAGAAAAGCTAAAACCAGTGTTGGGAAAGGTAGATACATGTCAATAGTGCTACCCTTAGGGCAAGAGGTACAATGTTCAAAGAGATTTCTTGATGTTCCTATTGAAATTGAGGGAGTGGAGTTTAAGGCTAACCTAATAGAGTTTGATTTAGGTGACTTAGAATTGATTCTAGGGATGGATTGGTTAAGTAAGCATAAGGCTGAGATTCTATGTGAGCCACAGAAGATCTCGTTAATCAATAAGGGTAAAAATGTGAGCTATTGGAGGGCAGGAAGACCAAAACACAACAAAATAGTGTCATTAATGAGGTTTGCTAGGTTTGTGAAAAGAAGTTTCCCCATTTACCTTTGTAGTTTGAGGGATGTGGATCATGTTGAGACTGCTAAGCCCGAGGATATTGTGGTAGTAAGGGACTTTTTGGACGTGTTTCCGGAAGAGATTCCGGGGATGCCTCCTAAACGAGAGATTGACTTTACCATAGACTTAGTCCCAGGAACAACACCTATTTCCAAAGCACCCTATAGGATGGCACCTGCAGAAATGAGTGAATTGAAAGAGCAGTTACAAGAGTTGTTGGAAAAAGGTTACATTAGGCCTAGTGCTTCACCTTGGGGAGAACCAGTACTGTTTGTGAAGAAGAAAGATGAGAGTTTGAGGTTATGTATTGACTATAGGGAGCTGAATAAGGAGACAATAAAAAATAAGTATCCTTTATCGAGGATTGATGACTTGTTTGATCAATTAAAAGGAGCTACTGTATTTTCAAACATTGATTTGAGGTCAAGATACCATCAATTGAGGATTGCTAATGAGGACATACCGAAAACTGTTTTTCGTACGAGGTATGGGCACTATGAGTTCACTGTTATGCCTTTTGGGTTAACCACTACGCCATCAATTTTCATGGACCTAATGAATAGGATTTTCCAACGGTTTTTGAATAGCTTTGTGGTTGTTTTCATTGATGACATCTTGGTGTACTCTAAGAGTAAAGAGGAAAATGTGGAACATTTGAGGACAATCTTGATGACACTAAGAGAGAATGACTTGTATGCTAAGTTCTCGAAATGTGAGCTCTGGTTGGAGAAAGTAGCATTCTTGGGGCATATTGTGTCAAAAGAGGGAGTAGAAGTAGAACCAGCCAAGATTGAAGTAGTAAAGGAGTAGTCTACACCTAAGAATGTAATGGATGTACGGAGTTTCTTAGGGTTAGTAGGTTATTATAGGAGGTTTGTGAAGGAATTTTCCAGGATTGCTAAACCCTTGACGGCCTTAATGAAGAAAGACTGTAAGTTTGAGTGGAGTGATAAGTAGGAAGAGGCATTGCAAACGTTAAAGGAGCGTTTGACTACAGCTCCAGTGCTGACTTTGCCGGATGGAAGTAACTCTTATGATGTATATAGTGATGCTTCTAAAAATGGTTTGGGATGTGTGTTGATGCAAAATAGAAAGGTGACTGCATATGGTTCAAGGCAGTTGAAACCATATAAGGCAAACTACCCTACTCACGATCTTGAGCTAGCAGCAATCGTGTTTGCTTTAAAAATATGGAGGCATTACTTGTATGGGGTAAAGTGCAGGACACAGACCACAAGAGTTTAAAGTACTTTTTCACTCAAAAGGATTTAAACATAAGGTAGAGGAGATGGCTTGAGATGGCTTGATCAAGGATTATGACTTAGATATACAAGACCATGAAGGGAAGGCTAATGTGGCGGCAAATGCTTTAAGCCGTAAAACGAAGCATGGAGTGAATACCCTGGTGGTTGCCAATGAACTATGTAAGGATATAGAGAGATTGAGCTAAGAGATAGTGAAGGAGGGAGAGTTGGAAGGAATCCTTTGTAATCTTAGTATCAAACAAACAATATTTGAGGAGATTAAGAAGAACGAGGAAGGAGATTTGAAATTGGACATAATTAATGAAAAGTTGAAAGCAGGAAAAGCTGTGGACTTTAAGATCCATGAGGATGGAAGTTTAAGGTATAAAGGAAGGTGGTGTGTACCACAGAAATGTGAGGATATGAAACAAAGAATCATGGAGGAGGGTCATAATACCTAGTATTCAATGCATCTTGGAGGGGATAAGCTGTATATAGATTTAAAGAAGGTATATTGGTGGCCTAGAATGAAAAGGGAAGTGATGAATTTGTGAGAAAGTGTCTTACTTGTCAAAAGGTGAAATTTGAGCATAAGAGACCACAAGGAGAGGTCCAACCATTTGAAATACTAGGATGGAAATGGGATTGCATATCAATGGACTTTGTGACTTTTTTCCAAAGTCGAGGAATCAAAACGATACCATATGGGTTGTGGTGGATAGGCTTACTAAGTCAGCGGTGTTTATACCCATGAAAGAGACTTGGAAAATGGAACAAATTCAAAGGCTTACATAAAACATGTTGTGAGGCTACCTGGAGTTCCAAAGGATATCGTGTCAGATAGGGATTCTAGTTTTCTTTCGAAATTATGGAAAACTGTCCAGGAGAACTTTGGTACAACGTTGAAGATGAGTACAACTTTCCATCCAGAAACTGATGGACAAACAGAGAGAACCATACAAACCTTAGAGGACATACGAAGGGATTGTGTAATGGATTTTCAAGGGAATTGGGAGGATCACTTAGATCTCATTGAGTTTTCAAACAACAATAACTACCATGCAAGTTTATTGGCATGGCACCTTTTGAGGCTTTGTATGGGAGGAAGTGTAGAAGCCCTTATGATGGAATGACATAAGTGAGACAGTGATTCTTGGACCTCAATTGATTGAAGAAACCACGGATAAAATAAGGGTAATACAAGCAAAGATTCAGGCAGCACAAGATAGACAAAAGTCCTATGCGGACCAAAAATGCCAAGAAATTGTGTTTGAAGTTGGAGATAAGGTGCTACTTAAGGTATCACCAATGAAAGGAGTAATGAGGTTCGGCAAGAAGGGAAAATTAAGAACAAAATATGTAGGACCCTGTGAGATCTTGCAAAGGGTTGGAAAAGTAGCCTATAAGTTAGCGTTATCAATGGAGTTAAGCAAGGTTCACAATGTCTTTCATGTGTCTCAACTAAGGAAGTATGTTCCAGATGAGTCACATGTGCTATAGCCTGAAAAAATAGAGTTAGACCAAAGTTTGACCTATGAAGAGAGGCCAATTAAGATCCTAGACAATAAGGTCAGGGATACTCGTAGAAAAAGTGTCAAAATAGTGAAGGTGTTGTGGTCTAACCAAGAAACCAAAGAAGCTACTTGGGAAGCTGAATATATGATGAGAGAGAAAAGTATCCAGAGTTGTTTCAGGTTAGTAAATAGAGTTACAGGGACGTAACTCGATTCTCAAGGGGGGTAGAAAGCGATCTAATTTCACGCGTTTTCACCCTCAATTTTGCAAGTATTTATGAGTTTCTACGACTTTTAAGTAAGAACTTTATGTTTGTCTACTAAAAAGTTGTCAAGTGAAAGTTAAGTAAGTGTCTAAGGTCTACAACAACTTAGCATTATAATGCGAAAGTTTGAAGTAAATGTAGTCTCTATTCAAATTCCATACACTAATCTACACAAAGTTTCGGGATGAAACTTCTTTTAAGGGGGTAGACTGTAATTTTATACGTGTAATTTTAATTTTTTATTGAAAAATTGTGTTCAATAAGAATATTAAATGGAAAAAATATAATAATATAAAATAAGGTTTAGTTAAAAATAATTATCTGTGTTTATAAATAATATTTTATGTTTATAAAATATTTTAAAAGGCTTCTAAAAATAGAATTTTTAAGAGTTTCCTAATTTATTTTAAAGCAAGGGCCTAAAGGCAATTTCCACTCTTTATGATAAGTGTAAGCTTTACCAAATCCTACTTTGAGACATATAAATACCCTTTAAAACCCAAATTTTTAGATTTCATCCCTCATAATTGTCATTAGGATTCCAAAATCTAGAGAGAGAAAGAGAAAAAAAAGAGGAGTAGGATTTCCACAAAAAATAAAAAAAAGAAAAGAAAAGAAAAAAACTGCAGTTCGGTTTTCTTTATGTAGGAGAATTTGAATTAGTCAACTTTTAGAAGTTGTGGCGGGGCACCACTATTTCACAAGGTTCGTAAGTACTAAAGACAAACATAAGAACTAGAATTCATGCTTGGATGATCCTTTATGTTATGAAATATTGTTATGCTTGTTTGAATCATGAATTGATGTGTATGACAAGTTTTATTAGAAGCATGATTTTATATTATGTTGACATTCCATGTTGAGTAGCAAAATAAATTTTATAAGATTGAACTGGAATGTTTTGATCAGTTTAATTTGGCCAATAGTTTATTAATAAAGAAAGGAAGTTATTTTAAAGTTGGTTAGTTACTTAATCAACAAGAAAGACAGTTGTGAATTTTTATTCACATGATTAAAAGGAGTTTATGAGCAAATATTTTATACATGTTGCCAATCATTTTAATGTGTGGTCAAGAAGAAAGTAAATAGTTAGCCACTCACAGGTAATGTGTAGTAAAGAAGGTTCAGTTTAATTAAAGGACACACATGAGATTATTTTTGAATCACCTTAAATTGAAGAGAATTAATATGGCCTGCTTGAGTTGATGCATACCTTTATGTGATGTTATATGCGAGTCATAAGATTGTTAAACCGGTTAATCACGTAAAGTGTAAGAGGATTCACATCAAAACTCTTGAAACGTATATACCTTGAGTATGAACAATGGGGGTAATCGTAAGGAACAATGATCTATGACTTCTAATTGGAGTACAAGACGTTGTACTCTTGTATATTTGTAATGCGTTAGAATTCCGTCATTTTATGTGACATGAGTAATATCTTCTTGGAGTTGCTCCCAAGTTGGTGCCCAACGGGGTGATTTTAAAGAAAAGGATATTCGTTCGATGCAGAATCCAAAAGCCTAAATATAATAATTAACTTGTTGAGTCGATGCACAGGAAAGGATGTCAAAGGTAAGTTAGGTGTATGTTGGAGTTTATGTTGTTTTGTTGCACAGTCTTTAGTAGTTATGTACTCAACTTTGCTGACTGTTTGTTTTATGTGCATGGCTTTGTATTGGACTTGGCCCTACAATGATCCACTTGTTGGTGAGTAGTGTTCTAGAATAAGAAAAGCTACAGGTACAAGTGGGCATATGTCATTTCATGCTGGGCTGGAGTGAGAGCGGTTGCTGTGTAGTAGTTTGTGGCTTTAGTTTTTATTGCTTATGAATTACTAACCTTTATTTGGAAGATGTTTTACTTCTAAAGTTCTAGTTTTGGTTTTTAAGGGACATTAAAATGTTTACAAAGTGTAATAAATTTTTAAGTTGGGTTTTATTTTGGATGTTGATTTGAATTTGGTTTTAGACTTGTTTTGAAGTTTAGTTTTAAATTGGTTTTGGTTTTAAGACTTTTGCTGTAGTACTTTATTAAATGCCTTAGTCGTTATCACGGTGGTGGTAATACTTTGGTTTTTCCATTGTTAGGAGTTTTAATAATTAAAATTCTTTAGTATTTATAATATGATTTCCGTAAAAATATAAAGTAAGAAGTTAGGAAATTCCATGGTGTTACATTAGAGAGAGAGAGAGAGAGAGAGAGAGAGAGNTATTTTAAAGCAAGGGCCTAAAGGCAATTTCCACTCTTTATGATAAGTGTAAGCTTTACCAAATCCTACTTTGAGACATATAAATACCCTTTAAAACCCAAATTTTTAGATTTCATCCCTCATAATTGTCATTAGGATTCCAAAATCTAGAGAGAGAAAGAGAAAAAAAAGAGGAGTAGGATTTCCACAAAAAATAAAAAAAAGAAAAGAAAAGAAAAAAACTGCAGTTCGGTTTTCTTTATGTAGGAGAATTTGAATTAGTCAACTTTTAGAAGTTGTGGCGGGGCACCACTATTTCACAAGGTTCGTAAGTACTAAAGACAAACATAAGAACTAGAATTCATGCTTGGATGATCCTTTATGTTATGAAATATTGTTATGCTTGTTTGAATCATGAATTGATGTGTATGACAAGTTTTATTAGAAGCATGATTTTATATTATGTTGACATTCCATGTTGAGTAGCAAAATAAATTTTATAAGATTGAACTGGAATGTTTTGATCAGTTTAATTTGGCCAATAGTTTATTAATAAAGAAAGGAAGTTATTTTAAAGTTGGTTAGTTACTTAATCAACAAGAAAGACAGTTGTGAATTTTTATTCACATGATTAAAAGGAGTTTATGAGCAAATATTTTATACATGTTGCCAATCATTTTAATGTGTGGTCAAGAAGAAAGTAAATAGTTAGCCACTCACAGGTAATGTGTAGTAAAGAAGGTTCAGTTTAATTAAAGGACACACATGAGATTATTTTTGAATCACCTTAAATTGAAGAGAATTAATATGGCCTGCTTGAGTTGATGCATACCTTTATGTGATGTTATATGCGAGTCATAAGATTGTTAAACCGGTTAATCACGTAAAGTGTAAGAGGATTCACATCAAAACTCTTGAAACGTATATACCTTGAGTATGAACAATGGGGGTAATCGTAAGGAACAATGATCTATGACTTCTAATTGGAGTACAAGACGTTGTACTCTTGTATATTTGTAATGCGTTAGAATTCCGTCATTTTATGTGACATGAGTAATATCTTCTTGGAGTTGCTCCCAAGTTGGTGCCCAACGGGGTGATTTTAAAGAAAAGGATATTCGTTCGATGCAGAATCCAAAAGCCTAAATATAATAATTAACTTGTTGAGTCGATGCACAGGAAAGGATGTCAAAGGTAAGTTAGGTGTATGTTGGAGTTTATGTTGTTTTGTTGCACAGTCTTTAGTAGTTATGTACTCAACTTTGCTGACTGTTTGTTTTATGTGCATGGCTTTGTATTGGACTTGGCCCTACAATGATCCACTTGTTGGTGAGTAGTGTTCTAGAATAAGAAAAGCTACAGGTACAAGTGGGCATATGTCATTTCATGCTGGGCTGGAGTGAGAGCGGTTGCTGTGTAGTAGTTTGTGGCTTTAGTTTTTATTGCTTATGAATTACTAACCTTTATTTGGAAGATGTTTTACTTCTAAAGTTCTAGTTTTGGTTTTTAAGGGACATTAAAATGTTTACAAAGTGTAATAAATTTTTAAGTTGGGTTTTATTTTGGATGTTGATTTGAATTTGGTTTTAGACTTGTTTTGAAGTTTAGTTTTAAATTGGTTTTGGTTTTAAGACTTTTGCTGTAGTACTTTATTAAATGCCTTAGTCGTTATCACGGTGGTGGTAATACTTTGGTTTTTCCATTGTTAGGAGTTTTAATAATTAAAATTCTTTAGTATTTATAATATGATTTCCGTAAAAATATAAAGTAAGAAGTTAGGAAATTCCATGGTGTTACATTAGAGAGAGAGAGAGAGAGAGAGAGAGAGAGAGCGTAAAGAAGTGAGAGAATGTGTGAATTTAATGTTGAAGTCGAAGTATGAGAATTGATTGAATGAGGTCTGAAAAGGTTGGGTATTTATAGGGTTAGAAGTGACGTTGGTATACATATTTTATATATTGTTTTCCCTCATTTTCGATTGATTTCTGTGCTAAATAAATAAATTTGTGGCTTTATTTTGATTAAATATCGTTTCTCGGTTTTAGTTTATGATTTGGATGAGTTTTAACTGTTTAAGTTGATTTCTAGAGCTTTTAATGTTAATTATATGCTTCCTCGGTTATTAAGCGTGGTTTTCGGTTTGTTTTATGTGTTATAGGAGCGTAAGAGGGAGTTATGAAGTCAACATGAGCTCAAACAATTCAAAATGGGTTTGCCTCGGGATGCATGCCAAGGTACGAGAAGCTATAGGAACAAGATTTGTTGGAATCAAGCGAAGAAGTTAAATGATCGTCAAAAAGTCATTTAAACGTTCTCATGTGGGTGCAGCCACTAATTTCCCCTTGATCTATGCGCCCGCATGATGGAGACATAGTTTTTTTAAAATGCGAAATAGAAGATGTAACACCCTGGAATTTCCTAACTATCTACTCTATATATTTTTCCGAAAAACATACTATAAATATTAAAAATTATAATTATTAAAACTCCTAAATAACGGGGAAAAGCCAAAGTATTATTGCCACTATTAGAACGGCTAAGGCATTTATCAAAGTACTACAACGGAAGTCTTAAAACCAAAACCAATTTAAAATCTTAAACTTCAAAACAAAGCTCAAAATCAAATTCAAACAACATCCAAAATAAAAATCAACTTAAAAGTTTATTACACTTCGGAACCATTTTAATGGCCCTAAAAAACCAAAACTAAAAACTAAAACTTTGAAAATAAAACAACATCCAAATAGAAGTTAAAACTTCATAAGCAATAAAATTAAAACTACAAAACTGCACAGCAAGCACTCTCACTCCAGCCTAGCATGAAATGAATTATGCCCACTTGTACCTGTAGCTTTTCATATTCCAGACAACTGCTCACCAACAAGTGGGTCATTGTAGGGCCAAGTCTAAGACAAAGCCATGCACACAAAACAAACAGTCAACAAAGCTGAGTACGTAACTACTAAAAACTATGCAACAAGAACAACATGAATTAAACATACACACATCTTACCTTTGACAACTCTTCACCTGTGCAAAGACACAACAAGTTAAATATTATATTTAAATTTTGGATTTCGCATCGAACGGGTTTCCTTTCCTTTAAAAATCTCCCTATGGGGCACCAACTTACCTATGTCACATAAAGTGACGGAATTCCAGCGCATTAAAAATATAAAAGAGTACAACGTCTTGTACTTCAATTAGACGTCATAGATCACTATTCCATACGAATCCCCCCATTGTTCTACTCAAGGTATATACGTTCCAAGAGTTTTGATGCGAATCCTCTAAAACTCTACCTGATTAACCGGTTTAACAATGTTATGACTCACATACAACATCACATAAAAACATGCATCAAATCAAGCAAGCCATGTTAATTATCTTTGATTTAAAGTGATTCTGAAAATAATCTCATGTGTGTCCTTTCATTAAACTAAACTTCCTTTACCACACATTAACAGTGAGTGGCTAACTATTTACTTTCTCCTTGACCACACATTAACTACTTTTCTTGTTGATTAAATAATTAACCAACTTAAATAACTTCCTTTCTTCTTCAATAAGCTATTGGCCAATTATAACTGATCATATCATTCCAACTTAATCTTTGTAGAATTTAAATTGCTAACAATGTGGAATGTCAAAATAATATAAAATCATACTTCTAATAAAACATGTCATGCACGTCAATTCATAATCCAAACAAGCATAACAACATATCATAACATAAAGGATCACCCAAGCATGAATTCTAATTCTTATGTTTGTCTTTAGTACTTACGTACCTTGTAAAATAGTGGTGATCCACCACAACTTCTAAAAGTTGACTAATTCGAAGTCTCCTACATAGAGAAAACCGAGACTAAATTAAAACCTTGTTGACTAAGTTCTACAACAACTCTAAACCAACTTTCTATATTGGAAACTTGTCCAAAACATTCCCTATATGGACTCTATTCAATTCCATACTTTACTTTAATTTTTCTATTGTAAAATACTCGATTATCGGAAACTTATTTATGCTTTATAAAACCTCAACATACATTTTATGTCACTTTAGAAAAGTGGACAGCAATTTAAAATAGTCAAAACTCCTTGAAAAACCTCAAAAACAACACAAATCAATCATACAAAGTAATACTTAACTTATATGATTAATTCGTGCTAATTAAATACTTTAAAACCCTTATTATTCACTTTACAAAAACTGGACAGCAGGTTAAACATGCTTAAAATCACTTCTAAACTTCATGAAACATACTAAAAATCATATGTAACATTATAGAGTCAGCATGTGATCACTAGCATAATATGAACACTTAAAACTTTTTTTAACTTGCATTTATAAAATTTTCAGATTTATTAATTAACTTTAAACTCATAGAAAACTCATAAAACATCATAAATTCATCATAAAACTCTTTTACATTATACTAACATCATTATGAAACAAATCTATGCTTTAGAATAATTCTTCATAAGCCAACACATGTTCATAATATTTATTCTATTGATTTTCATGATTACAGAATTTGGCGGCAATTTATTTTATGTTTAAAGCACTTAAAAATAAATCTAAACTTCATATAATCATCATAAATTCACCCAACAACAATTCATGATCCTAATGTTGAAGTTTAAATCATTAAAACTCATAAAAATCAAGAATTTCATTACTTTATAAACCCTAATCTAAAACTTCATGTACAACAAATTAATTCATGCTTTAAAGCAAATCATAACTTCATAAAACATGATTGAAACTTATAAAAACATGATTAATCATGAATATAAACATGAATTTGCAACATTAATCAAAAAGAAAGAAGAAGAATTTTTTTTTTTTGTAAGTTGTTCGAAAATACCGAAACAGGGGAGGAGCAAGGGGTGGCCAGCGGACAAGCAGGCGACAGCGACCGGGCTTTGGCGACACGAAAGCACAATTTTTTTTCTTTCCTTCGACAAAACCGAGATATTTTTTTTTAATTTTTTTTCGGACTCTCCTTTTCTCTCTTTTATTTCTTTTCTTTCTCTCCCTAAATTTTGGAATACTAAATCACCAATTTGCAAAATAAAATGTGAAAATTGGGTTATAAGGAGTATTTGTAGGCCCCAAAGTAGGATTTGGTGAAAGTCCATATTTATCCTAAATAGTGGAAAATACTTTTATGCCCTTGCTTAAAATAAATTAGGAAACTCTTAAAAATTCTATTTTTAGAAACTTTTCAAAATATTTCATAAAACATAAAGTATTATTTATAAACACAAAGTAATTATTTTAATCAAAATTTATTTAAATTGTTTTGTTTAATTTTCTTATTGAATACAACTTTTCAATAAAAATATTAAAATCATACGTATAAAATACAAAAATATGGGGTATCACAGAAGACCTGCGAGCGCTGGGAACACCTTCAGTTTGAGTGCTGCGGGCTCAGGGGCTCTCGGGAGTGGTCTGCGTGTTATTTTCTCCGTTTTTTTGTTGTGGGCTCGATTTAATTACAGCCCATATACTATAAATAGGCTATGTTATCGAAGGGAAGACGACCTTACCTAGTTTTTTTTTTTTTTTTTAGCAATTTTTAGTTTTAGAATCCTAATTAGCTCCTTAATCACTTTCTCTCTCTAGATATTATAGATTAGTTTTGTTAAACATTATTTGCAATTCAATTCAGTTCAATTGAAGCTTTTATTGGTAATTTCTTTCCCTTTTCTTTTCTAATTTCTTTTTAGTTTTATAGTTTAGTTTTTTTCTTTTGTTAGATTAGTTTTTGTTTTGTTCTGTTTTGTTTAGTTAATTAGTTTAATTTTAAGTAATTATTTTTTAGCTTTAATTCTTGTTTTTAGTTTATGTTTATGACCATGTTTAATTATTTGATTTTTGTTCTTATTTTCACAATTATGAGTGAGTAGTCAATTTTTCTAGGGCCAGGGGAACTATGAACATGTTATGAATTAATTTTATGTTTGTTAACTAATTCTTAATTAGTAATTTAATTCCTATTATTGACTACTATTGATTGCAATTAAAATGTGGCCAGTAGAGTTGGGAAACGTGCCGTGTCTTGTCGTTTTCGAGTCGTGTTACTTACATAAACGGGTTGAACCCTTCCAACTCTAGCCCGACTTGTTTAAGAAACGTGTCGTGTCGTACCAACACGTTTACTTAAACGGGTTAATAATCTTGACCCAAACCCATATATACAATAGTATGTAAAACAAGACGCTACGGGATTAATAATCGTCCTTAACCCATATACTATAAATACGCTTAAAATAATTTCATAATTTTCATCTTATTTTGTTATTTTCATTGATTTTCCATTTTCTCATTCTATTCACCTTTTAATTTCATTTTCGAAAATAACAGAAATTAATTTAAGCGTATGAATGTGACCGTATTCGATGAGCATTCTAGAAAGGTTTGTTCTGTTTATGAAAACTCTAGGTTATGGAAGTGAATAAATCGATTTATGGTAGTGAATTTCGCATTATTTCATAATATATCGAAATATTTCAGTTTATGGAAGTGAATATACAAAATAAGGAAGCTTCCATGATACACCGCGTGAAAATCAAGAAATTAGGAGCTCCAGCGCCACGATGCAGGAGCAGCGCCCAGACGCCCAAGCAGCCCGTGCCATAGCGCTCACTGGGTGCCCTGGCGCCCACTTTGAGCGCCTAGGCGCAGGTGGGGCGCCCTGGCGCTCACTTATGTCACTTCTGGCCCTATAAATACCCCTTTTCCTTCGACCTTCATTCATCACTTCATAACTTCTCATTCTCACATCACATTCACTCACACACACTCTCTCTACTTCGCGACCTTCTCTCTCTAAAAACCTCTCTCCGTTTTTGTACCTTACCTTGAAAACCGTGATTCTCTTCACAAAAACTTATCACTTTTAATTTATTAGTAATATAATAATCATTATTAATGAAAATTGTTCAAGCTCTTGTTTCTAAGGGATTGTCGACAATTTGACGAAAGCTACTTCAAATGTGGAGAACAACATCAAAATCATCATCTTGAGTTCTTTAAATGCCTTATTCATGATAGTGTGATTTTAATGCCTTATTAGAGAATCGATATGTTTATAATCAAGTTCATGTAACAGTGACTAATTGATGATTCGACTTTAAACTAAAATCAATCTTAAGTAGAAACATTGCTATAGGCTTTATGTGAATCCATACTAAGTGTATAAAGCTTTCAACCACCTAGAATTCATGTTTAGCTCAAAAGACCTAAAAAGCATGTTTCAAATAATCAAAGATTAAAATCAACTTAATCCTAAAGCGATCACCTAAGCATGTTTAAACCGGAAATTATTTGTGCATTAACTAAAAACCCGCCTAGCCTTATTTCTATGTGTTTGTAGGTCCAAACCGGAAATATGTATGTTATAATTCGATATTATGATTATGAAATTAAACATGAGAGCAAGTAGAGGCCGCTATACATGGGGGGACACTGTGACCTAACTGTTGTCCTTTCCCTCGTCCTTGAATCCAGAGATATGAGACCTTCTTGCCTTCACGCTAGACCTAATGGAGTTCCTTGAGCTCCCAGATGGTGCACGGTGGCAACTTCTCTACTTGGGTTTTGAGCTTCTAGAATCACTTCCTAAGCAAAGAATACTCACACTATGCAAAAAAACTAAACACATTCGATGTCCATAAAAAGGGCACGTGGGCCCCCAAAGCCTCGGGTCTACAGTTTGATGACTCCACTGGGGATATTCCTTTATATTAAAGGGGAGTGGATGAAATTTGAAAAGCCTAGTAATTTCATTGTAATAATATTGAATTCTATTTGCTAGGCATAATGCATGAAATTCCCACGTGAGGGTCTTGCTTTAGGATACACTTCTCTTAAAGTATGTTCTATACTTGAGACACCCCCGGGGGGCCGATGTTAAGGATGGTTAGGTGACCTTCCTAAGGTCGTTACTTAATTGAAGTCCATCCCAACCATGATGCGTGAATCTTATGACTTATGTGATTCATAATGGATGTCCCACTTGGATCACCACTAAGTTATGGTGTGGATAGTTGGACACACCTTAGTCATGGTACCCTCTTGGACACCATAAAGCCTTACTTCTAGTTGCCTCTTAGAACCTTGGCTAGGATTATTGGACTTGACTTCATACATAGGTGTGTTATTATGTGCGACATGCTATGTGATCACATGTATTATGCTTGTATAAATGCTATTTGCGGGAGTCCAGCTTTTTCGTATCCTTTTCACCTAGAGAGTTACATGTATACCAAGGTTGCTTATTGCATTTACTAATTAAAGGTTCATATAGACTCCCATAGGTTGTATATTATTCATGTTTTAAAAAGTATCTTCATCATCCCCCAATAATAATAATAAAAAAAATCAAGGGGATGATGAAATACTATGCATCATACATTCATATAGAACTAGGAAGCAACCATGATAGGCGTTGCATATGTCTTATAGGTCAAGTCATTGAAACAAGTGAAAAGTTGTAAAATCTAAACATCGCAGGATAGGTTGTGCACGAACCAAGTTGACTACTCCTCTTTGGACTAGGAAGCGAGGCACAAGGTTAGTTCGAAAAGGTACTCCGGTTTACATTCAAGTTCAAGAAGAAACGACACAATCTAACTCAACAATGGGTGATCAAGTTCAAGGCTACTTTCCCGGAATAAGTATAAATTCAAGGTGGGATTTTGCTGTTGCCCTTTTCAACCTCCAACCTAAGAACAGTAGGTTTGGATTAGGGTACCTTCCAACCAAAGAAGACTATCAGGATCTTCAAAAGCAGAAAATAGCTAAGAAAGATGGATACATCGTGATTCGCCCTTACTCTCTTACCTTAAATGGAAAATTCTTAAAATGAGATAACTTCCCCTATTTTGAATTTCCCGAACCATTATATGGTGCTAATGGAATGAGGTGCCCGGGATTGAAAAATCTTTTCCGACTGTCACTTTATGGAAAATCAGACCACCCCAATCACGAAAGGGAAATCCGAATTGGATGATCTTGATGCACAAGGACTTGGATTGCTCTTTGCGTTACAACGTGCTCTGCCAACCAAACAAGAGGTGTTCATGGCTATGAACACCGAAGCTTTCAATCCGACCGAGCTTATCACTCCTGCAAATCAAGTGGTTAGGGGATGGCACAAGGCCGTGAAGTTTACTTCGCCCGAAGGGAAGATCGTGGACTTCACCGTAGGAGAGGGCTCAATATTCAATTTGTCTGAAAGCGAGTCTGATTCTGAGTCTGAGCCTAGTACTATTAAAATGTATAGTCCTAAGAACTCTATAGTTATTAATAAGCTTCTCAAGGAGCCTATCCCTCCTTTTGATTCTGCCACTAAGGCCAGCTTTGACGTCTTGCTTAATGAATTCAATAATATGACTTCATTTGCTTACTCCTTGTCTTTATCTCCTTGTTCCCTCTCCCTTTTATATGATTGCTTTGTTTCACAAACTGAAGATCAAAATGAAAATGACATAATAAAGGCTGTAGAGGAACATGAAATAAAACTCCAATAGTTGAGGAAACAGAAAAGATCAACATTTCCGATAATGACACTCCAAGGGAATTGCAAATTGGTCTTACACTTAACCCTCAAGAAATGGCAGAACTCAAAGATGTATTCGCAGGGTCCTACGAAGATAAGCCTGGGATTGATCCGGAAATAGTTAAGCACACAATCCCTCTGAATCAGGGAGCATAGCTTTTAAAGCAAAAGCTCAGAAGAATGAAGCTAGACGTCCAATTGAATTTTTTAAAAGAGGTAATAAAAAAATTAAAGGCAGGATTCATCAAGGTGATCCAATATGCTGATTGGGTTGCCAACATAGTTCCTGTGCCAAAGAAAGATGAAAAAATAAGATTGTGTGTGGACTTTTGGGACCTGAACAAGGCCAGTCCGAAAGATGACTTTCCATTGCCTCACATCAATGTGCTTGTTGATAATAAAACCAACCATACTTTGTTCTCCTTCATGGATGGTTACGCTGGCTACAATCAAATCAAGATGGATGAATAGGACATGGAGAAAATGACCTTCACTACTCCATGGGGGTTGTATTGCTACACGATCATGCCATTTGTTTTAAAGAATGTTGGTGCTACATATCAACGTGCTGTGACTACATTTCTTCATGACATGATACACAAAGAAGTAGAGGTGTACGTGGATGACATGATAGTAAAGACAAAGGAAAGGAGTGAACATACCCTTGCCTTGAGAAAATAATTTAAAAGACTCCGAAGGTTTAATATGAGACTCAGTCCTCAAAAATTTTCCTTTGGGGTTACTTCGGGAAAGCTTCTAGGTCATGTGGTTAGCGTAGGAGGAATTAAAATTGATCCAAAAAAAATAAAGGCCATTATGTCTTTAAAACCACCAAAGATCGAGAAGGAGATCCGAGGATTCTTAGGAAGGCTCAATACGTAAGAAGATTCATTTCCAAACATACCATGGTATGTGAACTTATCTTCAGGATATTAAAGAAAGATGCTCCAAAAGAATGGGACGATGACTGCCTAAAAGCTTTTGATAAATTTAAGGAGTTTCTCACGAATCCGCCTGTTCTGGTACCGCCAACTCCAGGACATCCTTTGAGAATCTACTTGACCGTCACTAAGACTGTTGCAGGAGCCATGCTAGTACAAGAAATATATGGAAAAGAAAATATCGTTTATTACTTGAGAAAAACTCTCTTATAATATGAAGAAAGGTATTCTAACATCGAAAAATTATGATTGGCATTGGTGTGGTCTACCAAGAAATTGATACATTACTTGCTAACTCACACCGTTCACATAGTCACTAAAGGAGATCCACTTAAATATCTCTTTGACTAACCGGCATTAAATGGGCGAATATCAAGATGGATGATCATGTTGGCCAAATTTGACCTTAAATTCGTGTCACAAAAATCCATAAAAGGAAGCATAGTCTCAGAATTCTTAGATGATTTTCTGGATGAACCTCGACCTGAGGATTACAACTTTCCCGATGAAGAATTGATGATGACTGAAGAAGATAACTGGTCCTTATACTTTGATGGTGCCGCTAATAAATAAGGATGTGGGTCGGTGTCCTACATGTTTTGCCTAAAGAAGAACGTACACCCATATCAGTGAAATTAGACTTTGATGTGACCAACAACGCCGCTTAATATGAAGCTTGCATCATACGGCTCGAGGTTGCCATAGATTTAAAAGTCTAGAAGTTAAGGGTTTATGGAGACTCTTCATTGATCATTAATCAAATCTCCGGAAGATGGAAAGTTAGAAGTGAAGGCCTGGCTCTCTCTCAAGCTCATTTGGAGCAAATCGCCTCCTAAAGCGAAGAAATTGAGTACACTTATCTAAAAATGGAGGACAACCATTTGCTGATGATTTGGCTAAGTTGGCATCAATTGTCCGTATGCCAAACTCTTTAATTGAGATGCCCTTGGTGGTCAAAGGAAGAAAGGAACTAGCTCATATTTGCATGGTTGAAGAAGACAACGAGGTGAACGACCTCACAAAGGAGGAGCTTTGGTATAGTGACATCAAAAGCTATTTAGAAAATCAGTAATACCCTGCCGGTGCATCGAGGAAAGAACAATGAGCTCTAAGACTCCTAGCCTCCCAATACATCATTCGAGGAGGAGATTTATATAAAAAGAATTACAATGGTCTACACCTTCGATGTGTAGACAAAAAAAAGGATCAATAGGTCATGAATCAAATGCATGCAGGCATATGTGGAACCCATATGAATGCTCGGATGTTGGCTTCCAAGATCATTAAATAAGGTTATTACTGGACTACAATGGAGGATGATTGCAATAGATATGAGAGACATTGCGACAAGTGCCAAAAAATGCGAGTGCTCAACATATACCTCCATCCTTTCTTCATTCTCTATTATCTCCCGGGCCATTTCAACATGGGGAATTGAAATAATTGGAAAGGTTACGCCTCCGGGTCATGGGGGCCATGAATTCATATTGGTGGCGATTGACTACTTCAGCAAATGGGTGGAAGCCACTTCGTACCGTGTGTTACAAACCAAACATGCGGCACAATTCATTGAAACCACTATAATATGTCGATACGGAGTCCCACATGAAATCATCAGTTATAATGGAACTCATTTTCATGATATATGAGAGGAACTCCTCATGAAATATAAAATTCAGGAACACAAATCGTCTTCGTATCGACGTCAAACAAATTGAAGCAGCAAATAAAAACGTCAAGGCCATTCTTTCTAAAATGACTGAAATGTATAAAGATTGGCCGCTTAAACTACCCCTCGCCTTCTGGGGATACAGGACCTCTATTATGACTTCTACGGGAGCAACGCCGTTCTCCTTGATCCATGGGATGGAAGCCGTACAACCTTATGAACTTGAGATCCCCTCGTTAAGAATAGTTTTGGAAAGTGAACTTCCTGAAGCCGAATGGGTGCAGGGATGTATGATGCCCTGGTCCTTCTAGATGAGGGGCATTTAAAGGCCTTAAGCCATGTATAAGTCTACCAAAAGACAATTGAGAGACATTTAATAAGCATGTCAAAGAAAGAAAAATCAAAGAAGGTGATTTGGTTCTCAAAGCATTACGGAACACCGTCATGATCCTAGGGGAAGATTTCGCCCGAACTAGGCCGAGCCCTATATTGTTAAGAAAATACTCCCCGGAGGTGCAGTTGAATTAATGGACATGAATGGTGATAACTTTTATAATCTCACCAACTTGGATCAATTGAAAAGATATTATGTCTCAACTATGCTCATGGAGTTACTAAAACTACGTTTGGCCTGATTCCGAAAGGATATGTAGGCAACCTCGACCTAGGGTTCGGTCCACCTAAAATAAAAATCCCTCTCCTCCACAGTACTTTAATAGCCTGCTGAAATGAGTATGAATAATGTTTATTTTCTAAGGATTCATTATTTGAATGAATGTCATTTGAATGTTGTATCGTTTGCCATGAAATGAAATAAATAAATTATTTCTAAGCATGATTATTCAAACACAATATAAAAACATGGCATGTAGGCCTTATTCATTAAAATAATAATAAAAGAAATAAGTTTGTGAAACAGCAAAGCAATCTTCTATAACTAGGTCTAGGTTCTTTTTTCCTTATCCTCCTTAGTCTTAGAAGATTCTCCTGTTCTCATAAGTTTCTTAGGGTCCCATTGCTTCTTTCTTAGAGCCTCAACACCCTTTCCCTTCCCCTTGCCTTTCAGATCCTGCTCTTTTCTTGACCTCTTCCTTTTAGGAGCATCTTCAATATGCAAAGGACGTAGTTTCTCAAGTCTTTGCCAAACGAGCACTTTCTTATGACCTAATCTGTCCTTAATAGATGTGATCTTGGGCTTCTCATGTGCTTTATCCATAGCATATCCATGATCTCTCCATTCTGCCTTCCGAACATTTGCACAAATGGACATTGATTCTGCATGCATCCAAATCATGTGATGCTTAGATAAATTTTCATACCATTATGATAGAGGAGTCACAACAATCCTAGTCCGCCTCTCCTAGTTTCTCTCCCAGTTCTTGGCAATGCCCAGCAGCACAGGTTTCTCCTCAGGCTTCATAGTATCATGATCTAGAATTATCTGTTGCTTACCGAACTTCCTCATCACCCTAGAAGGGAAATAAAAAGTCAGCAAAGTCAAGACATCTACGCGAATGTAGGGGGTTTCGTCGAAATATATCATGGTCTTGATCTTCCACTATGAGACTATCCAGCGAATACTAATTTTCTTGTCAGCAAGAGTCAGCAACCATTCGTGCATGGTAGAATAGTGGTCCCGCCGACGCCATCCATATAAATTCTGTAGGATATATTTAGGGATATTTGCAGGAGGCTCCATCAAGTTCAAACGGTTCATGAGCCACACCTTAAATTATTAGCACAAGAGGATGTCTTGAATGTATGACCTATTCAATGTTTGAAACAAAATTGTTCAATAAAATAATAATCATTTCATGTAAGCATTTTCATACTATTTAGCATTAAATGACCTATTTATTGCTAATAGTTTAATGAGGCTATCGCACACCTATCAAAAATAAACCAAACCACTCTAACTAATATAGCTAGGGAAGTAGGGATCGAATCCACAGGGAAGCAATTAAACCTATTAGTTCTAAAAAGTTTAGACTGCGTAAAGGGCCTTTAAGTGTCAATTGTGACCAAGAAATTAACTAGAATTAGAATTGAATCGATTGAGGGAATGAATTAATGATTAAACCTAGGACATCGGTTCACCAAGGATTAACAAATGAACTGCACACAATTAGTTAATTAGATTATCAATTTCCTTGAATTAAGGCCCATCAATTCTCTCGAATCTAGCCCCCTTCAAAACTCCTCTAATGGCTCTCGCTCACTTAGACTCGTTTTGCCTATTATCCTTATGATCTAATTGTGGTAATCTTACCTCTCAGCATCGATTTCAACAATATCAAACTAACTATTAAACCTGGCTAGTATTTCACTAAAAGCAATAACAATTGACAACAGGAATTTAAGTACATTAATAGTTAAACTAATATTTATGAGCAAAAAATCAACAATCAATCCATGGATCCCCTAGTCCTAGAAAAGAAACTACTCACTCATAATTGAAAGAACATAAACTAAATCAATAAAAGAAATTAAAATCCTAAACATGATTAAACTAAACAAACCAACAATAATAAAGAATCTAAATCTAACTTAAAAATAATAAAACTAAGAGCATAAATTAAAACTAATAATAAAAATTAAATAAGAACAAGAATTGAGATTGAAATAAAAACTTGAATATTATTGATTGAATGATTGAATAAAGTTCCACACTTAGAGAGAAATTTAGAGTAAACTAGGGTTTTTGTAAAGTAAAAAGCGTGAATGACAAATTAGGAGATTAAACATCAAGTACTAAGCCTAAAACGAATAAAATCACGCGAAAATCCCCCCTTGGAGCCACCAGCCCGGAAGGGTTCGGGCGTGCAGCCCTTACCCGGGCGGATGGCTTCGTGATGTGAATTTTCGTGTAAACAAAAACTCACAAGGGTATAAACTAAAATTTCGAATCTATAAAGACAGATTCACCAAGATTCTTAATTTTAGGTTGATCAATTAGCCCTTTGATTAAAGCCTAAGCACCCTAAAAGCTACTAATTAAATCACAAGAGTATAAAGATATTAATCACTAACTCTTTAAATTTTCGGATTTTTTTTTGTTTTCAAGTAAAACAAACAAACTTTTATTCAAATCCAACTTAATTAATTACATCCTAATGTTGAGATTATTTATAGGTATAATCAACAAAAAGATCCTAATAAAAAAAGACTAAAAAATCACGCTTAAGACTAGGAAATTCGGCCCACTTACGACACACACACAACAAGATAAGTATGCCACCTCATCATGCAACTTGCACTTGATCTTATCTTGTCTAACAAACTCTAACTAACAAATCAAGAAAATATCTTAACAACTTATCTAAATAACTAATTAACAAGATAATCATCAGATTTTAAGCTTAAAATTACAAGAATACTTGATGCCCAAGACCTTGGAAAAAATCGCAAAATCGCGCCCCGTATTCGTCCTCTTTTTTGCGCAATTTTTCAAGAATCTTCAAGAAATTCAAGAAATGCTTCAAGATCCAATCTTTTAATCAAGAAACCTTCAAAAATCTGTCTTCCATGCATTTTAGCATAATTATGATGATCAAGACTCATCAAGAATTAAAAGACTAAATGCCAAAAATGAGAAAAACCCTGTGGAAAAAAACTCCTAGGCAAAAACCATCTTGTTCCCCAAATCCACCATTCTTGCCTTGATTTGCGTGCCATATTATTGACATGTTACCATGCACACACAAAACCCTACCCTTGATGCACCCATATGGTTGATATTTCCATAAGCAATTATTTCACCTATGGTTTCATCCTTACCATTGCCACTATTGATATCAACACCTTCAAAGTTGCCATCACGTATTTCATTAACATAATTAATATCACTGATGCTCGCACTTGTATCATCCTCCCCTTCTTCAAAAGAGTTTGACCTCAAACTTCGAAGTTGTTCATCAGGTATATATGGAGATAAATCACCAATGTTAAAAGTAGCATAAACCCCATATTCACCTGGTATTTCAAGTTGATAAGCATTATCACCAACTTTCTTCAAAATTTTGAATGGCCCATCACATCTAGGCAACAATTTATTTTTCCTGTGGTTAGGAAACCTTTCCTTCCGGAGATGTAGCCAAACCAAATCACCTTCCTGAAATGTGCGTGGGTTTCTGTGCTTATTGGCTCGCAATTTATACTAATCATTCACCTTTTCAATTCTTGCTCTGATCTGTGCATGTAATTTTTGCATATATTCAATTTTTTCCAAAGCAGTTTAAGGAACCAACTCACCTCTAGGAACACCAATAAAATCAATTGACAATTTAGGATTAATGCCATAAACCTCTTCAAAAGGTGAATGTTTGGTTGCATAAGTAGGTGATCCATTGTAGGCAAACTCAACATGCGCCAGTTTCAAATCCCAATCCTTCTGATTTTTTCTTACCAATCCACGCAATACTACTCCCAAGGTCCTGTTCGTCACTTTAGTCTGCCCATGAGTTTGTGGATGATAGGAAGTACTAAAAAGTAACTTGGTACCGACCAGCTTCCACAACGATTTCCAAAAATAGCTCATAAATTTCAAATCCCTGTCACTTATAATGGTTTTAGGAATCCCATGCAATCGAATGATATCCCTAAAGTATAGCTCTACAACATTAACAGCATAGTCAGTCTTATGACAAGGAGTAAAGTGTGCCATTTTCGAAAATCTATCCACCACCACCATGATTGAATCCTTATTTCGCACAGTCTTAGGTAGCCCAACAATGAAATCCATTGAGACATCTTCCCAGGGACTATCAGGAACCGGTAATGGTGTGTATAACCCTTGATGAAAAGTTGCTTTAGCCTTCTGACATATAGCACATTGAGAAATTACAATTTCCACATCTCTAATCATCTTGGGCCAATAAAAATATTCTTGCAACATGCTCAGTGTTTTAGTAATTCCAAAATACCCTGCAAGACCTCCTCCATGCGCCTCTCTGACCAATAATTCCCTGATTGAACAATTAGGCACGCATAACTGATTCCCTTTAAATAGGAACCCATCATGTAAAACATAGGATCCCACTACTCCACGTCCCAGTTGATGCATTATAGGACCCAATTCTACATCAGATTCATAATATGTCTTGATATGTTCTAAACCCAATAGCTTGCAATTTAGGACACTAATCAACACATATCTTCTGGAAAGCGCATCTGCCACCACATTAGACTTGCCATCCTTATATTTAGATGAAAAATTAAAAGATTGAAGGAACTCAACCCATTTGGCATGTCTAGGATTCAGTTTCTGCTGACCATAGATATGTTTTAGTGCTTCATGATCCGAATGCAGGATGAAATGGTTAGGTCTCAAATAATGACTCCAATGATCTAGAGCCCTAACAATTGCATAAAATTCCTTATCATAAGTTGAATAATTCAACCTGACTCCATTCAATTTTTCACTGAAATAAGCAATTGGCCTTTTACCCTGCACCAAAACTGCTCCAATACCCACATTGCTTGCATCTGTTTCTACTTCAAAAGGTTTTGAGAAATCAGGCAATGCCAGAATAGGTTGTGGCATAACATATTCTTGATCTTTTCGAATGCAATCTGTGCCTCTTTTGTCCATTCAAATTTCTTATCCTTTTTAATGCATTCAGTCATAGGAGCAACAATGGATGAGAAATTTTTGACAAACCTTCTGTAGAAGGAAGCCAACCCATGGAAAAATCGTACTTCAGTTACGTTTGTGGCTATTGGCCATGACTTAATTGCGTCAACTTTGGATTGATCAACTGAAACCCCATCTTTTGACACAACATAACCCAAAAACATCACACTTTGCACCATAAAATAACACTTCTCCAATTTTTCGTACATTTTTTGTTGCTTCAAAGTCTCAAAAACTTGTCTTAGATGCTGCAAATGATCTCCATTATTTTTGCTATAAACCAATATATCATCTAAGTATACAACAACAAACTCACCCAAATATGGCTTCAGAACTTCATTCATAAGTCTCATAAACATGCTAGGGGCGTTGGTGAGTCCAAAAGGCATGACTAACCACTCATAGAGACCTAATTTAGTTTTGAAAGCTGTTTTCCATTCATCCCCTTCCCTCATACGAATCTGATGGTACCCACTTCTCAAATCAATCTTTGAAAACACCTGGAAGCCATATAACTTGTCCAAAAGATCTTTCAACCTAGGAATTGGGAACCTGTACTTGATTGTGATGTTGTTTATAGCTCTAGAATCAATGCACATGCCCCAAGATCCGTCTTTTTTTGGAACAATCAGTGTTGCTACAGCACAAGGAATCATGCTCTCCCTCACGTATCCCCTCTACATCAATTCTTCAATCTAACGTTGTATTTCCTTAGTCTCCTTAGGATTACATCTATATGCAGGTTTATTAGGAATCTGAGCACCTGAGATTAAGTCAATCTGGTGTTCAATGCCCCTATTGGGAGGTAAACCTGGTGGTAAGTCATCTGGAAATACATCTTCAAATTCCTTCAATAGTGGTTGAAGAATTTTAGGGATTGCAGATGTTTCAACTCTCACATCTTTTGCCATCAACAGAAATACTTGATGGCAATCAGTCAATTCCTTCTCCAATTCCTTAGGATTAGTCAAAAACACTCCCTTTTTGTTCTCCACATTCAATTGCTTCTTGTTTTGCGCCACTTTGAGGTTTCAAAGCGATTGGCTTGTCAGTTTACTGCTTCCTAATGATGTAGACATTGGTTTTTCCATCATACTTCACAAATCGATCATATTGCCACGGTCTACCAAGCAATATATGAGAATCATCCATTGGACAGACATCACATATCATGGAATCCTCAAATTTACCAATCTTGAAATTTATCAGGGCCTGGTTAGTCACTTTGACATCACTGGCGTTGCTTAGCCAATGTAACTTATAAGGTTGAGGATGATTGTATGTGGGGTGATTCAATTTCTGAATCAATAGGGTAGAGACCACATTAGTGCAGCTGCCACTGTTAATTATCACATCACACAGCCTGCCCTGTACATTACACCTGGTCACGAAAATTTTGTCCCTCTGGTTCTCTTCAATTGGCGCAGGTTTAGACTGAAGAACCCTCCTGAGGACCAATGCTTGACCCTGTATTTCTGCCTCCACTTCTTCCATATCATTGCTGCTTTGTTCTTCTTGGGAATCAATATCTTCGTCCTCCCCTTCTTTAAGAAGAACATCTAAGTAGGCATCTTCGATTTCCTTTGCTTCCCTAGAAGTGATTACCCTGGAGTTTGGGCAATTTCTTTGTATGTGTCCTACTCCTTGACACTTAAAACACTTCCTGTTGTATTCAGGGATTGCCAGTGGTTTGATTGGAGTGGCTGCCCTTTTATCATTGTCAAATTTAGGTTTAGCACTAGCTGGTTGGGAATACACCACTTCCTTCTTGGACTCATAGGATTTATAGAATGCTTTTGGTTTCTTTGAATTCCCATGTTTTTCCACCCTTAGTGCCACTTTACAGATCTCGTCATATGTCCAGTAGGGTTGCAATTCTACCTTTTCCCTAAGGGATCCATCCAGCCCTGCCACAAACCGTGCAACTTTGTGATCTTCCTTTTCTTCTAGATCACACAATACCAACAATTTTTCGAAAGCATTGATGTACTTCTCAACACTTCTCTGTCCCTGTTTCAGGGTATGCATCTTTAGGAAATTTTTCTGTTCATACTCATGTGGTATAAATTTTATTCTCAATTCTCTCTTCAATTTGCGCCATGAACAGATTTTCGACCTTCCTTCCTTTTTGTGTTTTCTTTGTAATCCCTCATACCACAGGCTAGCATAAGATGTTAGTTTTAATTCTGCCACTCTGAAGGCCTTATGATCATCATACTCCTTGTAATTAAAAATCCTTTCGGTTCTCCTCAGCTAATCAAGGAAATTATTTGGATCTAAACTGTCGTTGAACTCAGGAACGTCCAACTTTAAGCTACGATCATAATCCTTCTGTTTGTCACGCCTCCAACGCCTGTTTCGGTCATCTTCTTCACTAGAACTGGTATCATATTCACGCCTAGGCTTGCGTGCACTCCTGCTGGTATTTTCATCACTTGAACTTGCGTCACTTTCATCAATTGTGTGACCCTTTTTCTTGGTTTTCGAATTTCCTGATACAAAATTCATTACTTCTTCCAACATGGTTCACAGTTCTCTAATTTCATTGTCCCTTCGGATTTCTGTGGCTTTTTCTAAGGACAATCCTTTTTGAAAAGTTGCAGGAACTTCTTCACCACCACTTGCCATAGCAATTTTGCTTCAAGTGTTTTAATTAATTAATTGATGAGCAATTTAGTATAAAAGACCTCTCAACGAGAGTACCAAATTTGATGTGAATTTTCGTGTAAACAAAAACTCACAAGGTTATAAACTAAAATTTCGAATCTATAAAGACCAAGCGACCAAGATTTTTAATTTTAGGTTGATCAATTAGTCCTTTGATTAAAGCCTAAGCACCCTCAAAGCTACTAACTAAATCACAAGAGTATAAAGAAACTAATCACCAACTCTTTCAATTTTAGGATTTTTTTTGTTTTCAAGTAAAACAAACAAACTTTTATTCAACTCCAACTTAATTAATTACATCCTAATGTTGAGATTATTTATAGGTATAACCAACAACAAAATCCTAATAAAAATAGACTAAAAAATCATGCCTAAGGCTAGGAAATTCGGCCCACTTACAACACACACACAACAAGATAAGTATGCCACCTCATCATGCAACTTGCACTTGATCTTATCTTGTCTGACAAACTCTAACTAACAAATCAAGAAAATATCCTAACAACTTATCTAAATAACTAATTAACAAGATAATCATCAGATTTTATGCTAAAAATTACAAGAATATTTGCTGCCCAAGATTTTGGAAAAAATCGCAAAATCACGCCCCATATTCGTCCTCTTTTTTGCGCAAGTTTTCAAGAATCTTCAAGAACTTCACGAAATGCTTGAAGATCCAATCTTTTAAACAAGAAACCTTCAAGAATCAGTCTTCCATGCATTTTAGCATAATTATGATGATCAAGACTCACCAAGAATTAAAAGAATCAATGCCAAAAATGAGAAAAACCCTGTGGGAAAAAAACTCATAGGCAGAAACCATCTTGTTCCCCAAATCCACCATTCTTGCCTTGATTTGTGTGCCATATTATTGACATGTGACCATGCACACGAAATCCCTACCCTTGATGCACTCATATGGTTGATATTTCCATAAGCAATTATTTCACCTATGGTTTCATCCTTACCATTTCCATTATTGATATCACCACCTTCGAAGTTGCCATCACTTATTTCATTAATATAAATATAATTAATATCACTGATGCTCCCACTTGTATCACTTCGACCCGGGCATACGACTTTGCCTTGGTTCGTTTCTCAGTTTTTGCTCATTCTTCCTTAATTACTTCTTTAATTCTTCATTTAGCACTTTTAATCTTCAGTTAAGCTTCCCAAATGACTTCAACTCTTCACTAACTTCTTCAAGTGCTTCAAAAGGCTCGGAAAACAACGATATACACCGATTCCTGTAAAATCTTATAAAAAGCACAACAAACACTCGAAATAGCAAAAGTTAGTAGAAATGGCTCAAAAGAGCCGTCTTAGAGCTAAAAATCAATCGGGATGGGGGGTAAAATACATATCAAATATCAACTTATCAAACACCCCCAAGCCGAACCTTTGCTTGTCCTCAAGCAAACAACTAAGCAAACAATAACTTCACCCCTTTAACTTTGCAAAACAAGATTAACTCAAGCCATTCCGAGTATGCAAGTTCCTCAACCAACCCATCAAAATCCCTTGACCGCCATGCACTTAAATCAAAATCAATAAGCCAACCATGTAAGAAATAGAAGTCAATGACTAGAGTAGCTCACTCGGTGTCACTCCACACGTAAAATTGAGCATAAATAATGAAGCTCACCCTTAATCCCAATAAGAATGCAAATGCAATAAGTGTTTGAATGCAAAATTTGAGAACCCAAACCCACATCTCACACCTCATGCAAGTGTTTAATGGTAGTCACTCAATCCTAGTATGAATGTTGACTCGAAATGCAAGTAATACTCCCTAGCTTTGGCAATTGACTCACTTCACAAGAACTAAAAACATGCACATGCCGATAAAAAAGGTCTTTATAAGCTTGTAACATGGCTAGGGTGATGGGTAGGATAAAATTTGGGATAATGTGGTGGTAAATATGGGCTATACGCATATAACAATCAAAGATCACAATCAACATCTCCAACATCAACTCCAACATCAAACAAATTCTCATAGAATCACATCACACCATAAAACTTACATTTCAACTATTCCAAATATCACAAGCTTTTCTTCTTCAACATCTTTCAATTTTTTTTTATTTTTTATTTTTTGCATTTTTCATTTCTTTTTTTTGTTTTTCATTTTTCTTTTTTTTTTTTCAACTTTCAAGATTTTTTCAACTTAGGTTCACGACTCTTAATGACATGTCAAAGACAAAATCATCACACATACATAATTAGGCCAATAAAAGATGTGTAACATTTTAATTCTTCATTAGAATCTAGCCTAGACATTGGTATGCAGAGCCTTAATGTGAGACCCATTATTAAACTTGTAACAACAACCATTCACAATTTTCCAATCCTCCAAAACCTCCAACAAATGCAAAACAACAACAAAAAAACTCCTCAACTCCTGCAAGCCAAGCTTGGGCATATATCAAATGATTAGAACAAGGCCAAATAAGGTTGTAATGTGGCTAAAATGCAAATGAAGGGTAAAAGCTCAAAATAAGGATCAAAGGAAAATTTATGAAGGAATGCCTAAAATCTGAAAGCTCCTAAAAAAATGAATGCCTTTTATCATTCGCGACATGTAACACACCAAAGCCAAGCTACTAGTCAAAAGCCAAAAATATGGATCATACAAGCACTGCGAACTAAGCACACATGAAAAGAAATAGGCATAAAAAAATGTATGCGGCTCAAATCCTCCCGTTAACACAGTTCAAGCCCCTCTACTCTACATATGGCTATAATGGCAAGATTAGAAATTGTTTCAAGCAAAGTCAAGTTGAAGTCCAAGTTGGCAATTTCCAAAACATAACTCATCACATGCCCAAATCAATCAAAAACATTTTTAACTAAAATGCGGGGCACAGTGAAGTTACCATTCACAAAGTTACATCAAACCATTTAATCAATCAATCAACTAAAGCTAACTACTAAAAGCAAATAAAAAACTAAACTATGAAAGCAGTACATTTTTTTTGGTCATATGTAAACTCCTACTTCTAACAAGTAGTATAAAACATATGAATATCCTAAGAAAGCAATAAAAATTACACTAGAAAGCAATAAAAACTAAACTAAGAAAGCAATAAAATTACCACCCCCAAGCCGGACTCAGCAATGTCCTCATGCTGAAGGAAGTAAGGTGAGAGATAAGAGAGATGGTGGAGGGGTTTAGGGAGTCATGGGGGTTTTATATGATGTATATGGGTAAGAGGATGAATTTGTGCTAAGATAAGAAACAGGCGTGGGTGATAAATGATGTTGCATGTAGCATACACGGATTGAAATTTGACCACCTCTTACTGTTTCGATCATATCTCACAAAGTAAAATTTTGATCGGCATGATTATTGTTGCATTGGAAAGTAGACTCAAAGATCTTTCCAACGGTAGGTCGTACGTCGCGTGGAACATCCTGGAGAAAAAGGTATGGGCGTTTAAAATTGACCCTTTGAATCTGCCGCGAACAACCTATTCGCCCGGGTCGAAGGACCGACACCCGGAGGTGGGTTGCTCGCCCGGGTACCCGGGCAAATGGCTGTTTTCCTGAATTTTTGCAAAAAAAAACTAAGTGTGGGAAAAACTACTACGCGCTCAGACCGAGCGCCACACGCCCGGAGGGCGTCTTTCCGAACGGGGGGTCGTTTTTTCAAAATTCTTCAAAAAGTTGTAAGTGTCCCAAAACGGGTTGCGTGCCCGGGTCATGGCTATTCGCCCTGAGGGGTCCGGGCATACAGCTCTTCTCTATTTTTCCTTGTTTTAAGTCGCTCAACACCTACAAAAACACCCAAAAACACTTGGAAAACAATATTAGTCCCTCACTCTCCTCACCAAGACCAAGAATAGACATAAAGTCCCTACTAAACTATGAAAATAAAAATGAAAAATCTACTAAAAACTAAACTACCTACGGGTTGCCTCCCGCAAAGCGCTTGTTTAAGGTCATTAGCTTGACCATGTTACCTCATAGCTCATGGAGGATCGAAGAGTGAACGTGAACCACATTTAGTTAAATAATCAAAGCAGTTAGGAGTTATTGGTTGCTCAAATGCTTCACACTCCTTGTTAAAAACCTCATCATTTTTCATATTCATATTACAAGCATGAGAAGATTGTTTTCGAGGTTTCTGACGTTTCTTGGGACGGGATTTCCTTTTCTTTTGATCCTGACATAGCTTGTTGTTAACACTATCTTCATCACAGACAATAGAATCCAAACACACAGGGGCCTCCAGAAGATCCTTATTAGGGGATCGAGGCAAGTCATTCAGAACAATTTCATTAAGAGTATAAATTGCATAGCATGATTTTTCTATCATAGGATTTTTCAATGCACTCTCAAGGTTAAAGGTAGCCTTGTCATCACCTACAGAAAGAGTCAAATTTCCATTCTTTACATCAATAACAACATCTGCAGTGTGTAAGAATGGTCTACCAAGTATAATCGGAATATGAGCATCCTCATCCATATCTAACACAACAAAATCAACAGGAATAAAGAATTTCCCGACTCTCACTGGGACATCCTCTAAAATACCTTTAGGGTACTTCACTGTCCTATCTGCCATCTGCAAAGTAATGTTAGTGACCTTCAAAGCACCCATATTAAGCCTTTTGCAAATAGACAAAGGCATGACACTAACACTAGCCCCTAAATCACATAAAGCTTTGTCAATAAACAGTGGGCTAATATTACAAGGAATAGAAAACCTTCCGGGGTCCTTTAGCTTAGGTGGTGACTTGTTTTGCAATATGACACTGCACTCCTCTGTAAGTGCTACAGTCTCCACCACATTCAACTCACGTTTCCTGCTCAAAATATCTTTCAAAAATTTAGTGTAAGTAGGAATTTGAGTTATCAAATCAGTAAAAGGAACAGTAACCTGCAAATTCTTTACAATATCTAAAAATTTACTAAAATGATTATCATTCTTACTCCTGGTCACCCTGTTCGAAAGGGCAACCTAATCTGTGACCTTAGGATCGTATCAATCGATGTGTCATCTACCTTCTCCTTAGGTGCTTCAGCCTCCTTATCTGGAACTGTCTCTAAATCTTCAATCACCACATCACCGGTCCTCTTAGCTCCACCTGCAACATCAGAATAAACATCATCAGTAGGCATTTTCGGACCCTCATAAGCAGTTCCACTCCTCAAAGTAATGGCATTGACATGGTCCCTCGGGGGATTCTGTGGTGCCTGTGATACTGGAGGTGTGGCTTGTGATGGAAGGTGGCCTGGTTGCCTTTGAGCAGTTAATTGTGCAATTTAAGCTATCTGAGTCTCTAGGTGCTTGTTGCGAGCCTGCATTGCCTCCATATTTTTCTGCATCTGCAACATCATATTCTTCAGCTCTGAAATTTCACCACTAGGTTGAGCCGGCAATGGTGGTGCTGATAGTGGTGGCCCGCTGAAACTTGGTGGGTGTGGTGGTACATATCTCTGCATCTGCTGGTGTGCCTGATGAGGTGGTATAGTTTTCTGAGGATTCTGCACATTGCTATTTTTCTCGTAGGAAAAGTATGGATGGTCCTCCTAGCCTAGATTATATGTATTGGAAAATGGACTGTTCTTGTAGGCTTGAAAGGCGCACACTTGCTCTACTGAACTGGTACATGACTGGTAACTATGACCGAATGAACCACAGGAATCACTGAAAGGGTCAGTGCATCCCGAAAGTGCAGCTACAGGCGATGGCGGAGGAGCTGTAGTACCAATCTTATCAACTTCTGACTTATGGCATTGATCTGTGCAGCTAAACTCTCATACTTATCATCAACTACATGTTTTCCACCCTTCTTGGAATTCCCTCTAAGGTTACCAAAATGTGAATTATGAGTAGCAATTTCATTAATCAGTTCATATGCAGCATTGACCTCCTGGTTCATGAATTGACCATTAGCAGAAGAATCTAACAAAGCTCTAGTCTCATTGCCAAACCATTGTAGAATGATTGAACTAAAAACCATTTCTCAAGCCCATGATGAGGACACATTTTCAATAACTCCTTGAACCGTTCCCAAGCATCATAAAGTGACTCATCTGTCTCCTGATTAAAATTAGTAATTTGACTCCTCAATAAAGCAGTTCTCTGTGGTGGATAGTACTTTCTCTGAAAAGCAAGAGCCAAATCCTCCCAACAAGTAATTGTAGCCATATTATGATCATTCAACCAGGTTCTAACTTTGTCCTTCAACGAAAATGGAAACATTCTCCTCATAATGTAATCCTTAGAAACATTCATTTGCTTGATAATATCACAATATTGAAGGAAATTTTGCCAATATAAATTCGGATCCTCCTTCAATGTCCCTAAAAATTGATTTCATTCAACCATATTCACAAGAGTCGGTTTCAGTTCAAAATTAGCAGCATCGGTATCAGGTATTGAATAACTTCCAGCCATAGACTCCGTACTAAGTAAGGAATAGTCTCTCAATGAACGGGCTGCAGGTGGCGGTGGTGGAGGTGGGGGACCTCTACCCTGTCCTTCTCCTTAGGCAGCCATTTCAACCTCTAAATACCCTTCAAACAATGGGTTGAAGGTGGACTCGAAAAACTGAGACAAATCAGAAACAGTTCCTCCACAGACCGAGGAAGAAATATTCGGCGTCCACTACGTCTCAACTGCTTTAGAAATACCTGCTCGGGCGCAAGAAAAATAAAAATATCAGGCTCGTGGTCGTTTTGCATAAACCTATAAGCCTGCACAAAATGGAAACCCCGAGCAAAAATAACAAACTGCCCCAAAGAATCGATTAGTTCTTTGAGACTAAGAAAATTAAAAAGAAAATAGTATAAACCCGAGTAACAGAATTAAAAATTGCCTCCCCGGCAACGACGCCAAAATTTGATAAGGCTATCGCACACCTATCAAAAATTATCCAAACCACTCTAACTAATATAGCTAGGGAAGTAGGGATCGAATCCACAGGGAAGCAATTCAACCTATTAGTTCTAAAAAGTTTAGACTGTGTAAAGGGCCTTTGAGTGTCAATTGTGACCAAGAAATTAACTAGAATTAGAACTGAATCGATTGAGGGAATGAATTAATGATTGAACCTAGGACATCGGTTCACCACAGATTAACAAATGAACTGCACACAATTAATTAATTAGATTATCAATTTCCTTGAATTAAGGCCCACCAATTCTCTCGAATCTAGTCCCCTTCAAAACTCATCTAATGGCTCTCTGTCACGAGTGGACCATTAGTCAGCACGTGACATCTCGCTCACTTAGACTCGTTTTGCCTATTATCCTTATGATCTAATTGTGGTAAACTTACCTCTCGGCATCGATTTCAACAATATCAAACTAACAATTAAACCTGGCCAGTATTTAACTGAAAGCAATAACAATTGACAACAGGAATTCAAGTACATTAATAGTTAAACGAATATTTATGAGCAAAACATCAACAATCGATCCATGGATCCCCTAGTCCCTACTCACTCATAATTGAAAGAACATAAACTAAATCAATAAAAGAAATTAAAATCTTAAACATGATTAAACTAAACAAACCAACAATATCAAGAATTTAAATCTAAACATAAAACTAATAAAACTAAGAGCATAAATTAGAACTAATAATAAACATTAATTAAGAACAAGAATTGAGATTGAAATAAAACGTGGATATTATTGGTTGAATGATTGAATAAAGTTCCACACTTAGAGAGAGAAATTTAGAGTAAACTAGGGTTTTTGCAAAGTAAAAAGCGTGAATGACAAATTAGAAGATTAAACATTAGGTACTAAGCCTAACACGAAGAAAATCACGCGAAAATCCCCCCTTGGAGCCACCCGTCCGGAGGGGTCCGGGCGTGCAGCCCTTACCCGGGCGGATGGCTTCGACCTGGGCATACGGCTTTGCCTTGGTTCATTTCTCGGTTTTTGCGCGTTCTTCCTTAATTACTTCTTTAATTCTTTATTTAGCACTTCTAATCTTCAGTTAAGCTTCCCAAACGACTTCAACTCTTCACTAACTTCTTCAAGTGCTTCTAAAGGCTCGGAAAACAACGATAAATCAACTATTCCTATAAAAACTTATAAAAAGCACAACAAACACTCGAAATAGCAAAAATTAGTAGAAATGGATCAAAAGTGCCGTCTTAGAGCTAAAAATCAATCGGGATCGGGGGTAAAATACATATCAAATATCAACTTATCATAGTTCAAGTGCAAATAACTTATAAACATTTATATAATGACATTCAAAAGCTTACCTGGAGAAGTAAAGGATAGCCGGTCAAGGGGGCTTGAGAATCCGTTTTTAGGTGATCAAGAGTCAGAGTAGCTCGCCAGTGCATAAAGGCATAGGGGTTCTTCCTTCCTCAAATTGTTTAACAATGGTGGTCAATGCAGCATAACCGACTAAGGGTTCACCATTCACAAAAAGAAATATTCCAAATACACAAATCAGCAAAGCTTACCCTCTATACCTCTTTCGTGCTATTTCAGCAGTCCTAAAGTGATTAACCAATGCTACCAAGTCTGCTTTCCTACCATGAACTACTTTTTCCATGACATATACATCAAGATTCAAATAGGATCAAAGATGGGACATAAGTATTCTTTGGTGTTGGGAAGACATGTCAAACCATCACAAGACAAGCCTGCTATGCCACCTAATTCTTCAGGTAATGGGGTAACCTCTCTCTCACGGAATATGAAGCTATGGGTATTTGCGTTCCAAAATCTAATTGCAGCATATATAAGATTAATATCGAGTTGAGCATACCTCAAAGTGATTAGCGAAGCAAGCTTGTAGTCATTCAGCAGACCTTTATCCTCCTGATTGAGTGCCAAGAGCCACTCGTCATAAGCAACTTCAAAACTCCTAGCCATGATGATTGCAAAAACACTCTACACTATTCAAATTGTTGAAGAAAACCTATCAAGATCGTCACTTTTGGTTCGGAAGAAGACGCTCAAAGACGAAGGGAGGGGGGTACATACAGCTCGTAAGTTGCCATAAATAAAAAAGGAGGAGCGCCACAGCGCTGGACGAGTGCCACAATGCTGGACGAGCGCCCAGGTGCAGGCTGGGTACCCTGGCGCTCACCTGGCACCATGGCGCCATGGCGCAGGCATCTCCCTTTTATTTCATTTTTACCTTTTGCAGTTTCCTCGATTTTCATGCACCCCTTCCTCGATTTCCGTGTCCATGTCACTTGTTTCTAGTCCGAGTCTATTTTTATTTTCTTTTCCGGGGGGAAAGTCGGTACCCTTCCTTGAGTCGAGTCAAAGTCAAAGGTCAAAGTCAAAAGTCAAAGTCAGATAGTCAAACGAGTCAAATAATTAGAAAACCGAGTCAAATATGTATAAAATTATATTAAATATATATGTAGTTGTGTTAAATTTACATTCATAAAGTCAAATATGTACATTTAGGCATGTATACACCAAGCGAGAAGCTAGGCTCCTATGTTGCTGGGTCCTTGCTCGTCGATGGCGCATCTGTAGGAGTAAAACCAAGCGACAAGTACAATTCGGAAAGGCTCGGGGTACCACCAGATCCTCCCATAAGTGACGACGAAGGTATCGACTCCGAAGTCTGCTGCTGAAAGAAAGGGCAATCTTGAGCAGATTGAGAAGTGCCAGCGGCCTTATTAGACTAGAGAATACCCTCAAGATAAGGACCGTAAACATGCTCCTCTGCTGAACCCGTTTGAGTAGCCCCCTGGTAAGAAGATGCTCCAGCCATCCCTTGCTGCCTGCCGGAACGCAGCTCATAGGCCTGAAATATGAAGAAGAGTCATTGAAAACTAAAAAACCGAAGCAAGGAAATAAAGATAAGCAGTTGGATGTTTTATTACCCCAGCATGACAAGGCCTCCTTCAGCTTCTTGGCCTTGTACTTCAAGGCGTCTATTACCTTCAATAGATGAGTTACACCTCCCCGAGACATTTGTCAAAAAAAAATTATGTAATAATGATAGATACATGTGACATCAGGCAAATCATCAAACAAAGCTCATATAGGGGGCTTACTAACCGACTAAACAGATGGAGGAAAAGCTTGAACGGCGAATTGCCAGCCCTTTGGAGCCTCCGGAAACGTCTCTCTATGAATCACCCCACCGATTTCATAATCATATGTATAATCCTGCATGTGGAAGACAATCGTCGTCATATGACACTTGAAAAACAACAAAATCATCATAAGTATTCATCAAGGTGAAAAAAACAACGAAAATAAAAAGATATCGGAACTCACCACGACAATCAGCCGGACCAGTTTCGCTAGCCGGGGAAGAAGATCACTCTGGTAGTTCTTGTCGGGGTAGACCAGCTGCTGCCAGGAGTAGAATGTGTCACATACGACTTGTGTCCGACCAACCTGGTAATGGAGCAACCATTGACTTCGGAGGGTCATGGGGGACAACGAAATTGTCTAAGCTATGTTGCCTCACAACCCCTCCCCTTGAAATCCCCCTAATGCTGTACCTATAAAGGCTGAGGACCCAAATAAGAAGAAGCAGCTTCCCATGGCCAGGCATGGCCTTGGGACCAAAGGGCAGAGGGTTCAGCTACTAAGTAACCATTTCAAAGTCCACATTACTAATGTTGATGGCCATTCCTTCACTACAGTGCAAAGTTGATTCAAAGAAACACTCAATTTCTTCTTTTGAATTTAAATTCACATGAAGCTAGGCAATGGATCGGCGGAAGCTTTGCCTCCACCACCACTCCAGAAGGCTAAGAACGACCACACGAGAGCTTTTTACACTCTCGAGGGCTTGGAGGCCCCAAATAAAGGTGTCAAATCCGCACCCCAAGAGCATGCGGAGTAGATCGGGAACACGTTGCCCCGGAGCAAGGCATACCCATCCAAGAATAGAGTGCTCGAGCAAAATCCCCTCAGATTATGGTTGTCTTAGAGAAGGAAAAAAAAAACAGAGAAAAATTGAAAGATTAAAAAAAATAAGAGAAAGGATGGAAAAAAAGAGATAATAAAAAAATGATTGAAAGAATAAAAAAGAAAGAAAAGGAAAGGAAAGATAAGAAAGGCATGCAAGAAAGAAAACAAATAAATTTAGTTACTTACATGGCCCGAGAGGGGGTAGTGAGAAATGTTCTGAGAACGGTCAAAAGCCAGCATGCTAGGCTACTAAACCCCGAGAGCCCATGTATGCCTCTTTGAGGACACCTACAGTACGTCCTCCACCTCCACGATATCATCATCTGAACTAGACCTGCAAAATGCCAGAATTTTGAGCAGAAATTTCGGCAGCATAACAGCCTACGGACATTTCCCATAAATAAACCATGAGTTTGGGTTATCTAGCCACCTATAATAAACTTTGGAAGACTTAAGGTCTTAGCAACATCCAGCAAAACCGGCATTTCCAATATTTTTAGCCTCGCTTTCCTACAAAACCATAATTTCAGAAACGGAAGGAAAAAGGGGTTAACACGGGTGAATACACATTTCTACATTTGCTCCTAATGACAGAAATGGAGTATTATATCGATAAAGAATTTAGAAGCTTGAAGAAACTAATTTTGAACTAAAATTAGAGACGTGACCTTCTATGTTCAGTTCATTCATCTGGAGGTGTTCTTAAGCATGGTTTTGTTTCGAACAACACATAAACCATCGTTTAATTCATGAAGACCAAAAATGGGTTAAATTTTCCATGATTAATATGAATTAACTAGCTTATATAACCTATGTAAGTTATTAGTCATTTTGCTGAAATTAGCTTCAAATAGCTACGATTTGTTGCTTATTCGAACCATTTTCAATTCATCATCATCATTGACATATGAGAATCAATTTCAAAGACAAAGCACATAAAATTTACCATTTTAGTTCATTTTTAGTTCATATAAACTATATAAACTCCATGAACAAAAAATTCCAAAAGTTCACAAAAATCACCAACAATTCGTTTCATGCCATTTTCAAGTCAAAAATGCATTCTTGTCAACAATACAACAAGATTATCCAAGATTTATTCATTCATTCATTCATTCACAGTCACACCCTCCACTACACTACTTCATACCCTAAACTAACAAGTTGAGTTTTCAGTCAAATCTCACTTGTTTTGGCTCAAATCACTTTCTATATGTTCTATTTGACTCATAGAAGCAAGAAATGCATCAATTTCGACATTCATGGGCAAGAACAAGAAAACCCAATTTTTGGGTACATTGCTAACTTCATGAAATAAGTGAGGTAAAGTGCAAAATTTAAGCAATAAAATGGCAAGCAAATTAAGCTAAGACAACTTACATTGTTGGTTAGCAAATTTGCGCAAAAAATTTCGAGCACCAAGCTTCAAGACAGTAATGGAGTTTCGGGAAGTTTGGGGTTTTGTTTGTTGGAAGAAGAAGAAGAGCAAAAGTCCTCTAACTATCTTCCATTAGTAAGCCAAGTCATGAACATTGAGTATTATAAGAAAACAAAGCAATATCCTAACTCCAATATTAACAATGAAAACCACTTCAACCAATAATTCAATCTCCATCCAAAAAACTCCAAAAGCTCCTCAACTCATAATTATAGAGCATTATGGCACAACTAACTCAACCCACTCAAATCATTAAACAAATAATGATAAAACACTCAATTAACTCAATTAGGTAGTATGACTTGTAAACAATGAAAAACAACCAAAACCTTTGCTACTAACTCATGTTGAATTAATATTAGAAGCAAGCATTAGCAACAATATTGAATCATATAGCCAATTAACATCATTCTAAAGCAATTAGAATCATGAGGTTGAATTAATCAAACATCATTAGTCACAAAATTCATCCCAAAAATCCACCATGACCATAACATCCAAACATTTAAATTAATCACAAATTGGAATCCGAAACATTAATTTAAAGCTTAAAACCAACTGAGAAGCATTCATAAACAACAAAAATCAAGTTTTACATCACAAAATTAATTTATAATTATACAAAAAAAATTGAAAATCATGAAAACTTCATAAAACTCAATAAAACATGGGTAAAATGAAGCTTATACCTTAGTAGATGGAAGAGAAGAAAAACCCACGAAACCAACCCAAACAAAGCCCCAAAATTTCAAACCTAGGTGATGATGAAATTGATTGTTTTGTCAAATTCAAATCATGGGAGACTGGTAAGGATGATGAGAGGAGTGTTTTGTTAAAATTTGGGGTGATTTGGAGTAGTAATGAGTGATTGGAGTTGAGGTTTTTGGGGCTTAATGGTGGTAGTTGGAAGGGTTGAAGAAGAAGTAGGAGATATGAAGTAGAGATTAGGTTAAAGAGAGGAAAAATGAAAGATGATAGTGATAGTGATAGTGAGGAAGGATGGACCAAACAAGGGGCCTACGCGAGAAAAGAAGAGAAGAAAGACTGATGGGCTGCATTCACAGCGAGGAAAAACTCTTTGAGGGTTACGCCTGCATGAGCTTTTTTTTTTGGTATTCTGAGGTTTCTGATCTAAAATGTGGGTGTATAGAAGGGAGCTAAGTTTAAGCGCCGCGCTTGCAAGTGGCCTTGTGGAACCTATTTTGCTGATTTTTTTTTTCCTTAATAAGCTTGAGATTATTAATTATTATTGTAATTATTAATGCTAATTAAGCATGATTTTCTCCCTAAATCTCTAACAACCACCCTCACTTAAATTAAAAATTAATCTAACCTAAACTAAAAACACAAACACAACCAAAACCACATAAAAGCAACCAAAAGCATGCAAAACGAGATAAAAAAGGATAGAAAGCTCAGGTTGCCTACTGAGAAGCGCTCTTTTAAGGTCATTAGCTTGACCGTAGCCAAGGAGTGATCAATGGGCTTTGGGGTCAACGAGCTGGATGACTTTCACCAATCTAATGACGTCACTTTCATAGTGGAGCTTTAGTCGTTGACCGTTGACCTTGAATACTTGACCTTTTTCACTCTGAACTTCAACATAACCGAATTTACTCATACTTCTAACCATGAAAGGACCACACCATCTCCATTTTAGCTTTCCAGGGAACAACCGTAACCTTGAGTTGAATAATAAAAATTTGGAATTCTCTCTTCAAGATTCTCTTTTCGTGCCATCTTTTCGTCATCTCCTCAAAGATTTTGGCATTGTCATAGGTGCCTAACCAAAATTCATCTAGCTCATTCAATAGAAATAATTGTTTTTCTCCATCAAGCTTGGCATCCATATGTATAGCTCCTTGATTGCCCAATAAGCCTTATATTCTAGTTCAACTGGGAGATGACATACCTTTCCGTAAACCATTCGATATGGGGAAGTGACAATCGGAGTCTTGAAAGCCGTTCTATTTTCCCATAGAGTATCGTGAAGCTTGCTGCTTTAATCCTTCCTTGATTTCGCAACCGTTTTCTCCATGCATGATAGAATTGATTTCAATATAGGACACTTCCACTTGACAACTAGTTTGGGGATGATATGCCCAACCCGAACACCATACTTTTCTAGCAGCTTATCTATCCTTTTCTCATGAAAATGTGTTCCCCCATCACTAATAATAGCTATAGGGACTTTGAACCCAGGAAAAATAACCTCCTTAAACAATCTCAATACGGTGTTAGAATCACAGGGGGGGGGGGG
>PYUH01000373.1:3209844-3318336 GCA_016808085.1 Suaeda aralocaspica
GGGGGAGGATTTATGTATTTTTGTACATTTTTGCTTAGTTCTTTTTTTTTTTGCTTTGTTTTCTTTATTTTTTTTCTTTTTCTTTTTCCTCTTATTTTTACCTTTTTCTTTGGAGATTGGTTTGTTTCTTTCCCTTTTCAGGATTTATTTCGAGCGGGATGTATTATTGATTCGGTACTTAGTTGGACTCTTGTTAGGAATTAATACCGGTTTGGTTAGATCACTCCAACCTCTCTTTTGTTTTGTTTTGTGTGCTTAGTTTGTTTTAATTGCTTTCTTAGTTTAGTTTTATTGCTTTCTTAGGATTGTTGCATGGTTTGTACCATTCATTAGGAATGGGACTTTACATGTGACCAAAAAGATTGTACTGCTTTCTTAGGCTTAATTTTAGAGAGAATTGGCTTAATGGATTATTCGTGTCAGAATTGAGTATTATTGTTGGAATTGACTACTTCTGTACCCCTGTGATTATTTTGAAAACTTTATGACTCTTGACTGCGGATGGATCCACATGTGTGATTTTTTGGCTATGACTTGAATTTGATTGCTTGATTTCCTTTATTTCGTCAACTCTTCTAAACGTTGCTTGGGTCTTGGACTTGAACTGTGTTAACGGGAGGATTTGAGCCACTTTTGAATATAAATTCATTCATATTTTCCTTTCATGCGTGCTTAGTTCCTGGTGCAATTATGATCTTGGGTTTGACTTTACATTCTAGTAACTTTAATTGTGGATTTTGTGTATGTTGCGCATGATAAAAGGCTCTCATTTCTTCTTTGAGCTTTAGAGTTTCTTTTCTTACATCTATATTTTCCCTTGATCCCATGTTTTGAGCTTTTATCCCTTTCATTTGTATTTTAGCCACATTACAAGCCTATTAGCCTTGCTACATGATGCATTATATGCCCAAACTTGGTTTGGGGGAGTTGAAGTAGTTGTGTTGTTGTTAAAATAGACTTTTGAAGGGTGTTATGGATTGATGGTGAAATAGTGGAAATGTTATTGATGAAAGTTAAATTATAAAGTTTCACATACAAGGCTCTGTATACCATTGTCTAGGCTATTGTAGTTAATTAAAAAGTCATATTTTATTCATGGCCTAGTTATGTATGTGTGATGATTGTGTTTATTGTTTATTGAATCTAAGCAAAAACAAATCATTAAGAGTCATGAAACTATGTTTTATTATGCATAAAAAATAAAGTAAAAAAAATATTATCAAATCATAATAAAGATGAAAAAAAAGATGAAATAAAAAGAAAGAAGTTTAAAGTTTGTGAAGTAGTGGTTGATGATTGAATTATGAGATTTATGGTGTTGATGTGAAAAACATAGAAAAGTTTGGCTTTATTGGTTGAATTGGATGTTGGGGAATGTTGAAAATATTCCTTGATTTTATATGCGTATACCTAGAATTCCACCACATTATCCCAAATTTTTATCCTACCCATCACCCTAGCCACGTTACAAGCTTATAAAAGTCCTTTTTGATCTTCATGCACATGCTATGGTTGTTGTGAAGTGAATCCTTTGTCAAGGTCGTAGAGTATTAATTGCATTCTGAGTCGACATTTAGGATGAGTGGATACCCTTAAACACTTGCATGAGGTGTGAGATGTGGGTTTCGGGTTTTTAAAATTGCATTTAAACACATTTTGCATTGCATTTCATATTTGGTTGGGAGGTGAGGGTTAGAGGTTCATTGTTATAAGCTCATCATTAATTGTGTGGAGTGACAACCCGCGAGCTACTCTAGTCATCGATTCATTAAACTTGCTTGGTTGATTTTGTTTGACCCATATTTAGGAAGGACTATAATTGGATGCTTAATTTGCCGGCTTTGATCCATGTGTCTTCGGATGTTCTCTTGAGTTATGATGCTTATTTTGTTTTTATGGGGGAGTAGTCAATTTCGTTGTGTTTTGCTCAGGACGAGCAAAGGTTTGGTTTGGGGGAATTTGATATACGTGTTCTATGTTGTGTTTTTCCCTCATTTTCGGTTGATTCTTGTGCTAAATAGTTAAGTTTGTGGCCTTGTTTTGATTAAATATCATCTTTCGATGTCAAATTATGTTATGGAACGATTTTAGCATCTTTAGTTGACTTTTAGAACCTTTTTCGGTTATATTATACTCTTTCGGTTATTACGCGTGGTTTTCGGTTTTGTTTTATATGTTTCAGGAGCGTAATAAAGATTAATGAAGTCATTAGAAGCTAAAACGAGTCAAAAATCACTTGCCTCGGGATGCGTGTCAATTCACGAAAATTCATGAACAAGATTCAAAGAATTAAGCAAAGAAGCAATAAAAATCGTCAAAATGTAGCCAAGCTTAAACCATGCGGGCGCATAGGCTAAGAGGGAATATCATCTACGCGGGCGCAACATAGATCAGCAGCTCCACAGATCGCAAACCACGAAGGCTGCGGGCGCAGGGAAGAAACTGCATTTCTTCTATGCGGCCGCAGGTGAAGGTGTTGTCGCTCCGATTTTTCTTTCCGTGCGGTTTTTGCTTGTGGGTTTTAATTAATTAAAAGCCCAATTCCTATATATACTCTATGTAAAGGGGGCACGTCCCTAATCAGTTTTTTATCATATTTTTAGACCTAGGAATCCAAAAACCATTATTCTCTCTAGATTTTTAGAATTAATTACTTTGTTCAACAATTTAAGCTTTCGATTAATGTGATTCAATCATTATCTTGGTAATATCTTTCCTTATACTTTTCAATTACTTTAATTTCATGAATCTTTTTTTTTTTTGGTAAAATGTAAGAATTTTATTACCAAAAAAGGAAATAATTACAACCTATCAACCTACTAAGGCAAAACTGACTCAGTTTTGCTCAAAGCAGCCACAAACAATCATTTATACAAGCAAAAACTTGACGAATACACCTACACCAGTCAAACCTGCACACACCAACACAAACAACTACACTCCCTACAAACCAGCCAACCACTATGCAAACCAAAAAATAGTTCAGCTACAACAACTGATCAGAAATACAGCAGCCTGGATTGCTCTGTAAAGCACCACACAACCACGCAGAACACACAAAATTTTGATCTGCAAAACTGAGCAGAACAAAGCAACAGCCATACAATTAAAAGTACCAGAGCACGCAACTGAAATTCAGTCACACTATGAGAGGAAAATTGCATTATAGCAGCAACTACACACTAACAATATGCTTCCCATAGCATGCCTAACAGCAGCCTCAAGCAAGCCTTCAACTCACATCAGCCTTCACAAGACCTGCATCCTCATCAAACTGTACTGCTCACTATCAGTCCTAACACTTAACAAAACTGTCTAGTATCCAAACTGCACCCAGCACTACTGTACTTCCCAGGTTGTAGTATTGCAGTATTCAGCAGCCAACCTGCACCCCTGCATTTCAGCCAGAACAGTTTAGACCACCAGCCAACCACCACTAAACACAGTACAGCAGTAGCCACAACCCCCTACACCACACAGCAGCCTGCAGCCCCTAACACAGCAAAACTACCTAAGTTACAGCCTTCACTGCAACTGTAGCACAAAAAACAGTGCAAGACAAGTACCTGCACAATACTAACAGCAAACAACCCAATCCAAGTGCAGCATTAGGATCCCCACAACCAAACAAGCTACAGCCAGAGACAACCAAAAAACTGTCCCAACAGACTTGCAGTGCTGATATTACTGCACCTGCACAACAAAAACCCTTAAAAACCTTGCCCTGCACTTCAGTCTGCCAAACCTACACACACCTTGAAAACCATGAACACCTCCAAAGACCATTAACCATCCCATAACAGCATAACAACCAACTGACAAGTACTAGTCAGTAAACTGTTTGCTGCAAATTATGCAACCAGTTTCTATCTGCTACCCTCAACCTGTCTCTGGTTACACATTGCATCCTCATAATGACACTATGTTTCACAAACTGACAAATAGTAGTAGGGTTCCAAAGATCAACTCTCCACAACTTCCTGTTCCTAGCTTGCCAAATACTGTATATCAAAGCTGTTAGGGTGCAAGCAACAACTTTCCTCTGCACCTTGCCTTGTACTTGCCTGCTCCAAGACTGCCACACCTTCGCAGGATCAGCATTATCTATCTGCACAAGCTTCAACCAGCCACAAACCAAACCATAACAAGCAGTGCTATAACAAGCTTCATGAATCTCTTTAGTTCTTAGTTTTTTAGTTTATATTTATTAATTTTGCTATTTTTGATTCTTAATTTAGTTTTGTTAGTAATTAATTTAGTTTTAATTCTAGTTCTAATTAATTCTTTGTTCATGATCATGTTGTTTGATTTTAATTTTTGTTTTCGTTCCCTTAACAATGAGTGAGTAGTTGTTTTCTCTATGGTTAGGGGATCTATGATCATTGTATGAATTTAATTTATGTTTCTAATTAGTTCTTGGCTTTTAATTGAATTCCTATTATTGATTTCTAGCGATTGCAATTAAATTGTTGCCAGATTTAGTTGTAAGTTAGGTTATTGTTGAAATCGAGGCCGAGACGTAAGATTACTACAATTAGGCCATTGAATAATAGGCAAAAACGAATTTATGCGAGCGAGAGCCGGTAAAGGAGTTTTGAGGGAGTCTAAGTTCGAGAGAATTAGTGAGCCCTAGTTCAATGAATGCCAATGAATTGATTAGTGAGCGTTAATTGAGTTTGTTGATTGATCATAGTGAACCGATAGCCCTAGGTTCCCATTATAAGAGTTCAATCCATAATTTTCCGTCATTTCCCTAGTTTCATTCTTAGTCTTCTTAGATTTAGTAGTCATTTACTGAAATTTCCACCAAGGCCCCTTACTCACTTTAGGCTGTTTAGAACTAGTAGAATTTAATAGCTTCCCTGAGGATTCGATCCCTACTTCCTTAGCTATATTAGTTACTGTTGTTCGGTTATTTTTGAGGTGTGCGATAGCCTGTTCAACCATCCATCCAATGTAGTCTTGAGTCACACCGGCTTGCTTAATCGTGTTGTAATATTGAAGAAAATGGTCAAGTGCAAATTCAGATCCTTTATCAATGTTCTTGCAAACTGGTTCCTCTCCACCATATTCACAAATGCTGGCTTCAATTCGGAATGAAGTGCATATGTGTTAGGAACCCGATAACCACCTCCAACTGTGAACTAGGCTGAGAATAATCTCTCAATGATAACCACTTCTCAAGACCGTGATGTGGACACAACCTCAACAAATTCTTAAACCTTTCCCACGCTTCATATAGTGTCTTCTCATTTTCCTAGTAGAAATTCATGATTTTACTTCAAAGGGTTGTAGTTCACATCGGAGGATAGTACTTCTTTTGAATTGAAAGAGCTAACTCATCCCAACTATTAAAATTGACTATGTTTAGATCGTTCAACGAAGTACGAGCCTTGTCCTTCAATGTAAATGGGAACATCATTGATATACGTGTTCTATGTTGTGTTTTTCCCTCATTTTTGGTTGATTCTTGTGCTAAATAGTTAAGTTTGTGGCCTTATTTTGATTAAATATCATCTTTCGATATAAAGTTATGTTTTGGAACGGTTTTAGCATCTTTAGTTGACTTTTAGAACATTTTTCGGTTATATTATACTCTTTCGATTATTACGCGTGGTTTACGGTTTTGTTTTATATGTTTCAGGAGCGTAATAGAGATAAATGAAGTCATTAGAAGCTAAAACGAGTCAAAAAGCACTTGCCTCAGGATGCGTGCCAAGTCACGAAAAGTCATGAACGAGATTTGAAGAATTAAGCAAAGAAATAATGAAAATCGTCAAAATGTAGCCAAGCTTAAACCATGCGGGCGCATAGGCTAAGAGGGAATATCATCTATGTGGGCGCAACATAGATCAGCAGCTCCACAGATCGCAAACCACAAAGGCTGCGGGCACAGGGAAGAAACTGCAGGTAATATCGTTTTTTTTTTCTTTTTTTCGCGTGGCCTTATAATCCCCCCATGTTTTATTTTATTCGGCCCCTTATTGTTACTCTTATATTATTATTATTATCATTACTATTATTATATCTCTTATTTTTATTATTCTACCTTTTATTCTCCTAATTTTTTTAAAAATCTCACCCAATATCTCCTACTCTATCTTTTTCCTCCTATCTCACACCATTTAAACCCCAAAAAACCTTCAACTTCAAATCACCATAACTCACTCCATACTATTCCGAATCACTTCAAATTTTAACACAACACTCCTCTCACTACTCTAAACAACATCCTAGAGTTAAAATTTGGAAAAGAAATCACGAATTGCGTAACCTAGGGTTCAAAAATTCAAACTATTTCGGGCTTGATTTTTGGGTTGCTTCTTCAAATTTCTTCAAATTTCTTGCTCTATTATCATCTACTAAGATATAACTTCCTTTTTATCCAATTTTTATGAAGTTTTCATGAATTTTCAATTTTTGGGTATTTTTATTACGAATTTAATTGATCACTCAACTTGATTGTTGTTGTTCATGAGTGTTTATTAGCTATTTTTATGCTTCATTATCATGTTTGGAGTTGTTAATTATAAGTAATTGGAAGTTTTTGTGCTTTATTGTTGAGTAAGATTTCCTTGAAATTTTTGATGATTGCTCATGAAGTTGTTGTTAATTAGGAGTGTTAACTAGTTAAATTCATGCGTAAAGTCTTTAGAATGCTTAAAATCATGCTTTGGATTACTTCATTGCTTACTTAGAATTCTAGATTTGCTCATGAATTTTTACTAGCAACTTTTATATTGAACTTTATGCTTATAAATGGGTTAGTAGTTGCTACTTATCTTAACTAGTCATTCCTACTTGTTCTTAAAGCTTCAATGAAGTTGTTTGGATATTTTTAAGGCATTAATTGTTCAATGGTTGAATTCATATTATGGTGGAACTTGGTGCCCGGATATACAATAAGTTGATGAACTTTATTCGAAGTGAATATAGGAATAGAGGCTATGAGTAGGTTATTCTCAACTTAGTTTCCATATTCATCAACTATGAATTTATGCTTCTGTTCTGGCCTAATGATGTTAACCTGATATTAGGTAATAAGTCCAAATATCTACAATGTGCAACTATGGGAAACATCTGGGCATGCTGCAAACTACAAGGAGAACATGTTTGTGTTTGAGGTGAGCAGCCCATATTCATGATCACTTGGTCAGCCAATACAACATTTGTTGTTCCTGTATAAACCCTTTTCCCTTATAACAAGTGTATGGTTATCACTCACAGCTTACACCGAATCACTTATTAAAATAACTCACAACTTATCTAATACTAATATTACTTCGTAGCTTGTAGTAGAATGATTTTGTTGAATCGAGACTGCTCTATGCAAGTATAAAGCATTGCCATTCTGAGATGTAGTGAAAATATTTTATGTAGTTGATCAATGGAATTGTCTTCGTGTAGAAGATATTTTGGATTTCCCCTCTGATATTTTGGAGAATTCTTGCTCTCACAGATAGAGAAACAGGAGTTTGGACTTAAGCCAATGAATTGTCCCGGGCATTATTTGATGTTTGAGCACAGAGTGCGTTCATACAGAGGTATTTAATTGATGATGGACATCTGCTACATTATACATATTGTTTGTTCATTATATATTTTTTTTTGGAATCCATCTGCATCTAGGACATAGTTGTGAAATTTGGCTTCTAGAATATAGGCTAATTGCTTGTAAAGTTTAATATGCATGTAAATAAATTATATAGTAAATACTTCCACATTAATAATTTTCACAGAAGTGGCCGTGCTGAGAATTAATAATGGGATCTAGTGCATGTGATGTATAATTAAGTCATGTGATCTCATCCTTAGTGACTAGCGCCTAGCACTTGCTTCTGTATAATTTCAAATTCTGTCTAAATTGGAATGTGTCGCCTTGTGACTTCTGATTATGAGTTCCGCCAAATTATTTGTACCAAATACAGAACTTCCACTCTGCTTCGCTGATTTTGGAGTGCTGCACAGAAATGAGGCCAGCGGTGCGTTTACTGGATTGACTCGTGTTAGAAGATTCCAGCAGGTACAAACAGTAGTTTGTACTTAACCTTATACTGCTATTTTACGGAGTTAGCGTGCTGCTTTCTCACATAATTTTTTTGTCCAAGGCTTTCATGCTCCTACCTTTAATTATTTTTGGACTTTTTTATGGGAAATTGGTACTTGATGCTCTTTTATGAATATGAGCTTGGACATGTTGGTTTTGGAGGCATAGTATGCAAGTAATGCTTAAGTTTGAATGCTTTTGGTTGCCCTCTTGGCTTTAATTGATTGGAACCTTGTAGTTCTCATTGGGTTAGTTGCATTTACAAAGGGTCATGCCGAAATTTCCGCAAAACCTTATTTGTAACTTTGATTGTATGATGACTACAATGCCTTGATTATTTTCTTGGATCATGTTTTCACATCCCATTATTCTTTATACTTTCATGATTGACATGATTTCGGTTTCGAGACTTGCTTTAATGGAATGCTAATTTCTGTCTTTCTTGCATATGTTTTGTAAGATCATGAGGAAATCCATTGGCAAATTACTTGGCGGAGGCCCCAAGAAGTCTCAGAAAACCGGAGCATCCTCTTCAGCTTCCAAGGGAAAGCAGCCATCATCCTCCAGAACACCGCCTCAGAACCATCAGGACAGGCAAAAATGTCTTGGTAAGCTTTCCAAAAAAACAATCAAATCCACACGGTTCCTCCACAAAGAAACATGTGACAAGCTTGGTATCACCGATCAAGTGATGAGAATGGCTTACTGGATTGGATGGGGAAACTGGATCAACGCCACCATACCCGGTCCTGATGGAAAAACCTAGCATGTCCCACACACATATCGGGAGCTCACCTTGGATTTCCTTTCCATTTACCACTTCCACATTTCCCAGGAGACTCCTAATGCTGAAAGAAAGACACGCATCAGCTTCACCATCTTCGGACAGCACTATGAGATGGATGTTGATGAACTAAATGAGAGGTTTCTATGGAACCCCGAAAATGCAGTATGGTCTACAGCTGAGCATGAGTAGGGACCGTAGAGGGAGCCTGGTGGGAGAGAATTACTGATGGCAGGTCCGCCTTCACTTCTACCACTGCCAAAACATCGGAGGTCCAGCATCCTGCCCTTTGGTATTTCTTGAGGTAGCATGATCACATGGTTGGCCCACACTCTAGGTCATACTGAGCAAATCCACCACCTAAACCCGGTCGAGGAAAACCCCTACCTTGACACGACTGCCTTGAGAGCTGCTAACTTCCTTAGACATTATCAGAGAGGGCACAGAGAGAGGTTTGTTTGGTGTGTTCAGGAAATTTCATGGTGCTACCTGCCTAATGCCTATGTTAGTCTCACCTACCAGGAGCATCTAGACGGCCAAAACCCTTGGAGGATCCCACCTAACAACATCCCACTACAGGAGAGGACAGTTTCAGAGAAGAGGGTCATGCAGATGGTCAACCTGATCCAGCAAGCAGGTGGCCACGCCCAGCGTCCACCAGCTCCACCGCGACCTGAGCCACCACGACATAGCTATGCCGGTCACTCCTCCTCCAAATTCGACATGACTCCCCTGATGAACCGATTTGATGACATGCATCTCTATAACCAGCAGCGGTTCGACAGGATAGATCATTCACTTAGAGGACTCCATTCTGATGTTGACTTGCTATAGAGAGTTCAGTGGAGGGAGCACACGAGCAATGTTGCAGCTGGGACAGTTCAGGGATTCCCTAACCATCCTAACTGGCCACCTACATATGATCCTAGCACTGAGCCCACCTCTTACCCCTATTAGCCGTTCTATGACCAGTACTATCCTAGGTGCTGGGGACCTGGTCAGTAGAGCTCGGCTTCACATCCTTCCTCCATTTTACATGGTTATTTGTCATGGGACGGGACAAAATTTGGTTGGGGGGGGGAGGATTTATGTATTTTTGTTCGAGAGAATTAGTGAGCCCTAGTTCAATGAATGCCAATGAATTGATTAGTTAGCGTCAATTGAGTTTGTTGATTGATCATAGTGAACCGATAGCCCTAGGTTCCCATTATAAGAGTTTAATCCATAATTTTCCGTCATTTCCCTAGTTTCATTCTTAGTCTTCTTAGTTTTAGTAGTCATTTACTGAAATTTCCACCAAGGCCCCTTACACACTTTAGGCTTTTTAGAACTAGTAGAATTTAATAGCTTCCCTGAGGATTCGATCCCTACTTCCTTAGCTATATTAGTTACTGTTGTTCGGTTATTTTTGAGGTGTGCGATAGCCTGTTCAACCATCCATCCAATGTAGTCTTGAGTCACACCGGCTTGCTTAATCGTGTTGTAATATTGAAGAAAATGGTCAAGTGCAAATTCAGATCCTTTATCAATGTTCTTGCAAACTGGTTCCTCTCCACCATATTCACAAATGCTGGCTTCAATTCGGAATTAAGTGCATCTGTGTTAGGAACCCGATAACCACCTCCTACTGTGAACTAGGCTGAGAATAATCTCTCAATGAGCTTGCTAGCTATGGCGGCAGCGGCGGTGTTGGTTGCGTGTTTTCATTATTTTTAGAACTAGACATCTCTCCTTTGTCAACAATATCTAATTTAACCAACAATCGTGGTAGATCAGCTAATGTGCGCTCGGGTGGGGAAGGTCCTCCTTAATCTGCACTTCCTTGTATGCTTGCACTTATGAAATGATTTTTCAAGGTCAGGATCAATCCACACAGACATGAAAAAACAAGAACTTGCAGAAGCATAGAAAATCCGAATGAATATGAGAAACTGCCTCAAAGAATTGTTTAGTTCCTTATGGCCAAGAAAATAGTTGAAACTCGACTAACGGAATTGAAAATTGCCTCCCCGGCAATGGCGCTAAAATTTGAACAGGCTACCGCACAGCTTTAAAAAATAAACCAAACAACATTAACTAATATAGCTAGGGAAGTAGGGATTGAATCTAGAAAGAGGCTATTAAATTCTATTAGTCCAAAAAAGTAAAAACTATGTAATGGGCCTTGGTTGATTTTCGTAACTAATTGACTTACAATTAAAACAAACAACGAAATATACAAATTTAAACTCAATTCATAAAAACCGAGGGCAATCAGTTCACCATGAACAACCAACAAATTCATAAAATAAAAAATCAATTTATTCACTAATGTTCATTAAATTAGTGAACACTAATTCTCTCAAACTTAGACTCCCTGAAAACTCCTTTACTGGCTCTCGCTTGCATAAACTCACTTTGCCTATTATTAAGTGGTCTTATTGTGGTAGTCTTACCTATTGACCTCGATTTTGACTATTGTTGAACTTACTAATAAATTTGGCCACAATTTAATTTCAAGCAATAGAAATCAATAATAGGAATTTAATTACTAATTAAGAACTAATCAATTAATACTAAACTAATTCATAAACATGTTCATGGATCCCCAAGCCTTAGAAAACTAATTACTCATGCATGGCTTTGGAAACTAAAACAAATATCAAACAATAATTCATGATATATAAACATAAATAAACAACAATTAACAAATCACTAATCAACAATCAATTAAGAATCCAAAACTAATCAACATAAACAAAACAATAATAGAAACTAGAAGCAAAACTAAGATAATAAAAGTAAAAGGAAAAGAGAAAGGGAAAGAAATTACCAAAGAAAATAAACTTGAATTGAATTGAATTGAATTGATTGAAAGTATTTAACAAACTAATCTAATCGAATCTACAAACAGAAAGTTATTAAGGAGTAATTAGGATTCTAGACTAGGATTAATTATGGAAAAACTTTAAGAACAAGTGCATTGGCCATCATAAACAAGGGCCTATTTATATAAAATAACGGGCCTAAAGATAATCAAGGCTGTGTACTAATATGGAATTTCTACGAAGACCCATAACCTTGACTTGCTGCACCCACAGAGAACAAAACATCCTCCCTCCCTGCGCCCAGTTATTGAGGATTAATTATGGAAAAACTTTAAGAACAAGTGCATTGGCCATCGTAAACAAGGGCCTATTTATATAAAATAACGGGCCTAAAGATAATCAGGGTTGTGTACTAAAATGGAATTTCTGCGAAGACCCATAACCCTGACTTGCTGCGCCCACAAAGAACAAAACATCCTCCCTCCCTGCGCCCACAAGTTTCTTTTGTACGCCTGTGTGGAGAATTTGTTCTCTAGTGAGGGCACGAAGAACAACAATCCATTTGAAGGTTGCGCCCGCATGGACACCCAAGAGCAACACTTTTGCGTTTTTTTAGAATTTGAGGCTCGACTCCTTCGATAAATGTTCATAGCTTCTCGTTCCTTAGCACGCATATCGATTTAAAGCTAAATTGACTTGTATAAGCTCTCGTTGACTTCATAACTCCAAATTTATGCACCTAAAACACATGAATCCAAACGAAAACCGCGTGCAATAACTATTGGACATAAAATTTTCATAAAAAGCACTAAAAACCAACTAAAATCACTTTAACTCATCTAAATCACCAGTTATCACCAAGGAATAATATTTTACTAAAATAAAGCTATAAACTCAACTATTGAGCACAAAACTAACTAAAATCAAGTGGGAAAACGTCATATTAAACATGTATATCACCTATTTTAGGAAAAGTAGATACCGTAGATATGCCAATAGTGATATCGTCAGGACACGTAGTGCAATGTTCGAAAAGGTACTTGGATGTTCAGATTGTGATTGGAGGAGTACACTTTAAAGCTAACCTAATCGAGTTTGAGTTAAGTGATTTGGAGGTTATTATATGGATAGATTGGCTATGTGAGTATAACAACTAAAATCATGTGTTAACCGTAGAAATTCTCATTAGTAAGGAAGGGTAAGAAGGTGAGCTATTGGAAGACGAGAAGACCAAAGCAAAATAAGATAGTGTGGATCATGAGGTTTGTTAGGTATGTAAATATGGGCTTTCCAATTTATTTCTGTAGTGTGAGGGACGTGGATTATATTGAGTCTTCTAAGCCAGAGGACATCGAGGTAGTGAGGGATTTTTTGATGTGTTTCCAGAGGAGATTCTGGGAATGAAACCAAGGAGAGAAATTGACTTCACCATACACTTAGTTCCAAGAACTAAGCCAATTTCAAAAGCACCATATAGGATGGCACCTTGGAGATGACAGAGCTTAAGGAGCAGTTGCAACATTTGTTGGAGAAGGGTTACATTAGGCTTAGTGCATCGCCTTGGGGAGCGCCAATTTTGTTCGTAAAGAAGAAAGATGGGAGTATGAGGTTGTCTATTGATTATAGGGAGTTGAATAAAGTGATGAACAAGAACAAGTATCCTTTACAAAGAATCGATGACTTGTTTGATCAATTGAAAGGGGAAACCATGTTTTTGAAGACCGATTTGAGGTAAGGATACCACCAATTGAAATTTTCCAATGATGATATACCGAATATAACTTTTCATACAAGGTATGGGCAGTACGAGTTAACTGTCATTCCTTTTGGGTTGCTTAATGCGTCAGGTATTTTCATGGATTTAACAAATAGGATTTTCCAACTGTTTTTGGACAAGTTTGTAGTCATGCTCATTGATGATATTTTGGTGTACTCAAAGAGCAATGAGGAGCATGTACAACATCTAAGGGCGAGTTTGACAATGCTGAGGGAAAATAAATTATATGTCACATTTTCAAAGTGTGAATTTTTGTTGGAGAAATTTGCATTTTTGGGACACTTTATATTAAAAGGAGTTGAAGTGGATCTAACAAAAATTGAGGCATTGAAAGGATGGCCTACACCTAAGAATGTGTTGGATGTGCGGAATTTGATGGGCTTAGCAAGGTATTACAAGAGGATTGAAAAGGACTTTTCGAGAATCGCTAAGCCTATAACATCGTTGATGAAGAAGGATTGTAAGTTTGTTTGGAGCGATAAGTTTGAGGAAGCATTTCAGAATCTAAAGGAGCGGTTGGGGGCTCGATTTAATTAAAGGTCATACATTATAAATAGGCTATGTTATCGGAGGGAAGACGACCTTACCTAGTTTTTTTTAACAATTTTTAGTTTTAGAATCCTATTTAGCTCCTTAATCACTTTCTCTCTCTAGATATTATAGATTAGTTTTATTAATCATACTTTGCCATTCAATTCAGTTCAATTCAAGCTTTTATTGGTAATTTCTTCCCTTTTCTTTTCTAATATATTTTTAGTTTTATAGTTTAGTTTATTTCTTTTGTTATATTATATTAGTTTTTTTTAGTTAATTAGTTTAATTTTTAGTAATTATTTTTTAGCTTTAATTCTTGTTTTTAGTTTATGTTTATGATCATGTTTAATTACTTGATTTTTGTTCTTATTTTCATAAATATGAGTGAGTAGTCAATTTTTCTAGGGCTAAGGGATCTGTGAACATGTTATGAATTAATTTTATGTTTGTCAACTAATTCTTAATTAGAAATTGAATTCCTATTATTGACTAATATCGATTGCAATTAAATTGTGGCCAGTAGAGTTGGGAAACGTGTCGTGTCGTTTTTGAGTCGTGTTACTTACGTAAACGGGTTGAACCCTTCCAACTATAACCCGACCTGTTTAAGAAACGTGTCGTGTCGTGCTTACCCGTTTACTTAAACGGGTTAATACTCTTGACCCAAAACCACTATTAATGGGTCGATTTCGTGTCGAGTTAGCAGATCACATCTTTTTTTACATACTATTGAATATAATAAGGTGAAATCGTATTGTGTCAAGTCAACCCGTTTACTTAAGCGGGTTGAACTCTCTAACCCTAACCCTATATGTTTAATAAATGTGTAATGTTGTGTCAACCTGTTTAATTAAACGGGTCAACACTCTCGACCAAAGCCCATTAATAAGGGGTCGCTTTTGTATCGAGTTATCGGGTTATGTCAATTTCTCCCACCTCTAGTGGCCAGATTTAGTTGTGAGTTAGGTAATTATCGAAATTGAGGTCAAGAGGTAAGATTACCACAACAAGACCACTGAATAATAGGCAAAACGAATTTATACGAGCGAGAGCGGCTAAAGGTGTTTTGACGGAGTCTTAATTCGAACGAATTGGTGTGCCCAAGTTCAATGATAGTTGATGAATTGATTGATGAATGTTTATTGTTTAATGAGTTTGTTGATTGTTCATAGTGAACTGACTGCCCTAGGTTTTTATAATTAGAGTATAGTTCATAATTTCCGTTGTTTTTTTATTTTTATTTTTAGTAGTTTAATCATAACTCACCAAATGCCCCGGCCCTTATACAGTTTAGACTTTTTAGAACTAATAGAGTTTAATAGCTTCCCTATAGATTTGACCCCTACTTCCCTAGCTATATTAGTTAGTGTTGTTCGGTTATTTTATAGTGGTGTGCTGTAGACACCTATATTTGGTCCCACCCAATGGCTGATGACGTGTACTACGTTACAAACATGTCCGATTTCTGAAAGCCGGTTGGTTGAAAATAAATAAATAAATAAATAAATAAATAAGTAAATGAATGAATGAATGAATAAATAAATAAATAAATAAATAAATAAATAAATAAATAAATAAATAAATAAATAAATCAAGGGGGTGATGAAATACTATGCATCATACATTCCTATAGAACTAGGAAGCAACCATGATAGGCCTTGCATATGTCTCATAGGTCAAGTCATTGAAACAAATGAAAAGTTCTAAAATCTAAACATCGCAGGATAGGTTGTGCACGAACTAAGTCGACTACTCCCCTTTGGACTAGTAAGCAAGGCACAAGGTTAGTTCGAAAAGGTACTCCGGTTTACATTCAAGTTCAAGAAGAAACGACACAATCCAACTCGACAATGGGTGATCAAATTCAAGGATACTTTCCCGGAATAAGTATGAAATCAAGGTGAGCTTTTGCTGCTGCCCTTTTCAACCTCCAACCTAAGAACAGTAAGTTTGGATTAGGGTACCTTCCAACCAAAGAAGACTATAAGGATCTTCAAAAGCAGAAAATAGCTAAGAAAGATGGATACATCGTGATTCGCCCCTACTCTCTTACCTTAAATGGGAAATTCTTAAATTGAGATAACTTCCCCTATTTTGAATTTCCCGAACCATTCTATGGTGCTAACAGAATGAGGTACCCGGGATTGGAAATCTTTTATGACAATCACTTTATGGAAAATGAGACCACCCTAATCACAAAAGGGAAATCCAAAATGGATGATGTTGATGCACAAGGACTGGGATTGCTCTTCGAGTTAGAACGTGCTCTACCAACCGAACAAGAGGTTTTCATGCCTATGAACACCAAAGCTTTCAATCCGACCGAGCTCATCACTCTTGCAAATCAAATGGTTAGGGGATGGCGCAAGACCGTGAAGATTACTACGTTGGAAGGAAAGATCGTGGACTTCACCGTAGGAGAGGGCCCAATATTCAATGAGTCTAAAAGCGAGTCTGATTCTGAGTCTGAGCCTAGCACTATTAGGATGTCTAGTCGTAAGAACTCCATAGTTATTAATAAGCTTCTCAAGGAGTCTATCCCTCCTTTAGATTCTGCCACTAAGGCGAACTTTGACGTCATGCTTAATGAATTCAATAATATGACTTCATTTGCTTACTCCTCGTCTTCATCTCCTTGCTTCCTCTCCCCTTTATATGATTGCTTTGTTTTAAAAATCCATAAAAGGAAGCATAGTCTCAGAATTCTTAGCTGAATTTGTGGATGAACCTCGACCTGAGGATTACAACTTTCCCGAAGAAGAATTGATGATGACTGAAGAAGATAGCTGGTCCTTATACTTTGATGGTGCCTTTAATAAATAAGGATGTGGATCAATGTCCTACTTGTTTTTCCTAAAGAGGAAAATGCACCCATATCAGTGAAATTAGACTTTGATGTGACCAACAACACCGCTTAATATGAATCTTACATCATACGGCTCGGGGTTGCCATAGATTTAAAAGTAGAAGTTAAGGGTTTATGGATACTCTTCATTGATCATTAATTAAATCTCCGGAAGATGGAAAGTTAGAAGTGAAGGACTGGCTCCCTATCAAGCTCATTTGGAGCAAATCGCCTCCCAAAGGGAAGAAATTGAGTACACTTATCTAAAAATGGAGGACAACCAACTTGCCGATGCTTTGGCTAAGTTGGCATCAATGGTCCGTATCCCAAACTCTTTGATTGAGATGCCCTTGGTGGTCAAAAGAAGAAAGGAACCAGCTCATATTTGTATGGTTGAACAAGACAACGAGGTGAACGACCTCACGAAGGAGGAACATTGGTATATTGACATCAAAAGCTATTTAGAAAATCAATAATAACATGCCGGTGCATTGAAGAAAGAACAATGAGCTCTAAGACTCCTAGCCTCCCAATACATCATTCGAGGAGGAGATTTATATAAAAAGCATTACAATGGTCTATACCTTCGATGTGTAGACAAAAAAAAGGCTCTATAGGTCATGAATCAAATGCATGCAGGAATATGTGGAACCCATATAAATGCTCAGATGTTGGCTTCCAAGATCATTAAATAAGGTTATTACTGGACTACAATGGAAGATGATTGCAATAGATATGTGAGACATTGCGACAAGTGCCAAAAAATGTGAATGCTCAACATATACCTCCATCCTTGCTTCATTCTCTATCATCTCCATGGCCATTTTCAACATGGGGAATCGAAATAATTGGAAAGGTTACGCCTCTGGGTCATAGGGGCCAGGAATTCATATTGGTAGCGATTGACTACTTATGAAAATGGGTGGAAGCCACTTCATACTGTGTGTTGCAAACCAAACATGTGGCACAATTCATTGAAACCAATATAATATGTCGATACGGAGTCCCGCATAAAATCATCAGTTATAATGAAACTCATTTTCAGGATGAATGAGAGGAACTCCTCATGAAATATAAATTTCAGGAACACAAATCATCTATGTATCGACATCAAACAAATGTAGCAGTTGAAGCAGCAAATAAAAACGTCAAGGCCATTCTTTCTAAAATGACTGAAATATATAAAGATTGGCCGCTTAAACTACCCTTCGGCATATGGGGATACAGGACCTCTATTAGGACTTCTATGGGAGCAACGCCTTTCTCCTTGGTCTATGAGATGGAAGCTGTACACCTTATGAACTTGAGATCCCCTCGTTAAGAATAGTTTTGGAAAGTGAACTTGCTGAAGCCGAATAGGTGCAGGGCTGTATGATGCCCTGGTCCTTCTAGATGAGAGGCGTTTAAAGGCCTTAAGCCATGTATAAGTCTACCAAAGAGAATTGAGTTTAGTACTTTATTTATTACATTTGAAACATCCGGTGTCATACGATGACATTTGATGAATCAATATGATTATAAGCGAAGTAGGATATTTTATGAAATTATCGATTATTAAAGTATCAAGTCTCTAAGAGAGACACTAACGAGATAAAACTTGGAGCTTTCTAAGTATATTAGATTTTAATTTAATGTTTTTTCAAGACTGTAACTCAAAGTTCTATTTAATGTTTTTCTAAGTTAAAGAGATGAAAGTTACTAAACAAACTTTCACTTACACTCATGAATTTGATATGAGTCTATAACTTGGTGAAAATCTCAAAGTTATGAAATCTCAGAGTTATGGAAATTTCTAGGTTGTTATAAGTTTTAATCCTGTAGTAAACTATCTAAGTCACTCTTACATATATGTTACTCATAATTGATAAATGGGAAATGCATAAGATAGTTTATAAGTGTCTAAGTTAAATAAGTAAGTGCGCTTGTTAATTTCTTCAATAAGTTTTTATAAGTAGATAAAAACATATAAGTTTCTTAAAGCATAACACTTGAAAACTAATGGTAAAGGGTTTTATGAACTGTCAAAATCTATAAGAGTTAATTATAAGTTGCTAGCTGTTTTGATATATAAAAGCATGGAAAATAGAAGCAAGTACGAAAGACAAGTGATGCAATTCCAAGGAATCAAATTTCACAAATAAAGTGCACGAAGGCACAAATGTATGGTACAATAAGTTGGAATAAAGCCAGCAATAAACATTCGAGATTGTTAAAGAGTTGTATAAGCCAAAAAGTTGGTAATAAAAGAAGTTAATATTCAAGTGGTGGTTGGTGTTGGTTGATCAACAGTGGTGGAGACAGTGGTGTCTGCTCCAACACCAACTTCCTTCTCATTCTTGTTCTTCTCTTCATCCTCACCATCATCTGCTTCAGCATCACCTTCCTCATCGTCTTCATCCTCGGCATCCAAGAAGCTGAAAGGACTAGGTGGAGCGTCTTCACATAGCTTTGCCAAATGAGCCCTGGTAGCATAGTCCAATCTTTTTTCAAAGTAATGGTAGGGGACATACTCCTCCTGACCAAGTTTCCAAGCCTCAGCAATCCTTTGTCTGGTAGATTCTTCTCCTTCCAAATACTTTTGAACAGCAAAGTATTGGTAGGGGACATACTCCCTCCAGACCGGGTTCACCATTCACAAAAAGAAATATTGCAAATACACAAATGAGCAAAGCTCACCATCTATACCTATTTCGTGCTATTTCAGCAGTCGTGAAGTGATCAATCAATGCTACCAAGTCTGCTTTCCTATCATGAAACATAACATATGCATCAAGATTCAAATAGGATAAAAGATGGGACATAAGTAGTCTTTGGTGTTGGGAAGACATGGCAAACCATATATCACAAGATAATCCTGCTATGCCACCTAATTCTTCAGGCAATGGGGTAACCTCTCTCTCACATAATATGAAGCTATGGGTATTTACATTCCAAAATCTAATTGCAGCATATATAAGATAAATATCAAGTTGAGCATACCTCAAAGTGATTAGCGAAGCAAACTTCTAGTCCTTCAGCACACCTTTATCCTCCTGATTGAGTACCGAGAGCCACTTGTCATAAGTATCTTCAAAACTCCTAGCCATGATGATTGCAAAAACACTCTACACTATTCAAATTGTCGAAGAAAACCTATCAAGATCGTCACTTTTGGTTCGGAAGATGACGCTCAAAGACGAAGAGAGGGGGTATATATAGCCCGTAAGTTACCATAAATTAAAAAGGAGCGCCACAGTGCTGGACGAGCGCCCAAGTGCAAGCTGGGCACCCTGGTGCTCGCCTGGCACCATGGCGCAGGCCTCTCCTTTTTATTTTATTTTTACCTTTTGCATTTTCCTCGATTTTCGTGCACCCCTTCCTCGATTTCCGTGCCCAAGTCACTTGTTTCTTGTCCGAGTCTATTTTTTATTCTCTTTTTCGTGGGGAAAGTCGGTATCCTTCCTTGAGTCGAGTCAAAGTCAAAGTCAAGGGTCGACGTCAAAAGTCAAAGTCAGATAGTCAAACGAGTCAAATAATTTGAAAACCGAGTCTTTTTTTTAAAAAAGATTTCCGTTGTAGTACTTTGATGAATTCCTTAGCCGTTATCACAGTGGCGGTAAGGCTTTGGTTTTTCCGCGATATTTTGAAGTTTTAATAATTATAACTCTTAAATATTTATAATATGTTTTTTTTTTTTGGAAAATCTAAAGTAGAAAGTTAAGAAATTCAACGGTGTTACAAAGTGGTTACCAGAGCTTAGTTTTTGAAATAAAATAATTTTTTTTGGCGATACCCTAAGTCTTATATTGGGAAAGAGGAATTTATTTTGGAAAGTTGTCGGAAATAGAATTTTTTCTAAAAATTGTAAACTCTGAAAATAGAAAGTTTTGAAAAAAATAAATGTTTTTAAAATTAATTTTGTGTGCAGGTATGCAAGGAATTCAGGTATGTATTATGTGTTATTGCTTTAATATCATGTGGTGAGATTGGGTAGAAAGTTTGGACATGCAGGATAAACTTTATTTCTGTTCTTTCATGCATTTAAGTTGACGTTTTGAGGTGATGCTTATGTGAGTAGTTATGTGTAAAAGAAATTTTATGTTAGCCACCAGACCTTTTGTTATAGAATTGTTAGTTTGATTTTGTTGTGGGAAGGATGGTCCATTAGTCTTAAATGTTGTGCAGGATGTTAGATAGCATGCCTAGTAAGAACTCACAGATGGGGACATTAAAAAAAAAGGACTATGAAAGTCCACCTTAGTATGTCTGCAAAATATGGTTTTATTGTTGGCATATGTGTACTGATGAGGCTATCGCATACCTATCAAAAATAAACCTAACCACTCTAACTAATATAGCTAGGGAAGTAGGGATCGAATCCACTGGGAAGCAATTAAACCTATTAGTTGTAAAAAGTTTAGACTATGTAAAGGGCCTTTGAGTGACAATTGTGATCAATAAATTAACTAGAATTAGAACTAAATTGATTAGGGAAATAAATTAATGACTAAACCTTGGACATCAGGTCACCACAGATTAACTAACGAATTGCACACAAATAATTAATTAGATTATCAATTTCCTTGAATTAAGGTCCACTAATTCTCTCGAATCTAGTCCCCTTCAAAACTCCTCTAATGGCTCTCGCTCACTTAGACTTGTTTTGCCTATTNACCTATTGTCCTTATGATCTAATTGGGGTAATCTTACCTCTCAGCATCGATTTCAACAATATCAAACTAACAATTAAACCTGGCCAGTAGTTAACTGAAAGCAATAACAATTAACAATAGGAATTCAAGTACATTAATAGTTAAACTAATATTTATGAGCAAAACATCACCAATCAATCCATGGATCCCCTAGTCCTAGAAAAGAAACTACTCACTCATAATTGAAAGAACAAAAACTTAATCAACAAAAGAGATTAAAATCCTAAACATGATTAAACTAAACAAACCAACAATAATCAAGAATTTAAATCTAAACATAAAACTAAGAGCATAAATTAAAACTAATAATGAACATTAATTAAGAACAAGAATTGAGATTGAAATAAAACCTGAATATTAATGATTGCAAGATTGAATAAAGTTCCACACTTAGAGAGAATTTTAGAGTAAACTAGGGTTTATAAAAGTAAAATGGCGTAATTGATAAAATTAGAAGACTAAAAGTTAAGTACTTAGGCTAAACAAGGGAAAAACACGCGAAAATCCACTTCACAGCCACCCAACCAAAGGGGTCCGGGCGTGCAACGCTCACCTGGGCGCACAGCCTCAGTCCGGGCGGGTAGCTTGCTTGGCTCGTTTCTCGGTTTTTGCTCGTTCTTCCTTATTTACTTCTTTAATTCATCATTTTAGCACTTCTAATCTTTAGTTAAGCTTCCCAAATGACTTCAACTCTTCACTAACTTCTTCAAGTGCTTCAAAAGGCTCGAAAAACAACGATAAATCATCGATTCCTGTAAAATCTAACAAAAAGCACAACCAACACTCAAAATAGCAAAAGTTAGTAGAAATGGCTCAAAAGAGCTGTATTAGAGCTAAAAATCAATCGGGATCGGGGGTAAAATACATATCAAATATCATCTTATCAAACTCCCCCTGGCCAAACCTTTGCTTGTCCTCAAGAAAACAACTAAGCAAACAATGACTTTACCCCTTTAACTTTGCAAAACAAGATTAACTCAAGCAATTCCGAGTATGCAAGTTCCTCAACCAACCCATCAAAATCCCTTGACTGCTATCCACTTAGATCAAAATTAATATGCCAACCATGTAAGAAATAGAAGTCGATAGCTAGAGTAGCTCACTCAGTGTCACTCAACACATAAAATTGAGCATAAATAATGAAGCTCACCCTTAATCCCAAATAAGAATGCAAATGCAATAAGTGTTTGAATGCAAAATTTGAGAATTCAAACCCACATCTCACACCTCATGCAAGTGTTTAAGGGTAATCACTCAATCCTAGTATGAATGTTGACTCGAAATGCAAGAAGTACTCCCTAGCTTTGGCAATTAACTCAATTCACAAGGACTAAAAACATGCCCATGCCGATCAAAAAGGTCTTTATAAGCTTGTAACGTGGCTAGGGTGATGGGTAGGATAGAATTTGGGATAATGTGGTGGTAAATGCGGGCTATACACATATAACAATCAAAGATCACAATCAATATCTCCAACATCAAACCAATTCTCATAGAATCACATCACACCATAAAGCTTTACATTTCAACTACTCCAAGTATCACAAACTTTTCTTTTTCAACGTTTTTCGATTCTTTTTTTTTCTTTTTCTCCTTTTTTTTCAACTTAGGTTCACGACTCTTAATGACATGTCAAAGACAAAATCATCACACATAACTAGGCCAATAAAAGATGTATAGCATTTTAATTCTTCATTAAAACTAGCCTAGACATTGGTATGCAGAGCCTTAATGTGAGACCTATTATTGAACTTTTAACAACAACCATTCACAATTTTCCAATCCTCCAAAACCGCCAACAAATGCAAAACAACAACAAAACAACTCCTCAACTCCCCCAAGCCAAGCTTGGGCATATATCAAATGATTAGAACAAGGCCAAATAAGGTTGTAATGTGGCTAAAATGCAAATGAAGGGTAAAAAGCTCAAAATAAGGACCAAGGGAAAATTTTGTGAAGGAATGCCTAAAATCTGAAAGCTCCTAAAAGAAATCAATGTCTTTTGTAATTCGCGACATGTAACACACCAAAGCCAAGATAGTAGAGTCAAAAGCCAAAAACATGGATCATACATGCACCAGGAGCTAAGCACACATGAAAGGAAATAAGTATAGAAAAATGTATGCGGCTCAAATCCTCCCGTTAACACAGTTCAAGCCTGTACTCTACACATGGATATAATGGCAAGATTAGAAATCGTTTCAAGCTTAGTCAAGTTCAAGTCCAAGTTGGCAATTCCCGAAACATAACTCATCACATGCCCAAATCAATCAAAAACATTTTTAAATAAAATGCAGGGTACAGGGAAGTCACCATTCACAAAGTTTCATCAAACCAACCAATCAACCAATCAACTAAAGCTAACTACCAAAAGCAGAATAAATATCTAAACTATGAAAGCAGTACATTTTTTTGGTCATATGTAAACTCCTACTTCTAACAAGTACTACAAACCATATGACTATCCTAAGAAAGCAATAAAACTACAGTAGAAAGCAATAAAAACTAAACTAAGAAAGCAATAAAATTACCTCCCCCAAGCCGGACTCAGCAATGTCCTCATGCTGAAGGAAGTAAGGTACTCCTCTTAGTCAGACTGGAGGAAAGTGTTAGTGTCCTCACTGGCACTACGGTCATCACCATCATCATCATCATCATCATCACCACCACCTCCTGCTGCTTCTCCTGCTCCACTGGTCCCCTGTCCAGGGTTAAAGTGATACCGTGAAGGGTGAGGGCCAGTAGAGGGCACTAAGCCGGTACAGACGTAGTGGTCGTAGATCGGGTACATGGCAAGACGATGGTCCTGCTCAAAAGTAGTAAACCGATCAATGAACTGCTGCTACTGGATCTGAAAATTGTTGAACTAGTTCTAAAGCTGGTTCATTTGTACCTGCCATGGGGCAGGGTCCGTAGGTAGTTACTGTGGGGGTTGTTGGGGTGGCGGCTGGGGCACAAACTCCTGGGACTGGCTCAGCCCGCCATGTCCTGAGGTACCTGCAGAAGAACTTGCACCACGACCATCCAAAGGCATAAGTTAGGATTGCTGATCAGGCAGCAATCCGGCCAGTGAAGCATTAGGGAGGATAATAGAAACTCCCTTGGATGGTCCTATGTACCATCTGATACGCCCCCCGTCCCTCATGTCTAGCCAATCACATTGGCTGAGGTAGGGAACACCCAAGTAGCGGGGCCCCACAGCAGGGGTCCTACCATACTCAAAGTTGGCCTTATAGTACCTGCCAACAAATGTCAGAAGACCACCAAAAACAATATTATTAATGGTTGGTTCGCCAAATCGATCTGTACCTGTATAAGTCTTACACTAAGTATGTCAATGCATGGCAAACAGATAAGGAAGATGAAGACGGTATGGAAATGAATTTTTAACTAAGTGCCTCCCTAGGCACCACATCTCTCTGGTATGAACCTCGTGCTGTTCATACCGACCAAATATCGTCCCTGCAAGAAAACTATGAGTAATCCTAGCAGAGGGCTGGTGGATCAAGTTAGCCTTGGCATGCTACCAGTTAGTCAGATGCACACCTGTCAGAGAAAACCACCAAGCAACATCATCAAAGCCCTTTGGGAGTCTAGCATGCCCCCAACTGGTCAAACCAAATATGGCCCCAAAATCCTCGATCGTTTCATAACGATCGACATTGAACATTCTAAAACTTACACCTCTAACAGGTGCCTTGGGGTTGGGCCGGTCAATTTCAAAACTCGACATAAACTTGTAAGTTATGTCGGGATAGGTCCGGGCACCCATATCAAAAAAACTGTGCATACCCATAGATCTAAACAACTCCTCAGTCCCATCATGAACTCCTAAAGCATGTAATAATTGATCATCTATGAAACGAGTAGGGGTAACATGACGTAATTTAAGTTTTTCGAATCGTACCTTTTGCTCCTGCGAACCAAAACCTACTAACCCGTATGTAGGATCGCGTCCCAAACCTTGTGGTTCGTTCCTTGAGCTTGCTCCTACCTGTTGTCTCTTAGGTGCCATTGAAGAGGAGTAGTGAAGGTGATGAGGAATTATAGGGTATGAGATGAAAGTGGTTTTAAGTGAGATTTATGGCGGGGATCTAAAAGAGGATGGAAAAAGATTAAGTTTGGTGAAAATTTGAGTGAATTTGGGTAAGTAATGAGGAAGATATAGTAGAAAGAAGTTAGAGAGAAGTTAGAGAGAAGGTAGAGAATAATGGAGGATTTGTAGAGAGCGAAAGAGGAGATAAGAAAATGAGAGGTGAGAGAAAGAAGATGGAGGAATAAAAAAAGAAAGAAGAAAGACGTAGGAAAGAAAGAAAAAAAATAAAAAAATAAAAACTGTGGAAGGTTGTCCGCCCGGGCTGCGGGCTGGGCGCTCGGACTGGGTTGCTCGCCCTGAGGGGTCCGGGCATATGGCCATTCTGAATTTTGTTGAAAAAAAAAACTAAGGCATGAAAAACCTAGTATGCGCCCGGACCGAAAGCTACACGCTCGGGGTCGTGCTATTCGCCCGGAGGGGTCCGGGCGGGCGGTTTCTCGTGCAATTTTCCCCCTTTTTCACTTTTTCACCTATACTGTACCTATAATCACACCCAAAACACTTGGAAAAATTCATTAGTACCTCACTCTCTCCTCACCAAAAGTAAGAAATGAGCTAGAGTCCCTACTAAACTAAAAAAAATGAATATAAAGAGCTACTAAAACTAAACTAACTACGGGTTGCCTCCCGCAAAGCGCTTGTTTAAGGTCATTACCTTGACCTTATTACCTCATAGCCCATAGGGGTGTGGGTCTCGGAGATTGATTTCTTCAATCAGGCCAACAACATCACCTTCATAGTAGTGCTTGAGGCGGTGTCCATTAACCTTAAATCGCTCCCCTTTCTCATTCTGAACCTCTATAAACCCGTACTTGCTCACCATGGTAACAGTGAAAGGACCGCTCCACCTATACCTCAACTTTTCGGGAAAAAGCTTCAATCTATAATTGATAACAAGACCTTACCACCTGCTACAAACTCCTTTCTTACAATTCGCTTATCGTGCCATTTCTTAGTCTTCTCCTTATATATCTTAGCACTATCATAGGATCCCAATCAAAACTCGTCTAGCTCATTTAATTGAAGTAACCGCTTCACCTGCAAGCTTAGCATCAATGTTGAGCTTCTTTACTGCCCAGTAGGCCTTGTATTCTAACTGAACCGGCAATTTTTCCCATACACTAACCGATAAGGATATGTGCCGATAGGTGTCTTGAAGGCCGTTCTATATGCCCATAATGCATCATGCAGCTTGCTACTCCAATCTTTCCTTAACTTTGCAACCGTTTTCTCCGGGATAGCCTTGATTTCTCGATTTGAAACTTCCACCTGACCATTAGTTTGTGGATGATATACTAATCCTGTTCTGTAGTAAACACCGTACTTCTCCAGCAGTTTATCTAGCCTTTTCTCATGGAAGTGCTTTCCCCCGTCACTGATGACAGCTCTAGGGACTCCGAACCTAGGAAAGATAACCTGCTTAAACAACCTCCAAACATTGTTAGAATCGCAATGGGGGGTAGCAAGAGCTTCTACCCATTTAGAAACATAATCCACAGCAACTAATATGAAACGGTTTCGATTAGAGGATGGAAAGGCGCCCATGTAATCAATGCCCCAAACATCAAAAATCTCAACTTCCAATATAGTTGTTTGAGGCATTTCATGCCTTTGTGAAATATTACCTGTTCGTTGGCACGAATCACAAGACATAATAAAAGCTCTAGCATCTTGTAGGATAGTAGGCCAATGAAAACCCTTTTTTTAGTACCTTAAACATCGCCTTAGAAGGTCCAGCATGACCTCCATACGCTGATGAATGGCAATGGTGAAGTACACCATAGACTTCCCATTCCGGAACACATTTCCTGTATAAACCATCTGCACACTCACGAAATAAGTAAGGGTCATCCAAAAAGTGACGGTTAACATCATGCAAAAACTTATTTTTCTGCTGGTAAGTCAAATCAGAAGGTAAGACACCTCCTAAAACATAATTAGCAAAGTCAGCAAACCAAATTTACACAAACTGCAAACAGATGTTCATCAGGATAAGAATCATTAATGGGGATAGAGATCTCCCCATCATCATACCATATCCTCGATAAGTGGTTAGCTACCACATTCTATGCTCCCTTCTTATCACGAATCTCGAGATCGAACTCTTGAAGCAACAAAATCCATCGAATGAGCCTCGGTTTGGCTTCCTTCTTCCCAAGTAGATATTTAAGGGCTGCATGTTCATTGTAAAGAATAACTTTCGATCCTACAAGGTAAGCACGAAATTTATCTAATGCATAAACAATAGCAAGCAACTCTTTTTCCGTGGTGGCATAGTTGACTTGAGCATAATCCAAGGTCTTACTAGCATAATAAATGGCATGTAGGACCTTATCCCTCGTTTGACCTAAAATTGCACCAACTGCAAAATCACTAGCATCACACATTATCTCAAAAGGTAAATTTCAATCGGGAGATTGTATAATAGGTGTTGAAATTAATGCATTTTTGATCATATTAAAGGACTCAAGACACTCATCAGTGAATTTAAACTCAGCATCTTTGAAAAGCAATTGAGTTAGTGGTTTCGCAATTTTAGAAAAATCCTTAATAAACCTGCGATAAAAACCAGCATGACCCAATAAACTTCTTACCCCTTTAACATTCACCGGAGGTGGCAATTGCTCAATTACCTGTATTTTCGCCTTATCCACCTCAATACCATGCTCGAACAGCAAATGTCCCAATACTACTCCTTCATTGACCATGAAATGACATTTTACCCAATTTAAGACCAAATTTACCTGTTCACATCTTTCCAGAACTTTAGCCAAGTTAGTCAAACAGGAATAAAAATCAGAACCATAAACACTAAAATCATTCATGAAGACCTCCATAATGGACTCTATGAACTCAGAAAAGATGCTCATCATGCAACGTTGGAAAGTAGCTGGTGCATTACATAAACCGAAAGGCATTCTACGATATGCAAAAGTACCATCAGGACATGTAAAAGTGGTTTTTCTCTCTATCATCCGGATGGATTGGAATCTGAAAGAAACCCGAATATCCATCAAGATAACAGAAATACTTATTCTTAGCTAGCCTTTCCAACATTTGATCAATAAAAGGGAGGGGGAAATGATCCTTTTTAGTTGCAACATTCAATTTTCTATAATCAATACACATTCTCCATCCTGTAACAATTCTAGTAGGAATCAATTCATTTTTATCATTACGAACAACAGTTGTTCCCCCTTTCTTAGGGACTACCTGTACGAGACTTACCCACTGGGAATTAGGCACCGAGTAAATGATACCTACATCTAGAAGTTTAAGAACTTCTTTCTTCACCATCTCCAGCATGTTAGGATTCAAACGACGTTGACCCTGTATACAAGGTTTATGACCTTCCTCTAAATGGATTCTATGCGTACAAAAATCAGGACTAATACCAGTCAAATCATCAATGGTATAACCAATAGCCTTCTTATGGGACTTAAGAATAGATAAAAGCTTATCAAATTGACTATCAGTAAGAGAAGCACTAACAATGACCGGGTGCAACTCTTTATCATCTAGAAAAGCATATTTCAAATTAGAGGGGATAGGTTTCATCTCAGGTTGCGTTACCTCTTTGACAGAACAAACCTCTTGAGGTAACTCAACAAATTTCCGGCTCTCCTCTGGATTCAATTCCTCACCAGTAAGATCCTGGACCAAATTATCGGCATTAGTTGTACCTTCACCTGCACCAACATCAAGACAAACAACGGCCTCCAGAAGATCCTTTGTAGTGGATCGAGGCATATCAACAATGACAATCTCATCAATGGCATCAATAGCATAACATGACTGTTCCATCATAGGACTCCTAGAGCAGCAATAAGATTAAAGGTGACTTTATCATCCCCTATAGAAAGAGTCAAACTGCCATGTTTGACATCAATAACAGCACCTGCAGTGTGTAAGAATGGTCTACCAAGTATAATCGGGATATGAGCATCCTCATCCATACCTAACACAACAAAATCAATAGGAATAAAGAATTTCCCGACTCTCATCGGGACATCCTCTAAAATAGATAAAGGCATCTGCAAGGTGATGTTAGTAACCTTCAAAGCACCCATATCAAGTTTCTTGCAAATAGATAAAGGCATGACACTAACACTGGCCCCTAAATCACATAAAGCTTTATTAATAAATAATGGGCCAATGTTACAAGGAATAGAAAAACTTCCCGAGTCTTTCAGCTTAGGTGGTGACTTGTTTTGCAATATGGTACTGCACTCCTCTGTAAGTGCTACGGTCTCCACCGCATTCAACTCACATTTCCTGCTCAAAATATCTTTAAAAAATTTAGTGTAAGTAGGAATTTGAGTTATCAAATCAGTAAAAGGAACGGTAACCTGCAAATTCTTCACAATATCTAAAAATTTACTGAATTGATTATCATTCTTACTCCTGGTCACCCTGTTCGGAAAGGGCAACCTAACTTGTGACCTCGCGATGGTATCAATCGATGTGTCATCTACCTTCTCCTTAGGTGCTTCAGCCTCCTTATCTGGAACTGTCTCTAAATCTTCAATCACCACATCACCGATCTTCTTAGCTCCACCTGCAACATCAGAATTAAGATCATCAGTACGCATTTTCGGACCCTCACTAGCAGTTCCACTCCTCAAAGGAATGGCATTGACATGGTCCCTTGGGGGATTCTGTAGTGCCTGTGATACTGGAGGTGTAGGTTGTGATGGAAGGTGGCCTAGTTGCCTTTGAGCAGTTGATTGTATAATTTGAGCTATCTGAGTCTCCAGGTGCTTGTTGTGAGCCTGCATTGCCTCCATATTTTTCTGCATCTGCAACATCATATTCTTCAGCTCTGAAATTTCACCACTAGGTTTGAGCTGGCAATGGTGGTGCTGATAGTGGTGGCCTGCTGAAACCTGGTGGGTGTGGTGGTACATTACTCTGCATCTGCTGGGGTGCCTGCTGAGATGATATAGCTTGCTAAGAATTCTGTACATTGCTATTGTTCTTGTAGGAAAAGTATGGATGATCCTTCCAGCCTGGATTAAATGTATTGGAAAATGGATTGTTCTTGTAGGCTTCGAAGGCACACACTTGCTCTACTGAACTGGTACATGACTGGGAACTATGACCGAATGAACCACAGGAATCACAGAAAGGGTCAGTGCATCCCGAAAGTACAGCTACAGGTGATGGTGGAGGAGCTGTAGTACCAATCGTGTCAAGCTTCTGACTTACGGCATTGATATGTGTAGCTAAACTCTCATACTTATCATCAACTACATGTTTTCCACCCTTGTTGGAATGCCCTCTAAGGTTACCTAACTGTGAATTATGAGTAGAAATTTCATCAATCAGTTCATATTCAGTATTGACCTCCTGGTTCATGAATCGAACATTAGACGCAGAATCCAACAAAGCTCTACTCTCATTACCCAAACCATTGTAGAATGATTAAACCAAAAACCATTTCTCAAGCCCATGATGAGGACACATTCTCAATAACTCCTTGTACCGTTCACAAGCATCATAAAATGACTCATCTATTTCCTGATTGAAATTAGTAATTTGACTTCTCAATAAAGTAGTTCTCTGTGGTGGATAGTACTTCCTCTGAAAAGCAAGAGCGAAGTTTTCCCAACAAGTAATTGTAGCCATGTTAAGATAATTCAACCAAGTTCTAGCCTTGTCGTTCAACGAAAATGGGAACATTCTCCTCCTAATGTAATCCTTAGAAATGTTCATTTGCTTGATAGTATCACAATATTGAAGGAAATTTTGCAAATGTAAATTCGGATCCTTCTTCAATGTCCCTGAAAACTGATTTCGTTCAACCATATTCACAAGAGCCGGTTTCAGTTCAAAATTAGCAGCATCGGTATCGGGTACTCAATAACCCCCAGCCATAGACTCCGTACTAGACAAGGAACAGTCTCTAAATGAACGGGCCGCAGATGGTGGTGGTGGAGGTGGTGGTCCTCTACCCTGTCCTTCTACTTCGGCAGCCATTTCGACCTCTAAATACCTTCAAACAACGAGTTTAAGGTGAACTTGAAAAACTGAGACAAATTAGAAACAGTTTCCTCCAAGGATCGAGGAAGAAATATTCGGCATCTACTACATCTCAACTGCTTCAGAAATACTTGCTCGGCCTCAGGGAAAATAAAAATATCAGGCTCGTGGTCGTTTTGCATAAACCTATAAACCTACACAATATGCAATTCCGAGCAAAGATGAGAAAATGCCTCAAAGAACCAAAAAGTTATTTGAGACTAAGAAAAATAAAAAGAAAACAGTATAAACCAAAATAACAGAAATTAAAATTGCCTCCCCGGCAACGGCGCCAAAATTTGATGAGGCTATTGCATACCTACCAAAAATAAATCTAACCACTCTAACTAATATAGCTAGGGAAGTAGGGATCGAATCCACTGGGAAGCAATTAAACCTATTAGTTCTAAAAAGTTTAGACTGTGTAAAGGGCCTTTGAGTAACAATTGTAATCAAGAAATTAACTAGAATTAGAACTAAATTGATTAGGGAAATAAATTAATGACTAAACCTAGGACATCATTTCATCACAGATTAACCAACGAATTGCACACAAATAATTAATTAGATTATCAATTTCCTTGAATTAAGGTCCACTAATTCTCTCGAATCCAGTACCCTTCAAAACTCCTCTAATGGCTCTCGCTCACTTAGACTCGTTTTACCTATTGTCCTTATGATCTAATTGTTGTAATCTTACCTCTCGGCATCGATTTCAACAATATCAAACTAACAATTAAACCTGGCCAGTATTTAACTGAAAGCAATAACAATTGACAACAAGAATTCAAGTACATTAATAGTTAAACTAATATTTCTGAGCAAAACATCACCAATCAATCCATGGATCCCCTAGTCCTAGAAAAGAAACTACTCACTCATAATTGAAAGAACAAAAACTAAATCAATAAAACAAATTAAAATCCTAAACCTAATTAAACTAAACAAACCAACAATAATCAAGAATTTAAATCTAAACATAAAACTAATAAAACTAAGAGCATAAATTAAAACTAATAATGAACATTAATTAAGAACAAGAATTGAGATTGAAATAAAACCAGAATATTATTGATTGAAAGATTGAATAAAGTTCAACACTTTGGGAGAATTTTAGAGTAAACTAGGGTTTATAAAAGTAAAATGGCGTAACTGATAAAATTAGAAGAATAAAAGTTAAGTACTTAGGCTAAACAAGGGAAAAACATGCGAAAATCCCCTTCACAGCCACCCAACCAAAGGGATCCGGGTGTGCAGCCCTCACCTGGGCGCACAGCCTCAGTCCGGGCGGGCAGCTTGCTTGGCTCGTTTCTCGGTTTTTGCTCGTTCTTCCTTTATTACTTCTTTAATTATTTGTTTTAGCACTTCTAATCTTCAGTTAAGCTTCCCAAATGACTTCAACTCTTCACTAACTTCTTCAAGTGCTTCAAACGGCTCGGAAAACAACGATAAATCATCGATTCCAGTAAAATCTAAAAATAACACAACAGACACTCAAAATAGCAAAAGTTAGTAGAAATGGCTCAAAAGAGACGTATTAGAGCTAAAAATCAATCGGGATCGGGGGTAAAATACATATCAAATATCAATTTATCATGTACGGTGTGGAAGCTACTGCAATGAGATCAACTTGACCATGTGTCGACCTTAATTGTTAGTTGTTTGCCTAACCGTTCACCCTACCTGGATATCAAGGCGAAGTTTAGTGATTTTCACTTTGCTGGAGGACTTCCAAATTGCACTAAATATAAAGATGCAGTTGTTCAGTGGGGCTGTGATTGGAGGTATTTAGAGGGTTACATTTCCTTAAAGGAGGAGTACCAAGAATTAAATGCAACTGAGGAGACCCCACCCACACCAAGCCCATGTAACCAGGGAGATGATGATATGGTGGTGAAAGAAACTACTTCTGTTTCAAGGAGTTATGAATCAAAGGACAACTCGTGTTATGAGATCGAGAATCCAAATCCAGTGATTCCTGTGTATGTAGATTTGGTATCTGATTCCGAGGATGAAGAAGATCTTGATCCTGAGGAAGATATGGATGAAGTCATGGAAGACGATATGGACGATGACCCTAAGTTTATACCCAAGAAATATGTAATGTCGAAGGATATAAAGGACAATGTTAACTTTTAGGAAATTTGCATATACATAAGTTAGTTAATACTGTTTAGCGCTGTTAATGTTTAGAATGTTGAACAATTTAGATTACCGTTTATTTTTGTGAATAAGTGACAGTGAGCCATGAGGATATATTACGAGGAATTAAGTAACAAATTTTGTTATGGAAATGAACTGATAAATGAGTCAATTTTTTTTAGGAAATGGGGCCTCAAGTAGAGTAGAACCAAGGGAACTATTTGTATTTATTATGTCCTTTATTATTGTTTTAATGGTTTTTCCATTGTTAGGAGTTTTAATAATTAAAATTCTTTAATATTTATAGTATGATTTCCGGAAAAAATATAAAGTAAGAATTTAGGAAATTCCATGGTGTTACATTAGAGAGAGAGAGAGAGAGAGAGAGAGAGAGAGAGAGAGCGTAAAGAAGTGAGAGAATGTGTGAATTTAATTTTGAAGTCAAAGTGTGAGAATTGATTGAATGAGGTTAGAAAAGGTTGGGTATCTATAGAGCAGTTTTAGTTGATTTCAAGAGCTTGTAATGATAATTATATGCTTCCTCGGTTATTACACATGGTTTTCGGTTTGTTTTTTGTGTTATAAGAGCGTAATAGGGAGTTATGAAGTCAACATGAACTCAAACGATTCAAAATGGGTTTGCCTCGGAATGCGTGCCAAGGTAAGACAAGCTACGAACAAGATTTGATAGAACGAAGCAAAGAAGTTAAAAGATCGTCAAAAAGTCATTTAAACATTCTCATGTGGGTGCAGATACTAATTGCCCCTTGATCTATGCGCCCGCATGATGGAGACATAGTTTTTTCCGTAACGTGAAATAGAAGATGTAACACCCTGGAATTTCCTAACTATCTACTGTATATATTTTATCGAAAAACATACTATAAATATTAAAAAATTATAATTATTAAAACTCCTAAATAACGGGGAAAAACCAAAGTATTACCACCACTGTGATAACTGCTAAGGCACTTATCAAAGTACTACAGCGGAAGTCTTAAAACCGAAACCAATTTCAAATCTTAAACTTCAAAACAAAGCTCAAAATCAAATTCAAACCAACATCCAAAATAAAAATCTACTTAAAAGTTTATTTACACTTCAGAACAGTTTTAATGGCCCTTAAAAACAAAACAAGAAACTAAAACTTTGAAAATAAAACAACATCCAAATAGAAGTTAGAACTTCATAAGCAATAAAATTAAAACTACAAAACTGCACAGCAAGCACTCTCAATCCAGCCCAGCATTAAATGACATATGCCCACTTGTAGCTGTAGCTTTTCTTATTCCTTACAACTACTCACCAACAAGTGGGTCATTGTAGGGCCAAGTCGAAGCCAAAGCCATGCACACAAAACAAATAGCCAGCAAAGCTGAGTACATAACTAATAAAGACTATGCAATAAGAACAACATCAATTAAAACTTACACACATCTTATCTTTGACAACTCCTCACCTGTGCATAGACACAACAAATTAAATATTATATTTAAACTTTGTATTCCACATCGAACGGGTTTCCTTTCCTTTAAAAATCGCCCTATGGGGCACCAACTTGGGAGCAACTCCAAGAAGGTATTACCTATGTCACATAAAGTGACGGAATTCCAGCGCATTAAAAATATAAAAGAGTACAACGTCTTGTACTCCAATTAGAAGTCATAGATCACTGTTCTATACGACTCCCCCCATTGTTCTACTAAAGTTATATACGTTCCAAGAGTTTTGATGCGAATCCCCTAATACTTTTCGTGATTAACCGGTTTAACAATGTTATGACTCACATACAACATCACATAAAAACATGTATCAAATTAAGCAAACCATGTTAATTATCTTTGATTTAAAGTTATTCTAAAAATAATCTCATGTGCGTCATTTAATTAAACTGAAATTCCTTTACCACACATTAACTGTGAGTGGCTAACTATTTACTTTCTTCTTGACCACACATTAACTACTTTTCTTCTTAATTAAATAATTTACCAACTTAAATAAATTCCTTTCTTCATCAATAAGCTATTGGTCAATTTTAACTGATCATAACATTCTAATTTAATCTTTATACAATTTATATTGCTAACAAAATGGAATGTCAAAATAATATAAAATCATACTTCTAATGAAACTTGTCATGCACGTCAATTCATAATCCAAACAAACATAACAACATATCATAACATAAAGGATCATCCAAGCATGAATTCTAATTCTTACATTTGTCTTTAGTACTTACGTACCTTGTGAAATAGTGGTGATCCGCCACAACTTGTAAAAGTTGACTAATTCGAAGTCTCCTACATAGAGAAAACAGAGATTTAAAACCTTGTTGACTAAGTTCTACAACAACTCTAAACTAACTTTCTATATTGGAAACTTGTCCAAAACATTCCCTATATGGACTCTATTCAATTCCATACTTTCCTTTAATTTTTCTATTGTAAAATACTCGATTTTCGGAAACTTATTTATGCTTTATAAAACCTCAACATACATTTTATGTCACTTTAGAAAAGTGGACAACAATTTAAAATAGTCAAAACTCCTTGAAAAAACCTCAAAAACAACATAAATCAATCATATAATGTAATACTTAACTTATATGATTAATTCGTGCTGATTACATACCTTCAAACTCTAATTAATCACCTTACAAGATCTGGACAGCAGGTTAAACATGCTTAGAGTCACTTTTAAACTTCATGAAACATACTAAAAATCATATGTAACATTATAGAATTAACATGTGATCATACTAGCATAATATGAGCACTTTGAACTTATTTTAACTTGCTTTCATCAAATTTTCAGATTTATTTATTAACTTTAAACTCATAAAAAACATCATAAATTCATCATAAAACTCTTTTACAATCTACTAACATCATTATGAAACCAATCTATGCTTTAAAATAATTTTTCATAAGCCAAAACATGTTCATAATATTTATTCAATTGAATTTCATGATTTCAAAATTTGAACAGCAATATAATTCAAGTTTGAAGTCTTTAAAAATCAAACTGAACTTCATAAAATCATAATAAATTCACCCAACAACAATTCAATCATGATCATATTATTGATGTTTAAATCGTTAAAACCCATAAAAATCAAGAATTTCACTACTTTATAAACTCTAATCTAAAACTTCATGATAAACAAATTAATTCATGCTATAAAACAAATCATGATTGAAACTTAAAAAATCATGATTAAGCATAAATATCACATGAATTTGCAAAATTACAAAAAAAAGAAACAAGAAGAATTTTTTTAATATAGATAGGTTCGAAAATACCACAAGAGGGGAGGAGCAAGGGTGGCTCGCGGTGGCCGGCGCACGAAAAAAATTTTTTTTTGTCTTTGCAAAAACCGAACAGATTTTTTTCACTGTTTTTTTAATTTTTTTTAATTTCGGACTCTTCTTTCTCTCTCTAAATTTTGGAATCTTAAATCACCAACTTGCAAGATAACATATGATAATTGGGTTTTAAGGAGTATTAGCCCTTGCCTTCAAATAAATTAGGAAACTTTTAAAAATTCTGTATTTAAAAACCTTTTAAAATATTTTATAAAACTTAAAATATTATTTATAAACACAAAATAATTATTTTAAATTAAAATCTATTTAAATTCTTTTGTTTAATGTCTTTATTGAATACAACTTCTTAATAAAAATATTAAAATCATACGTATAAAATACAAAAATAATTCCTTAAAATACGTGAAAATATGTGTAATAAAGAGTGTGTCAAGGGGAAGCCTAACTTATTCACGACAAACTATTGTACAAATGATGCACATGGTTGACTAGCTTTGCGGGAGCCAAAGAGTCAGCACGTGACAACACGCACTCATACAACATCGTAGTCACTCAGTCCCTCACACTCACAGTCAGCCCCTTAGCTTTCCATCCCGAACCCACAGTCAGCTAGTCTTTGCCCTCACATACTCACACACTGACTCTATCACTCACTGAGCCACGCGCTCATGGTCACATGCATTCATCCTTTCTGTCTTCTATTTTTTTCCTGTTTCTTTTTTTTATATCCTTGTGTTTTTTTTTACATGTTCAATTTATTTGTTTATTTTTTGTTGTTTGTTTTTTGATGTTTTGATTTTGTTTTTTTTTTTTCTTTTCACGAATTTTTTGAGGTCGTATACAAATATCGAATTTCTTGTGGTCAATTCAAGGCGAAGGGGCAGCATTCAAGTTGAAGGTGAATGGTTTCATTTTTGAACTTATATGAGTGCGTGTGACCGGTGGTGATTTCGCTTTAATTTGGATTTTAATTTGCTTTTGTTTTAATTTTTGTTTTTGAAGTTTTAATTTGGATTTTATTGGTTTTTTTTTTTAATTTGAACATTTGCTCAAATTTATTTTGGTGGTGATTTCGCTGAAGAGCTGCAAAAAATCATTATCTATTGATCGATTTTGGCTTCATTTTTGTGATGTTGAAAAGATTAGTTTCCTTTTAAAATTGATTTGTTGATTATGTTTATGATCTTAATTGGATTTTGTGATTGGGGTTTTGTGTTAGCATTTTTTAGTTTTCTGATGATGGGGGATGAAATATTGGGTTCATGATGTGTGTTTCATGTTGTTATTCTATTGTTAGTGTTTAATTGGATGAGTCAATGAAGAGTAAATGAATCAAATGAATGAATACATTTTTTGAATTTTTATAAATTTATTTCATATGAGTTTATCAGTATTTAAATGAAACTTTATGTATTTATATGAATGAATAAATGATTAATTGTGTATTTACATGAAATTTATGAGTACTTGTATGTATTCATGATTGAGTGAATAAGTGAAAGAAAAAATGATTGAATGCTTAAATGAGTGAAAGGATCAACGAAAGAAAAAATGAATTGATTGAATAATTAAGTGGTATGAAGAATGAGTTAATTGATGAGTGAATGAAATGAATGATGAGTAAGTGAATTTAGAGTAAATGAGTTGATTGAAATGAATAAGTTAATTATGAGTGATATGTTTGTTGATTGATTTGTTTAATAGAGTGCTATAGATGTTTGTATATTGTTTGGTTGGTTCAGTCACTTTCTTTTGAGTGAGCTTGTCTGATTTGCTTGTGAGAAACTTATGGTAGGAGGCCGTGACAAAGTCTCTTGTCTTTTTTCTGATATAGGTTGGTTTCTGATGGTATATGTTGAAAGAGTAAATGAGTTATGAGTAAATGTGTTATGGGTTATTGAGTCAATAGTGAATGAGTTCTGTTTAGAAGAATGAGATAGTGCATCATGCGTGAATGCATTATAAAAGTATTGTGTTCTGAATATATCAACGAGTGAATGATTACACTGTGTGATTTTGAGTTTATGTTTTAAATAAATTTTGGAATGAATACATTGTGTGATTGAGATCTTATTGATTAGATGTTTAATGACTATTCATTTCCTAGTTTTACATTGTACGGATAGCTGTTGTATGAGCTAGTAATTTGTTTGAGGATGAATTGAATTTTTTGAAGTTTGTGAGCATGGCAGCTCATAGGTGACTTTGGATTTGTCTTTGAATGAATGAGTAAATAAGTGTGAATGATTGCAATTATGAATACATGACTAGATATGACTGAATATATATACATGATAGATGTTATACGAATACTTGAATACCTAATTGAATAGTCTGATTTTTTTTCAGTTTGGTGTAATTTCTTGTTGAAAACTCTTGGTTATATGAATCAAGTTACTGAAACATGTGATTTAGCAATTACAGATGAAGTATAGGTTTTGTTGGGTTTATTGCTTTATATTGTTGCTTACTTCATGAAGTTTTTTGCTCTTATATTTTTGCTTCGCCTACTAATTAAAGGTGCTGCTGCTGCTTCACCCACTGCTTCACCCACTACTTCATGAACTTTTTTGCTCTTATATTTTTGCTTCGCCTACTAATTAAAGGTGCTGCTGCTGCTTCACCCACTGCTTAAAGCTGCTTCGTCCACTGATTAAAGCTGCTTCACCCACTGATTAAAGCTGCTTTTTCTACTCAAATGTTGCTGCTATATTGTTGTTTTTGATCCTTTACTGCAATACTATTGTTTTTGCTCCTTAGTGTTGTATTGTTGTTGTTAATACAAGTCTTATGTATATATAAACTTTCAGCATTTTATTTAGCATAAAAATGCAACAGTTTTTTTTTGGGTGCTTATTTGCTGCTATGGCATTTGCTGCAGTAAAAAATCGGAGCAAATACCCGGGTTTTGACCGTAGCAAATATATTTTTTTTGTAATAGTGGGTTATCGTTTTTACCGATGATCCGGCTTTGAAATACCTTCTTTCAAAGAAGGATGCAAAGCCGAGACTTATAGGATGGATCTTACTCCTTTAACAGTTTGATCTTGAAATCCGTGACAAAAGTGGGGGCGGAGAATGTAATGGCGGATGAGTTATCCCGTTTGGCTTTAGTTGTTAGGGATGAGATCACCCCCGTGGATGAATATTTCCTCGATGAGCAACTAATGGCAGCCATGTACTCCCGTACTTCATGGTTTGCAGATTATGCAAATGACCTTAGTGCCAAGGTCATATTACCTAATTGGACCTACCAAAAGAGGTGGAACCTCTTATATGATGTTCGGAATTACTATTGGGATCATCCTTTATTGTTCAAAAGAGGAATTGATGGCCTCTTTCGACGTTATGTTCCCGATTCTGAAATTAAGGATGTCATTTTCATATGCCCCTTATCTCCATGTGGTGGGCACATGAGATCTAACAAAACCTACATTAGCCAAGGTTTTGCAATGTGGTTTCTTTTGGCCAAACATGTTCAAAGATGTTTGGTCTTATGTGAAGTCATGTGACCGGTGTCAATGCGCCGGGAACCTTTTGTGAAGGCATGAAATGCTCCTTAACAACATTTTAGAACTTGAAATCTTTGATGTTTGGGGGATGGAATTCGTCGGGCCTTTTCCAACCTCCTTTGGGAACCAATACATAGTAGTTGTTGTTGATTATGCGTCAAAATGGGTAAAAGCCATTACCTCTGCCACTAACGATTAAAAGGTGGTAATAAAAATCTTCAACGAGATCATTTTTCTGAGATTCGGAGTACCTCAAGTTGTTATTAGTCATGGGTGGTCATATTTTGCCAAGCGAACTCTCCATGCACTCCTTGATAAATATGGGGTGAAGCATCAGGTCTGCTTTGCTTACCACCCCTCAAAAAAAATGAGCAAGCTGAGATCTCTAATCGAGAGATCAAGGCCATCCTTGAAAACATCGTAGATAGCTCTAAAAAGGATTGGTCTACGAAGCTCCCCGATGCCTTATGGGCTTATCAAACCGCTTTTAAAACTCCAATTGGTACAACTCCCTATAAACTTGGGCTTATCGGAAAGCTTTTAAAACTCAAATTGGTACAACTCCCTATAAACTTGTGTATGGGAAGTCGTGCCATCTTCATGTTGAGTTAGAACACCAAGCACATTGGGCCCTAAAAACTTTAAATTTTGAATTTCCAAGTGTTGGTGACAAAAGAATTCTTGACCTCCATGCCTTGGAGGAAATTCGACTTCATGCTTACGAGAATACTCATATTTATAAAGATCAAACTAAGGCTTATCATTAAAACATATCATCAGAAGGGATTTTAAGGTGAGAGATAAGGTTCCCCTCTTTAATTCGCGATTAAGGTTATTCCCTAGAAAACTTAAATCACATTGGAGTGGGCCGTTTGTTGTCCACCAAGTTTTCCCTTTCGGTCATGTTAAAATAAACAATGAAGGGAAGGAGTCTTTTAAGGTCAATGGTCACCAATTAAAAATTTACCTTAATGGATCTCCTATCAGTGTTTGCCTAGTTGTGCACCTAAATGACATCGATCAAATCTTAGTTCCTGTTTCTAGAGCTTGTGTCAGGCTTGAGACATTAAACAAGCGGCTCACGGGAGGCACCCTGCATCACATGTACATATTTAAACAAGTTTTGAGCTCATTTCGAGCATTTAGGCTCCTCATGCTTATTTTCCTTGTTTTTCGAGAATTTTTATGGTGAAATGAGACTTTTGTGTCATTTTGGGAATGTTTCGGTGATTTTTACGGCATTTTGGGGAATTTGATCATCCCGAAATGCATCTTAAGCATTAATAAGCAACACCAGCATTCCTATATGTTACTTTGACTTTTACTTGAACTTATGAAGCCTTCCTATCGCTTATTTTGGCTCATAAGTTCAATCGAGGTTTGTTTTTATAGACATTTCTTACTCTTCATGAAAACCCACTAGTGGAAAAATGTCCATTAGTATCGCCTTATTAGTATCATTTGTGAAAAAAACGATACTAATAGACATCTATTAGTGTCGTTTATAATAAAAACGGTACTAATAGGTCTCTATTAGCATTGGTTTTAGAAAAATGTTACCAATAATTTTCTAATAGTATCGCTTGTATGAAAAATGATACTAATAGGTATAGGTATCGCTTGTATGACAAACGACACTATTAGATGATCTATGAGTATCCTTTGTCACACAAACGATACCAATGCAACTTTATAAAAAAGGTATCAAATCCACCCTTAAAACACAAAGACAACCCTAACTCTCTCTCTCTCATCCGTTTTGTTTCACTCATGTCTCTCTCACTTCATTCTCAGTCCTCATTCTCTATCCCTCTGCTCATCTGTTGCTTCTCATCCACTTTCTCTATGTCTCTCTCATCCATTTTGTTTCCTACATATTTTCTCAAAATAATAGGGTTTTATTGGGTTGGAATTTGGGAATTGGTTTTGGAATTGGGTTTTTGAGGATGGTTTCAGTGTTTTATGGGGTGGTTTCTTCATTGAATGCAGCTTTGGGATTGGTTAGGGTTTAGATCAAATTGAGGAATATGGATTGATGAACCACAACCCTCTCTTTGAAGGTAATCTGTTGATTTGTAATTTTGTTTGATCTTAGTTTATGTTATTTTGTGCTCAAATCATATCAATTGCTTTTACATTGATTTTTTTTTTTAAATGTTTGCTTTTAGATCTTTGTGTTTTTTCGTTATTATTGTTGTTGTTATTTTGGTTCACTACTTCTATCATTCACTCATCTCTCAATCCAATTTCATTTGTGTTGTTTTGTTGAACGTGTCAGATGTGTTACATACTTGCATATCAATCACTCCTCTCTCAATTCAATTTAAGGTACTCTTTTACCTGCTTAATGTCGCCGTNTCAATCGAGGTTTGTTTTTATAGACATTTCTTACTCTTCATGAAAACCCACTAGTGGAAAAATGTCCATTAGTATCGCCTTATTAGTATCATTTGTGAAAAAAACGATACTAATAGACATCTATTAGTGTCGTTTATAATAAAAACGGTACTAATAGGTCTCTATTAGCATTGGTTTTAGAAAAATGTTACCAATAATTTTCTAATAGTATCGCTTGTATGAAAAATGATACTAATAGGTATAGGTATCGCTTGTATGACAAACGACACTATTAGATGATCTATGAGTATCCTTTGTCACACAAACGATACCAATGCAACTTTATAAAAAAGGTATCAAATCCACCCTTAAAACACAAAGACAACCCTAACTCTCTCTCTCTCATCCGTTTTGTTTCACTCATGTCTCTCTCACTTCATTCTCAGTCCTCATTCTCTATCCCTCTGCTCATCTGTTGCTTCTCATCCACTTTCTCTATGTCTCTCTCATCCATTTTGTTTCCTACATATTTTCTCAAAATAATAGGGTTTTATTGGGTTGGAATTTGGGAATTGGTTTTGGAATTGGGTTTTTGAGGATGGTTTCAGTGTTTTATGGGGTGGTTTCTTCATTGAATGCAGCTTTGGGATTGGTTAGGGTTTAGATCAAATTGAGGAATATGGATTGATGAACCACAACCCTCTCTTTGAAGGTAATCTGTTGATTTGTAATTTTGTTTGATCTTAGTTTATGTTATTTTGTGCTCAAATCATATCAATTGCTTTTACATTGATTTTTTTTTTTAAATGTTTGCTTTTAGATCTTTGTGTTTTTTCGTTATTATTGTTGTTGTTATTTTGGTTCACTACTTCTATCATTCACTCATCTCTCAATCCAATTTCATTTGTGTTGTTTTGTTGAACGTGTCAGATGTGTTACATACTTGCATATCAATCACTCCTCTCTCAATTCAATTTAAGGTACTCTTTTACCTGCTTAATGTCGCCGTTTATGTTGCTTGTTTGGCCGTTGTTCCAGAAAGTAATTTTAATTTCTTGATTTTCAGAAGAAAGAAGTAGAAACGAAGAACAAAGGAGAGAAAAAGATCGATAGTGGTGGTGCTGATGGTGGTTTAACAACAATGGTTATGAAGTTTGATATGCATTGCGAAGGTTGTGCCAAAAAAAAATTCCGAAAATCTCCTAAAAATTTCAATGGTAATTAATTCTATATATCTCTATATTTTTTTAATTCAAGTTTTTATTAATGGGGTTGAATTAGTATCTTTGGTTTATTAAACAAAAACCTATTAGTATCTTTTCTAACTGAAACGACACTAGTAAAAACCTATTAGTATCGTTTTATTAAAAAAAACGATACAAATAAGAAACCCAACATAACATTTTAACGCTCCCATTTGTTTAAATTAGCATATACTCAAACACTTCCTTGTGATCTTTGTAGATTTTGTATGCGTAGATAGATTTACTACTGCTAAATCTAAAAGGAGTGAAGTGGTATATTGGCATATTGCATCGAGAGCGCGCATGATTATCAAATTGATTGACTTTGTTTCGAAGCCGCGAACTTGGCTCTTGCAGACAGTAATTTTGTTTTGCTGCTAGGCTTCTCCAAGTGCCATCTTTCTTAGGAACAATACAAAGTAGGAACCGCACAAGGACTCATACTTTCCCTCAGATATCCACGTTCCATTAGCTCCTCAATTTGCCTTTGACTCTCCTTTGTTTCCTCTAGATTGCATATATAAGCTGGCTTGTTTGGAATTTGAGCCCTAGGAACAAGATCTATTTAATACTCAATGCCCCTCAAAGGTGGTAATCTTGGTGATAAATTATTTGGAAACACATCTTCAAATTCCTTCAACAAAGGTTTCAAAATACGTGGAATGGACGAGGAACCTTCTTATACTTCCTTAGCCATCAGAACAGAGACTTGATCGCAAGAATACAATTCCCCTTCCACCTCCCTAACACTCGTGATATATTCCTCAACACTTGAAGAGTTTTATTTCAAAGCATGCATCTTTAAGAATTTATTTTGTTCTTATTCATGAAGAACAAATTGTTTTCTCAACTCCTTCTTCAATTTTTGCGCCAAGAGTTGATTTTAGATCTACCCTGCTTTCTTCTACTCCTTTGCAAGCCCTCATAGCAAAGACTAGCATAAGATCTTAGCTTCAATGCCGCCACCTTGAAAGACTTTGAATCATCATACTCCTTGTAAGTGAATACTCTTTCGGTCCTTCTTAACCAATCTAGAAAAGCTTATGGATTTAAACTTCCATTGAACTCAGGAACGTCAAACTTAAAGTTTCGATCATCATCCCTTTGTTTATCTCGTCTTTCGTGTCTCTTCATATCATCTTCATCACTTGAACTTGAGTATATGATCTTCCTAGGTTATCGTGTGCCCCTAGTAGAATCATCATCACTAGAACATGAACTAGATTCATCAAACTCAGTGGATTTCTTCGAACTTTTTGCCTTTGAATCAACGAATTGCATGAGTCGTTCTAGCATGTGACACAATTCTCTAACTTCATTGTCCCTTTGAATTTCCCTATCTTGTTCAAAAGGAGTTCCCTTTTTATTATTTGCAGATTCCCCATCCTCCATGACTAATTTGCTTGAGTATATGTCGATTAAATCTCTCAATGAAAGCACCAAAACTGATGTGATTTTTCGTATGAATAAAAAAACTCAGAAGGATAGAAACTAAATCCACGAATTCCTAAAGGCTAAGCCACCAAAATTATTTATGTTAGGATGATTAAAGAGTCTTTGATTACAGCCTAAGAACCCTCAAGGTCACTACTTAATCCACGCACAAGAGTATGAAGGAATTACCCACCAACTCTCACAATTTTCGGTTTTTGTTTTTCAAGTAAAGAAATAAAACTTTATTCGATTCTCAAAATCTGATTTTCAGAACCTAATGTTGAGAACATTTATATAAATAATCATCAACCGAAATCATAGCAAAAGAAGCTAAGACTCACGTGAAAACAAGAAGAAAAAACACCACTTGTGCCACTTGCACATGTTGCGCAACAAACTCAAGATAAGATTTGCCATATCACCATGCAACTTTTTCTTATCTTTACAACCACTTTTAACTAACTCTATCTAACAAGATTCTATCATAACAAACTAATAACCAATATAATAAACAAATCACAATAAAAAATACACGAAAATTTTAAGAACCCAAAGATTCAATACTCGCCACATTCTTGCTTCATATTTGCACCATTTTCAAGAAATGCTCAAATCTTCAACAAACCTTTCAAGATCAAATATTTTACTCAAGAAACCCTCAAGAAGCCATTCCCCATGTCTTTAAGGTTGTAAATGATGATCAAGACTCCATAAGAAACAAAAGACTTAATGCCGAAAATGAGATAAACCCTACCAAGTGAAGGGGGAGAAAACTCATAGGAAAAATCAACTTATTCCCCTTATCAACCATTTCTTTCCTTTGATTTTCGTGCCAACCTAGGTATGTGTGACCATGCACACGCAAATCCCAACCTTAGATGCAACCATTAGACTTGAGCATCCATAAGCAATCAACTCCCCATGGTTGCACCATACTTTGTAGCTTCAATCAAACCTTCAAAGTTGTGATCAATATTTGTATTATCAATGTTGATGCGAATTTTCGAATGAATACAAAAACTCACAAGGATAGAGATTAAACCCTCGAATTCGTAAAGGCTAAGCCACAAAAATTCTTGAACTTGGGTTGATTAAATAGTCTATTAATAAATCCTAAGCACCCTCAAAGTCACTACTTAATCCACACATAAGAGTATAATGGAATCACACACCAAATTGCACAGTTTTCGTTTTTTTTTTTCGTGTAAACAAATAAAACTATATTCAATTGTTAAAATCTGAATTTTAAAACCTAATGTTGTAACTATTTATAGAAATAATCATGAAACAAAATCCTAGCAAAAGAATCTAAGACTCACGTGATAACATGAAGAAAAATACGCCACTTGTGCCACTGACACAAGTTGCACAACAAACTCAAGATAAGATTTGCCACATCACCATGCAACTTGTTCTTATATTTACATCCACATCTAACTAGCTCTATCTAACAAGATTCTATCCTATCAAACTTCCTAACAATCTAATAAACAAGATAATCAGCAAATCACAATAAAATAGTACACGAAAATTTCATGAACCCAAATATTCAAGAAATCGCAAAAATATTCGCCACATTCTTGCTCCATATTTGTGCCATTTTCAAGAAATGCTTTAAATCTTCAAGAAACGTTTCAAGATCAAATTTTTTAATCAACAAACCTTCAAGAAGTCATTCCCCATGTCTTTATGGTTGTAAATGAGGATCAACACTCCACAAGAAACAAAAGACTCAATGCCTGAAATGAGAAAAACCCTATGAAATAAACTGGGAGAAAACTCATAGGCAAAACCAACTTATTCCCCTTGTCAACCATTTCTTTTCTTTGATTTGCGTGCCAACCTAGGTATGTGTGACCATGCACACGTAAATCCCAACCATAGATGCACCCATTAGACTTCAGTATCCATAAGCAATCAACTCCCCATTGTTGCACCCTTCTTTGCAGCTTCAATCAAACCTACGTAGTTGTGATCAATATTTGTATCATCTTGTATTCATCTTTAGTTTGTAATAAAGAAACACTCGTGACTTATTTTATATGTGGTTTGCTTTCCTTAATTGTTCTTGATGTATTTTGGATATTTGGAGATGGAATCAAGCATGGTTATGGAATTTGTAGCTTAAACACTATTGGGAGCATTTAATTGAAGCTCTTAGTTGTTTATCGTAATAAATCATCAAACTCTTTTTTACTCTTATAATTGATTATTGTCTCTTTATTCTTGAATTTAATGAACATGATTTGTGTTTGCTAGGAGTACTACTGGTTGATGTTTATTGTTGTTTTATTGCTAGGTTTTTGAACTATGATATGATTGTTACGTTCGTTATCCATTTGTAGCACTTAATTAAGTTCTATAGTTTGTGGATTCTTAGTGTTCGAACTTAGTAAAGTTGATAAGTTGTTCATAACTTAGTGCTTGTTTAAGCTTTGGCAATATTATTGGTTCTCAAATCTTTCTGTAATTATTACTTTAACCTTAACTCCCATCGTAAAGGTTGCTTAATCGGTAGGACTTTGTATTATGCTGATCATTTTACTTAGCCAAATTTAGGAGACTAAAGGACTCGATCCTTAACCATATTTACTCAATACTTATGTAGAGACTTTTCTTGGTATTTCGATCGATAAATTAGTTAACAGTGGATTTATTTCCAACCCTTATTAATCTTTCTATTTTAAATTAGTTGACATTAATTACTTTTAGTTTCAAAATTCACAAAACAAATCAAACCCCCCCCCCCACTTGTTCGATTATTGATTATTTAGATAAGTGTTGGTGACTAACAACAATATTGGATATTATTAATATACCCATTCCTTTTCCTTGTGGATACGATCCTTAATTACCACTATATTCGTTTATAAGAAAGTAGGAGAAATTTGTATTTGTTCAAGTTATTTATACGACTTTTTTAGCCTACCAAATTTTGGCGTGGTTGCTGGGAAATGGCGCAATTGGTTTATATTGTGTAGATATATTGTTTTGGTTATTGTTGTTTTTTTTTTTTTTTTTTGGTTTTATGCATGGTCGTAACCCATTCCACTAACAAAGAGCCTTTTTAGTACGATCTAGAGCTAGAATTGACGGTTTATAGGTCGCGACGGGAGTTAAGAGCATGTTTAAGAAAAATACCATTTGCTATTAAGGTGGAAGGCGAGGTTTCACTTTCTAGTGGTAAAGAGGAAGACATCATAGCTCCTTCTCCTCCTAATACGCGTACTTTGAGGGAACTAACTGCTCCTAAGCTCGATCAAAAACCATTGTGTATAGTAGTTACGACTTTAGCAAAAGGCACTAACTTTGATCTAAAGTCCGGTTTGATTCACTTATTACCATCTTTTCATGGATTTGGTGATAAGGATATGATTATGCATCTTGTGGATTTCCATGTGGTTTGTGTTATTATGAAACCGAAAGGGGTTACGGAGGAGAAAATAAAGTTAAGGGCTTTTTTTTTCATTAAAAGATGTAGTGAGTGATTGGTTGTATTATCTTACTGCGAGGTGTATTGCAGCTTGGTCTGAATTAAAGAGGTGTTTTCTTGAGAAGTTATTTCCGAATTCTATGTCTTCAACTTTGATGAAGGAAATTAGCAACATCGAGCAGAGACAAGATTAGTCGTGATGATGAGTATTGAGAGAGGTGTAAGAAACTGTGTGCAACGTGTCCTTACTATGGTTACTCAAGTGAGGATTTTATTTTGTATTTCTATAATGGTCTTTTGGATGATGAAGTTCGGATGGTGAGTACAACAAGTGAAGCTTCTATCATCAATAAAACTCCAAAAGCTGCTAGGGTTCTCATTGGGGAATTAGCGGAAGGGTCAAGGCACTTTACCAAGCGTATTACTTCTCAGGTTTCTAATTTTCCAAATGCAAACAGTAGTTCGGGAAAGATGGAGGGGCATTTTATGGTGAAGAACAACAACAACAACAACCCCCTTCAAATTAAGTCTTGTGGTATATGTTTAGCTGACCATCCTATGGAGTTTTGACCACAAGTAAATGATGAGCAAAGTGAGGAAGCAAGAGTGATTGGTTATCAAAAAGGTGATCAAAAGAATATGATTTGTGCTCTGACACATATAATCCGAGCAGGGGGGTAATCCAATTTTTTGGTACGGGAATCATCAACAAGGAAATTAACAACAACAATACCAACAAGGAAATCAATAATAACAATAATAAAATCGACCACCTCAAGGGCAACAAATGTATCAAAGGCCTCAAGGTCCACAACATGAACAAAGTTCAAACTATAGTTCCTCAACTAAGGTTATGCTTAATAAACAAACAAAGAATGTAACCGGCAGGCAAAATAGGGTCACAATTTCAAGAAGAGATAAGGTTGAGTATAAAGAACCTAGAGAGGCAAATGGGTCGAATTTTGGGTGAGGTGACAAGGTTGTAGAGTCAAATTGAGTCGGGAAATCTCAAAAGGAGCTTAATCCTTGACCCAGCACGAGTGTATGACTTTGAGAAGTGGAATAGAGTCAATGGACAATTTGAAAACATCGATTTTAGAGAGGGAGCTTAAGGATGAGGTTGTTGTGGAAAGGCAAAGTCAAAACATAGCATCTTTGGCATAACTACATTCACTTGAAGTGCAAGTGAATGCCAACAAGCCACCTTCTCCTATGCCCAAACTACCATTTCTCGCAGCAATGGCGGAGACTCGCACGAAGCAAGACGAAAAGGATATTTACAAAACTTTCCATGAAAGTGAGGTAAATATTTCAATTTTTAATGCTTTAAAAAGAATTCCTAGATATTCTAAATTCCTTACAGAATTATTTACATCTATAAGAAAAAATAGAACAAAGGGTACTCAAAAAGTTAAGATTAGTGAACATATTTCGACGATATTTCAAAAGAAATTACCTCCAAAATGTTCACTAATCCTTGTATTATTAGTGTTATTACATTTCAAAAAGCCATGGTAGACTTAGGAGCTTCTATAAATGTTATGCCTTACTCTACGTATAAGTCTTTAAAACTTGGTGAATTACCTGATACCCCGAACGGTGATTTACTTAGCCGATCGTTCTACTGCTTATCTTAGAGGTATAATGGAGGATAAGTTGGTTAAGGTTGGCCAGTTTGTTTTTCCACTTGACTTTTATGTCCTAGATATGGAACATGATAGAAATGTTGCGCCTATTCTCCTAGGAAGGTCGGTTTTTGAAATTATTAGGACTAAAATCGATATCCATACTGGCACTAAAACAATGGAATTCAATGGAGATATACATGAGTATAATATTTTTGACTCCATGAAATTTCCTTATGATAATCATACTTGTTATTCCATTTACGTGATTATTGATGTTCTGTCACAAGATACTTTTGAAATTGATGGAAACGATGAACTTCAAATTGTTGTTAATAATGATTTGGAGGTGATTTGGTGGAATATGATTTCAGCGTTAACACACAGGAGATCATACATGACTTGAAAGAGCACTTTCAATTGTCGATTGTTCCATCATATGAAGTAGCTGCTCAACTAATTGCCTATAAAGAAAATCTTTTACCATCTATTGAGCATGAACCCAAGATGGAGTTGCACGAACTCCTCGATGAGTTGAACCATATGTTCCTTGGTGAAGGAGACACACTTCCGTTGATTATTTCGAGTAGATTCACTAAGGAGCAAGAAGGAAGGTTAAAGGCGATTCTTGAGGAACATAAGGAGCAAAGCTGGAGAGACAACTACAATGTCGATTATTGGTTGGATTATTGCCGACATCAAAGGTGTAAGTCTAATGACATGTATGCATAAGATATTATTGTAGGATGATTACCACATTTAATCTAAATAATCAATGCATACTCGCCACCCAGTTTGGATACGAGTAGGAAATAGCACGCCATCGTTATTTTTCACAACGGTTACACCCGATTTCTTTGGTACGACTTGAGTAAGACTAACCCACTTGCTACCAAAACTAGGAAATGTCATACCTGTTGAGTTCCTAACTTGTGTTTTGAATGATGACAAACTGCATTGAACTATCATATTGTATGCAAGTTTCTGTTTGCATGTGTAGGTAATAAAGAACAAGTTCAATGGATGATACGACAAAGCTCATGAAGCCAAGTCTTAAAGTTTTCATGAAGACCAAGTTCATAGAGTTATATTCTTAGGTTTTAGATGCAACATAAGTGGTATGAAGGTTTGTAAATGAATTTTAAAGGTTGAGTTTAGAGAGATGAGCTAGTTGTGGATGACAAGTTTAAACTTGGTTGACTAGAACAATCTAGGAACAGTGTCGAACCGGTCCTCTCCAGTTTACTTCATACTTCCGCATTTTAGGAAAGTTTTCTTTCCGAGCAAAATTGAATTTAAAATACACGGATGCGTGGGTTGTTATGCAAGTAAGATAAATTAAGTATCGCAAGTACGTTATATTATATGTTACTGATTTTATTTGATCTCAAATGAAATCAGTGATAATATTTTTCGTGGAATTATTTCTATAATCCCAAGGAAAATATTCTGTTGCAATATTCTATAACATACAAGCCAAAGGCTTATTTAAGGTGATAAGCTTGCATACAAACATAATACTTTTGCACGAGAAAAAAATTTAAGAACATAGATTGCAAAAGTTCTCTCTCCAAAGGTCTTAACCTAGCATAAACCCTAATACCACATTTAGGTCCTAATTTACTCTCTTTTCTTAGCGTTGAGGCTAGTTATTTTTGAGAGACAAAGTGTTGTAATTTGAGCATTCTGTGAGTTCAGTCTGCTGTGGAAGTTGATCAGGGTTCATCTTTATTTGAACCTTCATAGTTGAAGGTTGAGTCGAACTTCCATAAGTGGAAGTCGGGGAATCATCTTGTGCATACGTGCATAATTGATTGTGTGTAATTCTTTTTGTTATTCTAAGTTGATTAAACAAAAGAATGAGTGATTGGAGGACATAGACTTATTAGAAGTCGAACATCGTTAAATCTTAGTGTTGTTTATTTTTAGGCTTTTTTGTAGTTTAGTAGCTTATATTTATCAATTTTTGAATTTTAGTACCTTATGTTTTTATTTTTTTATTTTAATACCATATATTTTCCAAAACCACAAAAATTTGTACTAGTTAACATTTCCGTCACTAATTTCGTCTAGTGGGGCCCAATAGTAGCTATATTTTTAATTTTTTCTCTTTTAAGTCATCTCTCTCGTTGACATCCATTTCTCTATATATAAATTCCTCCATTGAAACCCAATAAAATTTTAAATTTTTAATTAGCTAGGTATTAATTGAGTAAGGGTTTTTGCAATTAAATTTGGTTTTTCTAATTCATTTGTTTAATTTAGGGTTTTAGTTATTGAAATTCATCCCATAATGTTCAAAAATTAAACCTTAAATCTTATCTGAATTTCCTAAAAAAATTGTTTGCCATATGTTTTAGTGATGCCTACCATAGGGTGTGCTTTGTTGAGAGTTGAGACTGCACAAATGACAAAGGTTACGACTATTTTAGAAGACTTCAAAATCATATGAAATTATCAGTGGCAAACAGTCTATATTCTCTCAGATTGTAGCAAAGTGGTTGATGCTAACTATAGTCTATATACTATTAGAGAAGACATTGGAGCTAAGGATGCTAACTATAATTTAATTAATGCTTGGTACATTTGGAGGAAAAACCTCCTTGACTTTTTGTAAACTTCTTTAATTTCTTTAATGAATAATTTCATGCTTACATAAGAGTTTTAGGCAAATTTTTAGGGTTTAATATGGGTTTCTAGGCTTCAATTATGATGACTGCATTGATGACCGAAGAGAGAAAGTATAATAAAATGAGGAAATCATTTGGAATAAGGAGAAAATTAAAGTAGTTACTTAGGCCATGTTCACTTCAGCTGAAAATAGCTGAACTGAACTGAATTGAAAGTTTTTTTATGAAGGATTAATGAGTAGAAAAATAAAAAAAGAGATGAATTGAACTGAACTGAACAGATTTTTAAGCTGAAGTAAGTAGGCCCTTAAAGTGGGCCCCGCTAGACAGAATTGGTGACGGGAATGTGAATTGATACCAGTTTTTGTATTTTTGGGAAACATAAGGTACTAAAATTAAAACATAAAAACATAAGATACTAAGATTCAAAAACTGATAAATATAAAGTACTAAAATGCCAAAAAGCCTTATTTTTATTACATTTTGTTTTAGCTGCCTAAGAATTGGTTCTTAATTGGTCTCACAATCAATCAAAAATTTACAACTATCTCACAACACTCAATTCACCCCCTTCCCCCCCTCTTCAGTGTCACTTGCACTTTCAATTGGTATTAGAGCCTAACTTATTGAAAGGGTAACACCTACAGAAGGAAGAAAAGATGAATACTTAAGAGATGATGAACGAAAATGGAGGATCAAGGCAGACCAAGTTCAATGGAACAAATTATCCTTGGTGGAAGATTTGCATGCAAAACTTTAACATTGGTACTAATAATGAGTGCTGGATGATAATTAGGAATGGTCTAAAAAGACGACTAACAACACTGATGGCACAGAGACGAAGGAGAGTGAGTACAACAGCACAATTCTGTAGACACTCGAGACGAATGCCAAGGCCATCACTTCTTCAACAAGGCATTGCTGATAATGAGGTAAGCCGGAAGCCGTATCTTAACATGCTCAACTGCTAAGGAAATATGGGAAACCCTAGAGTTAGCCTATGAAAGCACTAGTGAAGTCAGTAGATCTAATGTTGATATGCTTATGTCTGAATATGAAAATTTTGATATAAACCTAGATGAAAAATATAAAACATATGCTTGCTCGCTTTATGTCAATTATCAATTAACTGAAATCTCTTGGAAAAATTTTTACTAGTGAAGATCTGGTGAGGAAAAATCTGAGAAGCATGAAAAGTAAATGGCTACCTAAGGTAACTGCAATTCAAGAGGCCAAGGATCTATCCAGCTTGTCCATAGTACAACTTATTGGGTAATTGATGACTCATGAGATGTTGGTGAACTCAAAGGAGGAAAGTAAAACCAAAAGCCGAGAGCTGGCTTTGAAGGGAGAAGAAAATGAAGAAGATCTGGATGAGATAGATATCATGGCAAGAAGATTTGAGAGGAGTCTCAGATCTTAGTATGAGGGTGAATCTTGTGAGAACAAAGGTAACACAAAGAAGACCCGTACCAGAACCGGTTGTTTCGAATATGGTGAAGCTGGACATATGATCAAGGATTGTCCAGCATGGAAAACTGACAAGAGAGGAAAAATGGAGAAAAAGATGACAAAGAGAGCCATGCTTGCTGCTTGGGGTGATTCTGACTGGGGTGGTGGAAGCAAGGAGGACGAGGCTCTAATTTGTGTGACTACAATGGTGGGAGAAGTGGACCAGATGCAGACCAATTCGGGAATGAAGGGACACATGTGTCTCAAGACAGGAAGCAGCTCTTCCGATGAAGAACAGGTAACTATTTCTGATATGCAAGAACAAATGAGATATTTTGATAGGGATGAGTTACTAGGTTTTACAGATTCTGCTATTGAACAAAATGTTATAGGTAATGTTGCTTATAAGCCTAGAAAAAAGAAGCTAAGAGAAGTAACTCGAAATCTAGACCTTAGTGAGTGTCGTTCTGCTGAGCTTGACCTTATTTGTACAGAATTGAAAGAAAAAATTTCAGAGCTTGAAATAAGTTTGGATCAGAAGAATATAAAATTTTATAAAAATAATGAAAGAGGCTTTAGTAAGTTTAAGGAAGCTTAAGTTGAAGGTATAAATTTCGAACTACTTAAACAGAAAACTTTCACTCCAGAACATTCTGATTTGATTTTAGCTTATAACTATATGATTGATGATGTGGAAGAATTGTTCATAGAGTATGTAGATCTGAAAGCTTTTGTTGCTAGCACAAGTGGCCCTAGTGTTAATGTCGATGACATATGTTTGAAATATGAGGGTATGATATGTGATTTACAAGCTGAAATATCTGAGTCTAAGAAAAATAATAACACTAAAGTTGCTTCAGGTAATCAAGGTGTTGATATTGAATCTTTACATTTGGAATATGAAACTAAAATTTGTGATCTTCAAGCTGAAATATTCCAACTTAAGAAACGCACGAACATCCAGACCACTTCTGAACCAGATTTTGAAATAGTTTCAAATCTTAAGGATAAGCATCATAGGGAAAAATTAGAGCTTGCCATTGCTACAGACTATAATGACGCTCAGCTTAAGAAACTTGAAATCAAGGAGCAGGATCTGAGTGACTGCCTAAGACAAATGAAGAGGTTGCTTGATGCTTAGAGTACTCTAAACATCCTGAGGTTTTGATTAGGGTATTTCGGAAGCAGTTCCCAACAGCCTCAAAAGTTAGGAAGAGATGAGACTTGGATTTCTGAATTCAAGAGAGGTAAGTATATCTTTGCAATAGATATGCATGTGTGCACCTATTGTGGTAACAAAGTATGTGTAATTGAGACTTGTTGGAAAAAGCAAAAACATGATAAAAGAAATCATTCTCATGTTCAAAAGGTCCATAATCAGAAGAGTCACACACATAATTAGTCTAAAAATGGAAAACATGATAAAACAAGGAAGACAAATGTTAAACAAATCTGGGTTAGAAAGGACAAAATCAAACAAGTTCCTAAGGACAAGGAACCCAAGAAAATCTGGGTTCCTAAAACTAAACCTTGATTCCTATGTGCAGGTTAGAGTGAAAGGAAAGCCATATTGGTATTTAGACAGTGGTTGCTCAAGACACATGTCAGGAGATAAAAGTCAATTTCTTTCACTCGTAGCCTATGAAGGAGGAAGAGTCACCTTTGGAGACAATAGCAAAGACTTGATCAAAGGTATAGGTAAGGTTGGTAAGAAACTTTCTCAAGCTATAGATAATTTAGACTTTGTTGAAGGTTTGAGACATAACCTCTTGATCATCTCTCAGCTATGTGATAAAGGAAACCATGTTGAATTTGAAACCAATATTTATCACATAGTCAACACTGAAACAACAGAACTGGTCTGTAAGGGGTTTTCACACAATAATGTTTACATAACATTCTTTCAGATTCCTAATACCAGGGCCACTTGTCTCATTGTTGTAGTGGATGACCATTGTTTGTGGCACAAGAGACATGGACATGTATGTTTTTCTTTGCTAAATAAATTATGACCTCAAGACTTAGTTACGGGTTTACCTAACATTAAGTTTGTTGCAGCTCATATATTTCTTTAGTGTGCTAAATATAAGGACGTCAATTCCTCTTTTCATCGAAAGAAAGTTGTAAGAACCACTAACCATTCGAACTTGTGCACATGGATTTGTGTGAGCCCATGCTTGTGCAATGTCGAAATGGTCATAGTTATGTGTTTGTGTTAATTGATGAATACTCTCGTTATACATGGACAATATTTTTGAAATTTAAAAATGCAACTTTTTAAGAATTTGAAATCTTGATAAAACAGGTCCAAAACAAGATTAATCATCAACTGGTCTCTATCTGGACTGATCATGTTTCTGAATTTGACAATATCAACTTTTTAAGCTACTGTAATGATCATGGTGTAATTCATTTGAGCAAATGAATAGTAGCATATCTCGATTTGTCCAGTAGTGGTATTTATGGCAACTGCCTTTTTTGGTAGAAGAAACAATTATCTTTCAAATCTTTGAAGAAAACCTTTTGTTTTTTACGCTCTTATAATATTTTACATGTGATCATACTTTCCATATTCCATTTTTTTCTTGATCACATAAAATTGATGAGCAACATTAGACCATGATGATAGAAAGGAGGGATAGGAGAGTCCCTAAAGGGTGTTGGAAGAAAGGCCAAGGTTCAAGAAAACCAAATTGGGCAAAATATGGGACTCATGGGTGAAGATGATGAGAATAGGGATGTTGGTTCAAACTCGAGTCTATGTCAGGTTCTAGACTAAAGAGTTGTGCTTTTATGATGATGAATATGATGATGACCTCATATTCTTATATTAATATGGTTGGACCTCGAGGTGAGGCTACCTATGTATCCTTATGGAATCAGACCTATTGTAGTTCATGAAAATTATTTGTGCAAGTGTGCCTTAAATGTTGCCCGGGCTTTGAACCTAGCAGGCTTTGGACATACTCGAAGCGGCTGCTAGGCTTGAAGTTGTAATTTAAGGAGGGATTAAACTTAAGTTTTGAACATTCTTGGACATTAAACTTTTGTTATGGGCTTTTGGACATGGCTATGTGAGGTTGGACTTGGCTAAGTGAGGCTGGATTTTGTTTTGGGTTTGAAATTTGATGTTGTTATCGGATTTAAATTTTGGTTTTTGGCCTTGAGGTTTAGCTTTGGAGTTGCGGCATGTTGATGTTTCGGATTTGGTATGCTTTGTCATGTTGGCTATGGTTAGAGTAGAAAGGTTTGACTCATACATGCGTATATGTGGTTTGACTTTTGATTTTGATATGAAATTATCTTGAATTTTGATTTTGACATGATAACTTTTAAAATTCTCCTTTTCTATGGTTTTTAGCACATGTATTTTCCTACGCACAAAGGTTGGCTAATGAAGGACAAGAGATTGACTTGTTTAGTGGAAAAGCTAAATGATGTGTGTAAGAGAAGGAAATGGTTTTATATTGTGGTGTTTAAGGCTTTTCGAGCATATCAATTTTTTTTTATGAGGTCAATCGAAGCACAAGATATAACCTAAAAAAGATGGAATTTCATTAAATGATATGGAAATGACAATTTTGAAAACAAAAAATTGATAAACAACCTTAATCCTAATGATATAGACTCAAACATATGAAAAGAAAGGAAATATAAAATCGAGGTGAAGGGACTCCCCTACTCGACCGAAAGAAGATTATGGACTCTTAACCATTGATTTCGGCCTAAAGAAGATTATGAACTCGACCTAAAATCGAGGCAAAGGGACTCCCCGACTCGACCTTAATCCTAATTGAACATCGCATTATAAATATAAAAGAGTACAACTTCTTGTACTCCAAGTAGAAATCATAGATCTTTGTTCCTTACAACTCCCCCTATTGTTCCAAGAGTTTTGATGCAAATCCTCTTACACTTCACGTGATTTACCGGTTTAACAATATTGTGACTCACATATAACATCACATAGAAGTATGCACCACTTCAAGCAAGCCATATTAATTATCTTCAACTTAAGGTGATTCAAAAATTAATCTCATGTGACCTTATATTAATAGTAGGTGTCCTTTGAAAAAAAATTAGAATTTGCCATTTTTAGAAAGTCAAATTAGGAAATTAGGTTAATTGATTTAAGTGATTAAAATAGAAATAAATTAAGAAATAAATAATAAAATTAGTAATAGTTCGAAAACAAGTTTCCAAAACCTTATACTGCCTAAAAGAAGATCTCAAACCAAATTTCGTGGCTAAACAAGGTATATGCGATTTTTAGTAGATTTTTAACCAAAAACCCTAAAACCAGCGATAAGACATTTAAATATCCGAATTAAATACCAAATTAAATATATAGGTCGTGAAACCACTTTTATAATTCACTTTTATACTTATATTAACCATTAACAATCTTTAGAAACCTTATATTACGTTTTAGATATTTTTAACAGATTTATTTTCGAAAACAGTCCAATCTGGTAAAAACCAATCTAAATTTTATTTAAAATTTTAGAAAATATTTCTAATTACGAAACCAACTCTAAAAACCCAAATATTGTCTTAGAAATCCATTAAAAATAGTATCGTGGTCAGATTCGACTTATAGAGTCTCTCGTAAAACAGATTACTGTGAAAACCGCAATACCGTAAAATGACTAAATAATTTTATTAACCAACTTAAACTCCATTAAAAATTACAAGATTTTAACACAACTTAATATACAGTATAAAAAGTACAGAATAAAATATGACGAGCATAGATAAGCAATTTAAACTCATGAAATTAAGAAAACCAATAATACGGCAGATTTCCGGTATCACACAAACAATTTCATAGGGGACAACATGATTGTTTTCTTGACTCCAACTTTTGAAATACTCTTCTATTACTCAAACCCTAACTTTTCATTCCATTAGAACTTTGATATACTGCAAATACCTTTTTCCACGAATTTTCCTTCCTTTCAAGAACAAATCCTCGCTCAACATGGTTCCTTGCATTAAAAATATAACAATACAATTAGAACTTCTTCCAACACCATATACATGTTATATAACTAATATACAACCCCTATACCAAATTTCGTGCACCACTTTTATGTATAAGTATTTTTCATGATTTTATTTCATTAAAATCGCAATAAAACCACAAACCTTAAAATTTCAGGAAAGCTGTCATAATAAAAATTTAAAAACCACTTTAATATTTTTAAATACTCTGTTTTTAAATTAGAATATCATAATATAAAAATCTTGAATTTTAGAACAAAAATCGAAACCAAAATTTTTTTTTAAACAACGAGTGGCTTGATTTTTGTGTACTATGGTGGCTCTATGGGAGGAAGAGGAAGATACCTTGAGCAAGAGGGAAGTAAGAGCTTGAAGATGGTGGTGATGGTGCACAAATTGGTGGCGTGTGGTGGTTTTGGTGGTGGCTCAAAGCGAGCCACACCTCACTTGTTAAAACAAAGGAATAGAGAAAGAAAGAGAAATTTTTTTTCTGATTTTTGTGGGAGACTTGGAAGTGAGTTTATGATGAAATATTGGGGTATTTATAGGTCACTAAGTACCCTAGGGAGGCCGGCCAAGGAGGGCAGAAAAGGGGGATTGGATTTGCAATCCAATCTCCAAACAAGAGAGGTTTTGATCAAAGATAAGGATTTGGTGTTCATGGCATATTTTGGAAATATTAATCTATCTTTAAAATTCTGAAAGTTATTTTATTTTGATGACAAAAAATATTTAGATAAGTAAAATAATTAATTTATCAGATAATTTTGACCATAAAATCATTTGGGCTAAAGCCCTACTTGAAAATTAGGGTAATATGGGCCTAATTGGTGCAAAAATTTCTTTGATAAAACCCAAAGCTCTTTTTGCTATTTTTAGAAATTAAATTAAATATTTAAAACCTCTCTTAAAAATATTTATAAATTCTTGAATAAAACCTTATAAAAATTATTATATTCAAAACCTCATAAAACCATAAATTATGAATATAAATAAGCTATATATATATATAATTCCTAAAACTACATATTATAATCATTTTTAATTTTATATAATATAAAGACTCAAAAATGCGGGAATTACAATCTACCCTCCTTAAAAGAAGTTTCGTCCCGAAACTTGAAACAAGTAAGCAAACATTTTTCGAAAACTTTTGCTTTTAAAGTTTGTTAAAACAATTTTTTGTTAAGACTTGTACAACTTTTACAAAACTTTTGTTGATCAACTTCTTTTAAAAGAACTTTGAACATCTTCTAGTGCACGACATTGATTAAATAAAACTTAATGTAACTTACTCTCAAAACTACTAAACTTTGCGTGAAACGTGCGAAATTCTATCGCATTCTACCCCCCTTTAAAAACGAGTTACGTCCTCGTAACTTAACTAACCTCAACAAACAGTTCGGGGTACTTTTCTTTCATGACATCTTCGGCTTCCCAAGTCGCCTCTTCCGTATCTTGGTTCGACCACAAAACTTTTCAATCTTAACTTCCTTATTCCGTGTCTTTCTAACCATTGAATCAAGGATCTTTACAGCTCTTTCTTCAAAAGTTAGAGACTCATCTAGCTCTATAGTTTTAGGTTGAAGAACATGGCTCTTGTCCGGGATGTACCTCTTCAATTGAGAAATATGGAAAACATTATGCACTCGGCTCAACTCCGTGGGCAAAGCTAAGCGATATGCCACTTTCCAAACCTTTTGCGAAATCACATATGGTCCAATATACTTCGGACTTAGCTTTCCCTTCTTTCCAAACCTCATGATGCCTTTCATGGGTGATACTTTCAACAATACTTTCTCCTCAACTTCATACTCTTCATCTCGTCGTTTCATATCCGCACAAATCTTTTGTCGATCTTGTGCGGCTTGAATCTTAGCTTGAATCAGCCTTACTTGATCAACCGTCTCTTGAATCATTTTCGGTCCTAATGTCACCGTCTCACTCATGTCCGACCAACATAGTGGACTTCTACACTTCCTTCTATACAAAGCTTCGAAAGGTTCCATCCCAATACTAGCATGATAACTATTGTTGTAAGAAAACTTAATCAGATCCAAGCTATCTTCCCAATTTTCTTGGAATTCCAAAACACAAGCTTTCAACATATCCTCCAACGTCTGAATTGTCCTTTCTGTCTGTTTATCCGTCGCTGGATGAAACGGGGTACTCATTAACAACTTGGTTCCCTTGGCTTCTTGTAATGCCTTCCAGAAATTCGAAATAAATCTCGAGTCACGATCCGACTCAATACTCCTTGGAACTTCATGATATTTCACCACGTGTTTCACATATGCCTTAGCTAATTGAGTCATTTTCCAATGGTCCTTCATTGGAATGAAATTTGCAGACTTCATCAATCTATCCACAATCACCCAAATCTAATTATTCCCTGTCCTTGATTTTGGCAATCCGACTATGAAATCCATCGAAATAGGATCCCATATCCACTCCGGAATTTCCAATGGTTGAAGTTTCCTTGAGGTTTCTTGTGTTCAAATTTCACCTTTTGACAAGTCAAACATTCGAAACAAAAACTGCCACTTCCTTCTTCATTCTCGGCCACCAAAATACCTTCTTCAAATCCTTATAGAGCTTATCCCCTCCGGGATGCAAACAATACTTAGTGTTATGTCCTTCCTCCATAACCTTTTGTTTCAATTCCTCACACCTTTGTTGTACACACCATCTTCCTTTGTACCTTAAGCTTCCATCCTCATGAATCTTGAAACTTTCCGCCTTTCCTTCCCTTAATTTCTTCTTTATCTTATCCAACTTAACATCTCCGTCTTGACTCTCGCGAATCTCATCGAAAATAGTAGGTTGAATAGTCATAGCACAAATCCTTGAAACAAATTTGCCGTAGTCAACCATCTCAAGACTCAATCTACTCATGTCCTTACACAGTTGCTCCAAAACAGCCAAAGCATTCACACCATGCGAGGACTTTCAACTGAGTGCGTTGGCAACTACGTTCGCCTTCCCTTCGTGATATTGGATGTCCAAATCATAATCCTTTGTCAACTCCAACCATATCCTTTGTCTCATGTTCAACTCCTTTTGAGTAAAGATATACTTCAGACTTTTATGATCCGTGAAAATCTTACATGTCACTACATAAAAGTAATGCCTCCATATCTTTAACGCAAAAACAATCACCACCAACTCAAGATCGTGCGTTGCGTAAAAACGTATTTTGTGATTATACGTCCTAAAAACGACACTTGTTCCAACCAAAATTCACATTTCGAAAACTTTGCATACAATTGGTGCTCCCTCAATGTCGTCAACACCGTCCTCAAATGTTCAACATGTTGATCCTTTCCCTTCGAATACACCACGATATCATCTATGAACACTACTACGAATTTATCCAAGTACTCATGGAATACCCGATTCGTAAGGTCCATAAATATCACTGGCGCATTCATCAACCCAAATGACATGACCGTAAACTCATAATGTCCATATCTCCTCCTAAATGTGGTCTTCGGAATGTCCTTTTCAGCAATTGCCAATTAATGGTATCCAGAACGCAAGTCAATCTTCGAAAAAGTAGTCACCCCTTTTAATTGGTCAAACAAATCGACAATCCTTGGAAATGGGTACTTATTCTTAGTAGTCACCTTATTAAGTTCACGATAATCGATGCACAACCTCATACTCCCGTCCTTCTTCTTCATAAACAACACCAGTGCGCCCCATGGGGAAGCACTAGGTCGTATGTAACCCTTGTCCAATAAATCTTGCAATTGAGTCTTTGATTCCATCAACTCCGTAGGTGTCATTCTATATGGTGCTTTGGAAATAGGTGCGGTTCCAAGGACCAAATTGATCGTAAACTCCACGGCTCAATCAACCGCCACAGACATTCAGGAATTTCTCCATTTCCATTGTTCCTTGCCATCTATTGAACAAAACACAAAAACCTAAAACCTCAAAGTCGGAGACATTCGACTCTCATTGCATCAAAGTGCAATACCCTAAGACTAGTCAACTATTTGGCAAACAATTCCAACAAAAGGGATAAAAGAAACAAAAACAACTCAACAAAACTTGAAACCACAGCAAAAGAGACAAGAAGCTAAACAAAAGAGAAGACAAATAAAGAAAAAATATTTTATTCCCATTTCGCTTGGTTTAACTAAAAATATAACAACTTTGAAATTAAAAACTTAAGTTAAAAAGGTTCTAATTACATCAAAAGAGTAATTACACCACTTATTCGAAAACATAACCTAAACTAAGCTAATGTAAACATGTCTTCTAGTAGCAAGCACGTCGGCTTCTAGCACGAGTCCTTGGTCTTTCACTAGACTCTTCTCTTCTCCTCTTGGTGCCTCTACGTGTTGTAACACCCTGGATTTTCCTAATTTCCTACTTCTCACTTTTCCAGAAAATATATTAAATTAATAAGAATTATATTTATCAAAACTACTAAATATGGAAAAACCAAAGTATCACCGCCACCGTGATAACGGCTAAGGCATTTATCAAAGTACTACAGCGAAAGTCTTAAAATCAAAACAATTTAAAACTAACTTCAAACAATCTCAAATTTAAAAATCCACTTTAAACTTATTACACTTCGGAACCATATTAATGGCCCTTGAAAACCAAACCAAAACTAATATTAAAAGTCTTTAGGAAATCAAAAAATCCAAATTAAATGTAAAGCAGTTTTTTCTTTCTCAAGCATGTGAGATAGTCTCCATAAGCAATTAAAATAAAGCAAAGCTACAAAACACAGCAAGCGCTCTCACTCCATCCCATCATGAAATGACTTATGCCCACTTGTACCTGCGGCTTTTCTTTTACTAGACAACTACTCACCACAAGTGGGTCATCGTAGGGCCAAGTCCAAGACAAAGCCATGCACACAAAACAAATAGTCAGCAAAGCTGAGTACATAACTACTAAAGACTATGCAACAACAATAAGAAACAAAACATGCACTCAACTTACTTTTGACAACCTTTTTACCTGTTCATGGACTCAATTAAATTAATTACTGTATTTAAAATTATATATCCTGCATCGAACGGGCTTCCTCCTTAAAAATCATCGCCCCATTGGGCACAACTTTGGAGTAACTCTAAGAAGGTAATACTATGTCACATAAAGTGACAGATATCCAGCGCATTGAAATAGAAAAGAGTACAATGTCTTGTATTCCAATTAGAAGTCATAGATCACTGTTCCATACGACTCCCCCACTATCCATACTCAAGGTATATACGTTCCAAGAGTATTGATGCAAGTCCTCTTACACTTTACGTGATTCTACAGGTTTAGAAATGTTATGACTCTCATGCAACATCACATAAAGAATGCATCAAATCACATAAGCCAATTTAATTATTTTCAGTTTAAGGTGATTCCAAATTAACCTTATGTGTGTCCTTTAATTAAACTAAACTTCCTTTACCACACATTAACTGTGAGTGGCTAATAACTTACTTCCACCTTGACCACACATTAAGCAGTCTGTGGCAACATGTCAAAAAATAATTGCTGGTAACTTCTTTTAATTATGTGAATGAAAATTCACAACTATATTTCTTGTTGATTAAGTAACGAACCAACTTGAAAATAACTTTCATCCTTGAACAATAAACTATTGGCCAAATTAAACTGATCATAACATTCCAATTCAAGCTTATAGGAATTTAACTTTCTATTTAACATAAAATGCCATCATACTTTAAGAACATGCTTCTAACAAACATGCCATGAACAAGCATAGAAAATTCATGATTCAAAACAAGCATAGAAAATTTCATGTAATCAAGAATTGCTTAAGCATCCATTCTAACTTTTGTTTTTGTCTTTAGTACTTACGTACCTTGTAAAATAACTGTGCACCGCCACAACTTTTAGAAGTGGACTAGTTCAAAGTCTCAAAACCGAACTAAATTAAAACCTTGTTGACTAAATTCTACAACAACTATAACTAACTTCTATATTGGAAACTTTGTCCAAAAACTTCCTTATATGGTGTCTATTCAATTCAATACTTCACTTTTCTTTTCCATTGCAATACTACTTAGCTTTCGGGACTTATTTATGCTTGATAAAACCTTAATAAAATTTTTATGCCACTTTAGAAAATTGGACAGCAATCTAAGTTTATCAAAACTCCTTGAAAACTTTCGAAAACAACACAAATCGATCATACAATGTATTACTTAACTTATATGATCAATTTATGCTAATTACATACTTCAAAAGCCTAATTAAATAATTTATAAAATCTGGACAGCATGTTAAACATGCTGAAAATCACTTTTAAACTTCGAAAAGCATACTAAAATTTATATATATCAATATAGAATTGATGTGTTATCATACTAGTACAATTTGGACACTTAAAACTTAATTTAACCTGTTTTTATTAAAATTTCCGATTTATTTATAAACTTTAAAATGAAGAAAAACTTATAAAAATATCAGAATTTCATGCCAAAACACTTCTACAACCTACTAACATATTTAAGAAATCAATCTAGGCTTTAGAACAATTTTCCATATGCCAAAACATGTTCATAATATTTATTCAACTCAAATTCATGATTATAAAATATGGACAGCTTTATAAATTATGTTTAAAACCCTTAAAAATCAATCTAAACTTAATAACATCATCATAAATTCACTCAATAATAATCTATGATCATAATATCAAAGTCTAGAACATAAAAATCCATAAAATCATAACTTCATCAATTTTTCAAACCCTAATCTATAATTTAATGAACAGCAAAATTAATTCATGCCTTAAAACAATTATATCAAAACATGATTAAACTTATAAAAACATGATTAAACATAATTATAAACATGAATTTGCAAGATTGAATCAAAAATAAAGAAGGAGAAATTTTTTTTTATAAAGGGTTCGAAAAATACCGACAAGAGGGGAGGAGGTGCAGTGCGGCGTCCGGCGGTGGTCCGGCTGGGCACAAAAAATATTTTTAACCATAAAAATAATATTTAAGAACACAAATAACTACATTCAATCTAACATTGTTATTCATTTTATTTTTATTAATTTCTTTTTATTTAATATTCCTATTGAACAAAACTTTTAATTAAAAAAAATTAAAATTATACAAGTAAAATACAAAAATACTTTCTTAAAATACGTGAAAATATGGGGTATTACAGTCTACCCCCCATAAAAGAAGTTTCGTCTCGAAACTTTGTGTAGGTTAGTGTATGAAATTTGAATAGTAACTACTTTTACTTCATACTTTGTTACTGAAACACTTTGTTGTTGTAAACTTTAGACACTTACTTGGCAACTTTTATTAGACAAACATAAAAACTTCTTACTTAAAAGTCATAGAAACTCATAAAAACTTGCAAAATTGAGGGTAAAACACGCGAAAAACATGTCGCTTTCTACCCCCCTTAAGAATTGAGTTACGTCCACGTAACTCTACTACCAACCTGAAAAAGCTCCAGGTATTTTTCTCTCATCAAATCTTCAGCTTCCCAAGTAGCTTCTTCGGTTTCTTGGTTAGACCACAACACCTTCACTATTTTGACACTCTTTCTACGAGTACCTCTGACCTTACTATCCAGGATTTTAATTGGCCTCTCTTCATAGGTCAGTCTTTGGTCTAACTCTATTGTTTCAAGTTGTAACACAAGTGACTCGTCTGGCACGTACTTCCTTAGCTGAGACACGTGGAAAACATTATGAATTTTGCTCAACTCTATTGCTAGTGCTAGCTTATAAGCTACCTTTCCAACCCTTTGCAAGATCTCATAGGGTCCTATGTATTTTGGCTCAACTTTCCTTTCTTTCCAAATCTCATCACTCCTTATGTTAGTGATACCTTAAGTATCACCATGTCGCCAACTTCAAACACAACTTCTTGGCGTTTTTGATCCGCGTAGGACTTTTGTCTATCTTGTGCTGCTTGAATCTTTGCTTGTATTACTCCAATTTTCTCGATGGTCTCATCTATTAATTGAGGTCCTAGAATCACTATTTCACTTATGTTGTTCCAACACAAAGGGCTCCTGCACTTCCTTCCATACAAAGCTTCAAAGGGTGCCATGCCAATACTTGCATGGTAACTATTGTTGTATGAAAACTCAATGAGATCCAAGTGATCCTCCCAATTCCCTTGAAAGTCCATTACACAAGCCCTTAGCATGTCCTCTACGGTTTGTATGGTTCTCTCTGTTTATCCATCAGTTGCTGGATAAAAAGCTGTACTCATCTTCAAGGTCGTGCCAAAGTTCTCCTGAACACTTTTCCAGAATTTTGAAAGAAACGTAGAATCCCTATCGGACACGATATCCTTTGGAACTCCATGTAGCCTCACAACATGTTTTATGTAAGCCTTTTCAAGTTGTTCCATTCTCCAAGTCTCTTTCATGGGTGTAAACACTACTGACTTTGTGAGTCTATCCACCACTACCCATATGTTATCATTCTGATTCTTTGACATCAGTAAGCAAGTCAAAAAGTCAAAAAGTCCATCGAAATGCAATCCCATTTCCATCCTGGTATCTCAAGTGGTTGGACTTCTCCTTGTGGTCTCTTATGCTGAAATTTAACTTTTTGACAGATAAGACATTTACTCACAAATTTAGCCACTTCTCTCTTCATCCTAGGCCACCAATACATCTTCTTTAGATCCTTGTAAAGTTTATCGCCTCCAGGATGCACTGAATACGGGGTGTTATGACCCTCCTCCATAATTCTTCGCTTCAAAAACTCACATTTCTGTGGTACACACCACCTTCCCTTATACCTTAGACTTGCTTCCTCATGAATCTTAAAATGCATAAGCTTTCCTGCTTTTAGCTTTTCCCTGATTCTGTCTAGTTTCACATCTCCTTCCTGGTTCCCTTGAGTATTGTTGGTTGGATACTAAGATTACAAAGAATTCCTTCCAACTCTCCCTCCTTCACTATCTCCAAACTCAATCTCTCTATGTCCTTACATAGCTCATTAGCAACCATCAAGGTGTCCACTCCATGTTTTGTTTTACGACTAAGAGCATCGGCAACCACATTGGCTTTCCCTTCATGGTAGTGGATATCTAGGTCATAATCCTTGATCAACTCAAGTCATCTCTTTTGTCTCATATTTAAATCCTTTTGAGTGAAAAAGTACTTTAAACTCTTGTGGTCTGTGTATATCCTACATTTCACTCCATACATGTAATGTCTCCATATTTTCAAGGCAAACACTTTGTCGCTAACTCTAGATCATGAGTAGGGTAGTTAGCCTCATATGGTTTCAATTGTGTTGAAGCATTAGCTATCACCTTTCTATTTCGCATCGATCAACACACATCCCAAACCATTTTTAGAAGCATCAATGTATACATCATAAGAGTCACTTCCATCTGGCAAGGTCAGCACTGGAGCTGTAGTCAAACGCTCTTTCAAGGTCTGAAAAGCCTCTTCAGACTTACTACTCCACTCAAATTTACTGTATTTCTTCATGAACGAAGTCATGGGTTTAGCAATCCTTGAAAAGTCTTTCACAAACTTCCTATAATAACCTGCTAACCCTAAGAAACTCCGTACATCCGTTACATTATTCGGTGTAGGCCACTCTTTAACTGCTTTAATTTTAGCGGGGTCTACTTCAACTCCCTCTTTAGACACAATATGCCCCAAGAATGCTACTTTCTCCAACCATAATTCACATTTCGAGAACTTAGCATATAACTCATTTTCTCTTAATATGATCAAGATTGTCCTCAAATGTTCCACACATTCTTCCTTACTCTTAGAATACACCAAGATGTCATCAATGAAAACGACCATAAAGCTATCCAAAAATTTTTGGAAGATTCTATTCATTAGATCCATAAAATTTGCTGGCGCATTGGTTAACACAAAAGGCATAACAGTGAATTCATAGTGTCCATACCTAGTGCGAAAAGCTGTTTTCGGTATGTCCTCATTAGCAATCCTCAATTGATGGTATCCTGACCTCAATTCAATTTTTGAAAACACATTAGCTCCTTTCAACTCATCAAACAAGTCATCAATTCTCGGTAATGGATACTTATTCTTGATCTTCACCTTATTCAGCTCCCTATAGTCATTACATAACCTCAAACTCCCATCTTCTTCTTCACAAATGATACTGGTGCTCCCCAAGGTGAAGCACTAGGCTTAATGTAACCCTTTTCCAACAAATCCTGCAATTGTTCCTTCAATTCACTCATTCCTGCAGGTGCCATCCTATAGGGTTCTTTGGAAATAGGTGATGTTCCTGCGACTAAGTCCATGGTAAAGTCAATCTCCCGCTTAGGTGGCGTTCCCAGAATCTCCTCCGAAAACACATCAAGAAAGTCCCTCACTACTTCAATATCCTCAGGTTTAGTAGTCTCAACATGATCCACATCTCTCACACTACAAAGGTAAATTTGAAAACCTCTCTTTACAAACCTAGCAAACCTCATTACTGACACTATTTTATTGTGTTTCGATCTTCCTGCCCTCTAATAGCTAACCTTCTTATCCTTATTCATCAACGAGACCTTCTGTGGTTCACATAGAATCTCAGCCTTATGTTTACTCAACCAATCCATCCCTAGGATCACTTCTAAGTCACCTAAATAAAACTTGATTATGTTAGCCACAAAATCCACTCCCTCAATTTCAATCGGAACATCTTGATATCTCCTTGAACATTGCACTTCTTGTCATGAAGGTAACACTATTTACATATCTACTGCATCTACTTTTCCCAACACAGGTTTTAACTTTTCTAGGAGTTTAGTGGAAACAAAAGAGTATGTTGCACCAGAATAAAAAAAACTTTAACAGGAAGAGAGTGAATAGAAAAAGTACCAGTGATCACATCCTTATTAACATCTTCTTCACCTCGAGCCATCACATCCAGCTTTCCAGTTTTTGAGGTCTTAGTCTGTCCTCCTCCAATCCCACTCCCATTCCTACTTCCGTCTTGAGATATCACCTTTCCTCCCATATTTCCTTGGAAACCCTTTTGTTATCCCCCAACTGAATTCCCCCTAGTTTGAGAATTCTGTCCCTCCTTTTGTTCTTAAAGAAGCACTAATACTCATGGTGTCCAAGTTTGTTACACAACCGACAAGTCACTGGGTTCCCGGCACAGTTCTTCCCTGGGTAGTTGTTGGGACACTTCTTGCAAAAGTACACACGTCCTCCTTGACTAGCCACCTGAGACCTATTCCCATTTCCAGAATTAGGCTTCCCAAAGTTTCCCCTACTACCATTGAAGTTGTTGAAACGAGGTCTTTTTTATCCACCATGATTCCCTTGTTGGTTGAAGTTTCCTCCACCATCCTTCCTTTTCTTCCTCGTCTCGCTTTCCTTCTGTACCTCCTCCTTCGTTTGGTCTACGGCATACAAGTGTGCAGCTCTACCATATAAATCATCTAAGGATTCAAAGATTTGTCCAGCTAGTTGTGACTGTAAGTCTAAGGGTAACCCTCTCTCAAAACGACTAGCCTTCAACCTCTCAGTTGCTACCGCCTCAGGAGCAAACCTAGAAAATTCTATAAACTTAGAGTAGTACTCAGTAACAGACATACTCCCCATCTTAAGTTCTAGAAACTCCTCACTTTCTGTTTCTGAAGAAACACAGGGTAGAACATATTACGAATCTACTCCTGAAACATTTCCCAATTAAATCCTAGTAAAGCCCTTATTATAGCCTCATTTTGTGACCACCATAAATTAGCTTGTCCTTTGTGATAGTATACAGCATGGTTCACCTTAAGCTCCTCTGGAAACTCAACTGCCCCAAACAATTTATTATACTCTCTCAACCATCCTTCTAGAACAGTTGGATTGTGCTTTCCTTGGTAACTGGGTGGCTTGCTTTGAGAAATTTTCTTGAAGAGTTCCCCAGCAGGGTCACTACCATTTCCATTTCCTCTGGCAGCTAACTGTTCAGCTACAGTAGCTAATTGTCTCACTACTTTATTCAGCTGATTGTTGTCACGTTCAGCCATTCCATTTATCCTGTAGAGGAAAATACCTTTGTATTAATTTAATTCCAATTGTATGTTAGGACAACATAGACTTAAATCATAAAACACTTTCATTTCATCTCATAAAAGAAGTTTCATTCTTTTAGAGCGAATGATTCACTTTGTGTTGATTGTTTACACCACCATTAAAATAAGAATAAAGCACATAAGAAATAAAAATAATTCCCTTGGTTCTACTCTACTTGGGGTTTTAATTCATAAAATAATTTTATTACTCAACTTTTCTCATTATTTCTTATGGCTCACTGCCACTTATTCAAACTAAGGTAAACAATAACTTAAACCGTTCAACTAGACATTGAAAACATTAGACATCAATGGTTAACTATATCTAAACAAAGTCTCTACATATTAACATTATCCTTCTTGTCCCTTGACATAACCTATTTCCTTGGTACGAACTCTGGGTCATCCTTAGTGTCATCCTCTATTTCTTCATCTGTTTCTTCTCCTTTTCCTTCCATGTCCTCCTCAGGATTTGATTCTTCTTTGACTTCTTCAGATTCGGTTACCAAGTCAACATAAACCGGGTTTACTGGATCTGGGTCCCCAATCTCATAACACAAACTATCCTTTGATTCACCAGTCTTCGAACCCGAGAAACCTCCTCTACCATTTGGTCTTCACTCCCTTGGCTACCCTCTGGGCTTGGTACGGCCGGGGTCTCCTCATTTGCATTCATTTGTTGATACTCCTGTTCCTTCCTAGCAATTTACCCCTCCAAGAATCTCTAATCACAACCCCACTGGCCAACAGCATCCTTATACTTACAATAGTTTGGAAGGCCTCCAAGAAAATAGAAATCACTAAACATCGCCTCAATTTCTAAGTAGGGTGAGCGGTCGGGTAAACGCCTAACAATCAAAGCTGCTACATGGTCAGGCTGATCCCATTGTGGTAACTTCAACACCGTACTCATGTACCAACAGTAAAACCGTATCTTCCAGACGTATTGAGGTGGACTTTCATAGTCTATCTTCTCCAATGTTCCTATTTGAGTATATTTACTAGGCATACTATTTGTCATCCTGCACAAAACTTAAAACTAATGGCAAAATACTCAAACTTCCTACCCAAGCTCACCACATGGTATTAAAGTAATAACACATAATACATACATGAATTCCTTGCATACTTATACACATAATTTATTTTTCAAAACTTTTCATTTTCGAAAATCACTATTTTGAAATTCCATTTTCAAAAAGGTTCCAATTTAAGAAATTACTCTTTCCAAAAAAAAAAAAAACTTAGGGTACCTCGAAATAAAATTCATTTTATTCCAAAATCTAAGCTCTAGTAACCACTTTGTAACACACTGGATTTTCCTAACTTTCTACTTCTCATTTTTCGGGAAACATATTAAATTAATAAGAATTATATATATTAAAACTACTAAATATGGAAAAACCAAACTATCACCGCCACCGTGATCACGGCTAAGGTATTTATCAAAGTACTACAGTGGAAGTCTTAAAATCAAAACAATTTAATACTAACTTCAAACAATCTCAAATTTAAAAATCCACTTTAAACTTATTACACTTCGGAACCATATTAATGGCCCTTAAAAACCAAACCAAAACTAATATCAAAAGTCTTTAAGAAATCAAAATATCCAAAATAAATGTCAATCTTCATAAGCAATTAAAATAAAGCAAAGCTACAAAACACAGCAAGTGCTCTCACTCCATTCCATCATGAAATGACTTATGCCCACTTGTACCTGCAGCTTTTCTTTTACTAGACAACTACTCACCACAAGTGGGTCATCGTAGGGCCAAGTCCAAGACAAAGCCATGCACACAAAATAAACAATCAGCAAAGCTGAGTTCATCACTACTAAAGACAATGCAACAACAATAAGAAATAAAACATGCACCCAACTTACCTTTGACAACCTTTTTACCTGTACATGGACTCAATTAAATTAATTACTGTATTTAAAATTATGTCTCCTACATCGAACGTGTTTCCTCCTTAAAAATCATCGCCCTCTTAGGCACCAACTTGGGAGCAACTCCAAGAAGGTAATACTATGTCATATAAAGTGACGGATATCCAGCGTACTGAAATAGAAAAGAGTACAACGTCTTGTACTCCAATTAGAAGTCATAGATCATTGTTCTATACAACTCCCCCCATTGTTCATTCTCAAGGTATATACGTTCCAAGAGTTTTGATGCAAGTCCTCTTACACTTTACGTGATTTAACAGGTTTAGAAATGTTATGACTCTCATGCAACATCACATAAAGACATGCATCAAATCACATAAGCCAATTTAATTATCTTTAGTTTAAGGTGATTCCAAATCTTATGTGTGTCCTTTAATTAAACCGAACTTCTTTTACCACACATTAACTTTGAGTGGGTAATAACTTACTTCCTTCTTGACAACACATTAAACTGTGAGTGGCAACATGTCTAAAAATAATTGCTCATAACTTCTTTTAATTATGTGATTAAAAATTCAAAACAATCTTTCTTGTTGATTAAGTAACTAACCAACTTGAAAATAACTTTCTTCCTTGATCAATAAACTATTGGCCAAATTAAACTTATCATAACATTCCAATTCAAGCTTAAAAGAATTTATCTTTCTATTTAACATGGAATGTCATCATACTTTAAAAACATGCTACTAACAAACTTGCCATGCACATAAACTCATGATTCAAAACAAGCATATAAAATTTCATGTAATCAAGAATTGCTCAAGCATGCATTCTAACTCTTGTGTTTGTCTTTAGTACTTATGTACCTTGTAAAGTAACTGTGCTCCGCCGCAACTTTTAGAAGTGGACTAGTTCAAAGTCTCCTACATAACGAAAAACCAAACTAAAATAAAACCTTGTAGACTAAATTCTACAACAACTATAACTAACTTCTATATTGGAAACTTTGTCCAAAAACTTCCTTATATGGTTTCTATTCAATTCCATACTTGACTTTTCTTTTCTATTGCAATACTACTTAGTTTTCGGGACTTATTTATGCTTGATAAAACCTTAATAAAAATTTTATGCCACTTTAAAAAAGTGGACAGCAATCTAAGTTTATCAAAACTCCTTGAAAACTTCCGAAAACAACACAAATCGATCATACAATGTATTACTTAACTTATATGATCAATTAATACTAATTACATACTTTAAAAGCCTAATTTAATAATTTAAAAAATCTGGATAGCATGTTAAACATGCGTAAAACCACTTTTAAACTTCATAAAAAATACTAAAATTTATATATATCAATATAGAATTGATGTGTGATCATACTAGTACAATTTGGACACTTTAAACTTAATTTAACTTGTTCTTATTAAAATTTCAGATTATTTTTAAACTTTAAAATCATGAAAAACTTATAAAAACATCATAATTTCATGCCAAAACACTTCTACAATCTACTAACATATTTATGAAATCAATCTAGGCTTTAGAACAATTTTTCATATGCCAAAACATGTTCATAATATTTATCCAATTCAAATTCATGATTATAAATTATGGATGGACAGCTTTATAAATTAAGTTTAAAACCCTTAAAAATCAATCTAAACTTAATAAATATCATCATAAATTCACCCAATAATAATCTGTGATCATAATATCAAGGTTTAGAACATAAAAATTCATAAAATTATAACTTCATAAAATTTTCAAACCCTAATCTATAATTTCATGAACAACAAAATTAACTCATGCATTAAAACAATTCATACTTATATCAAAACATGATTAAACTTATAAAAACATGATTAAATATAATTTTAAACATGAATTTGCAAGATTGAATCAAAAATAAAGAAGGAGAATTTTTTTTCTTTATAAAGGGTTCGAAAAATACCAACAAGAGGGGAGGAGGTGCAGCACGGCGTCCAGCGGTGGTCTGGCTGGGCACGAATCCCGAGGCTGCTCCCAATTTTTTTTTCTCGGATTTCTGAAATGAAATATTTTTTTCGGAAATCTCAAGCTCTTTTTTTTCTCTCTAGATTTTTGGAATCCTAATAACTAATATGATCATGAAAATTTGAAATTTTAGGTTTTGTAGGATATTTATAGACCCCAAAGTAGGATTTTGGTGAGGCCCATAAACACTCCTAAATAAATTAGGAAACCTTTGAAATCTATTTTTAGAAGCTTTTAAAATATTTTAACCATAAAAATATTATTTAAGAACACAAATAACTTCTTTCAATCAAACATTGTTATTTATTTTATTTTTATTAATTTCTTTTTATTAAATATTCCTATTGAACATAACTTTTCAATAATAATTTTAAAATTATATGAGTAAAATACAAAAATACTTTCTTAAAATATGTGAAAATATGGGGTATTGCGTGTGTCTCTTCCGAAGTAGCTTCATTTTATCAACTACACCCCCATCATTTACGCCTCAGTCTTCACTATCACTAAGCTCGACCACTTCAATTTCCTTTTCAATTATCTCAATGTCATCCTCTTTATCTTCTTCTTTTGGATCCTCTTCTTCTTCTGGATCTTCTTCTTCATCCTTATCTTCATTAACATTTTCATCATCTCCATCATAGCTATTTTCATTTCCATTGTTACCCATATGGTAGTAATTTGGACTTGGTGGTTGATTTTCTATTCCCTCAGTTGCGCATTCATGAATCCTGTCAGCTAGCTCTATTTCCTTTCTCACAAACTCCACAGTTAGCAACCAAATCCCATTAACCGAAAATTTCTCATAATTTGGGGTTCTATCCTCAAGCAAAACGTCTTGGTACTTAACTTTCAAAGAAGTATAGGGTGGCGCATATGGTAAGTATCTCATGAGTAGCCACACTACATAGCCGTGCAAACGCAATCCTGCGATCCCCATATTATACAGAAATTTGCTCCAATTCTCTATTCAATCACAATAACTCTTAGCATGATCATATGCTCTGCTATGCAAGCTCCGAAGGTGTCAACATCTACAAGTTGGAACAACCGTGAATCCCAAAAGGTCAAAACCAGCAACCCAACAACAACAACAGGCAACTAAAAACACTTAGCATGCAACAAGAGTTAGAAACATGCACAAATGTAAAACACATGCAAAATGCCCTTCCCAAGTCTACCCAATATCACACTTCAATTTTTAAATCCTTATTCTTAAATTTCCGTGTTTGCAAACACATTTTCAAAACCATTTTTAAAGACATTTTTGGAAAAACCTGTAGCTCTGGCTACCACTCTGTAACACCCCCAAATTCCTCACTTTCTAACTTACCTCAAACATATAAACAAGAGGAACTTGAGCATGCTACCGCCACGCCACAACTAATTGTGAAAACTAGTTGCAACGCTAAGGCTAAGGTAAAACAAACACGTCACTATAACCATTTTATAAAAGTCAAAACAAACTCACAGCAGAACTCTCTAAATTACTAAGTCAAAGTATTAAGTCAACTCTTACAACTTGGAACCGTTAAGGCCCTTTTTCAAAACCAACTTAGAAAGTCTAAAGTTCAAAACCAAACTACTTAAACAAAGTTCACTCCACGAAATCCCTTCAACCTATGCATATGTTCAACAGCCTGCACTTATTCTGCTTATCAAGCAAACAGAGCAAGAAAAACATGAAAATTTATGTGTCAGCAAACCGCTGAGTATGCACAATATAGCAAAAGCATAATAACACAAAGACACACTCTATGCACGTAGCACAAAAGACACACATAACAAGAGTCTAATTCAAATTTAAGACTCACGACTCATAGACTTGCTCATTAGCTCGTAAAAATCTTGCTTTATGAATTTGCTTGCTTTAGAACTTGCTTTAATACTTGCTTGCTTATTAGGATCCATGAACGGGCTCTTTGGAAAGACAGTCACCAACAAGTAGGTTAGTGCTCACGTATAGTCCGAACTCTAACTGAAACGTGTACGGCCTTTCGAACAACAGTACATGGTCTCCATCCACCCCACGTCCAGAACTTAACTATTATGGAATTGCTTAACTAAAACAGTGAAGCATCGTCACACTCCACTATGGAAGTAAAGTGTTACGGCATACATACCTCCCCCATATGGTAACCTCATTTGTTCTGAATGAGGACTCACGTTCCTTTAATAAATAACTTGTTTATAATTGCTTACTTAACTTAACTTTACTTTAAACTTGACTTATAAAACTCTTTGAGTTTGACTTAACTTGTAAATATGACTCCTATGGTCAAAACTTGCTCAAAACATGCACAAAGGCAATATAACTCATGTACAACCTCTAAGAAACTTAAATATGTCATTTAAGACTCTTAAACTTCTTATTATAACATTATATAGCTGCTGTCCAGAATTTAAAACATAATTCAAAACATAACTGTAAAGTCAAACATACACCGCAAGACTCCGGAAATACAATTAAACAACATAGAAACTCTAAACACTTAACCAACACTTGCTTAAGACTCTTTCAACTTTTAGTAACCTTATATTAATAGTCAGTGACCTTTGAAAACATATTTAGAAGTTTCCATTTTTAGAAAGTTAAATTAGAAAATTAGGTTAATTGATTTAAGTGATTAAAATAGAAATGAATTAAGAAATAAATAATAAAATTAATAAAAGTTCGAAAACTAGTTTCCAAAACCTTTTGCTGCATAAAATAAGATCTCAAACCAAATTTCGTGGCTGAACAAGGTCTATGTGATTTTTAGTAGATTTTTAACCGAAAACCCCAAAACTTGCGATAAGACATTTAAAATCCGAATAAAACACCTAATTAATTATCTAGGTCGTAAAAAAACTTTTATAATTCACTTTTATACTTATATTAACCAGTAACAATCTTTAGAAACCTTAGATTACATTTTAGATATTTTTAAAAGGTTTATTTTCGAAAACAGTCGTATCTAGACAAAACCAATCTAAATTCTATTTAAAATTTTAGAAAATATTTCTAATTACAAAACCAACTCTAAAAACACAAATTTTGTATAAAGAATCCATTAAAAATAGTCATGTGGTCAGATTCTACTTTTAAAGTATCTGGAAAAATAGATTACGGTAAAAACCGCAAACCCGCAAAACGACTAAATAATTTTATTAACCAACTTAAACTCCATTAAAAATTACGAAATTTTAACACACCTTAATATACAGAATAATAAGTCCATAATAAAATATGAAGAGCACAGATAAGCACCTTAAACTCATGAAATTAACAAAACCAATAAAACAGCAAATTTCCGGTTTAACACAAACAATTTCATAGGGGATAACATGATCGTTTTCTTGACTCCATAATTTGACATACTCTTCTATGACTCAAAACCTTAATTTCTAAACTCAGTTCCTTGCACTAAAAATATAAGAATACAATTAGAACTTCGTCCAACACAATTAACATGTTATATAACTAATATAAAGCCCCTATGCAAAATTTCTTGCACCAATTTTATGTATAAGTATTTTTCATGATTTTATTTCATTGAAATCGTAATAAAACAACAAACCGTAAAGTTTCAAGAAAGCTATCATAATAAAATTTAAAAAACCACTTTAATATTTTTAAATACTCTATTTTTACAGTAGAACATCATAATATAAAAATCTTGAATATTAGAACAAAATCGAAACAAAAAAAAAATTAACAAGTCTTTGGCTTGATTTTTGTGTACTATGTTGGCTCTATGGGAGGAAGAGGAAGATACCTTGATCAAGAGGGGAGTAAGATCTCGAAGATGGTGGTGGTGGTGCGCAAGTTGGTAGCGTGTGGTGGTGACTCAAAGTGAGCCACACCTCACTCGTGAAAACGAAGGAAGAGAGAAAATTTTTCTGATTTTTGTGAGAGACTTGCAAGTGAGTTTATGATGAAATATTGGGGTATTTATAGGTCACTAAGGACCCTAGGGAGGCTGGCCAAGGTGGGGAGAAAAGGGGGATTGGATTTGCAATCCAATCTCTGAACAAGATAGGTTTTGATCAAAGATAAAGATTTGGTGTTCATGGCATAATTTGGAAATTTTAATATATCTTTAAAATTCAGAAAATTATTTTATTTTGATGATATAAATTATTTAGATAATTAAAATAACTAATTTATAAGATAATTTTGACCATAAAATTATTTGGGCTAAAGCCCTACTCGAAAATTAGGGTAATATGGGCCTAATTGGTCCGAAATTTTCTTTAATAAAACCCGGCTATTTTTGGAAATTAAATTAAATATTTAAAACCTCTCTTAGAAATATTTATAAATTCATGAATAACACCTTATAAAAATTATTATATTTAAAACCTCATAAAACCATAAATTATAAATATAAATAAGCTTTATATATAAAATTCGTAAAACTATACATTATAATCATTTATAATTATAATATAAAGTCTCAAAAATGCGGAGGATTACACTTTGGAACTCCATGTAGCCTCACAACATGTTTTATGTAAGCCTTTGCAAGTTGTTCCATATTCCAAGTCTCTTTCATGGGTATAAAAAAAGATGACTTATTAAGTCTATCCACCACAACCCATATAGTATCATTTTGATTCCTCGACATTGGCAAACAAGTCACAAAGTCCATTGATATGCAATCCCATTTCCATCCTGGTATTTCAAGTGGTTGGACCTATCCTTGTGGTCTCTTATGCTCAAATTTCACCTTTTGACAAGTAAGACACTTGCTCATAAATTCAGCCACTTCACTTTTCATCCTCGGCCACTAATACATCTTCTTTAAGTCCTTATATAGCTTATCACCTCTAAGATGCACTTAATACGGGGTATTATGACCCTCCTCTATGATTCTTTGCTTTAGATCCTCATATTTTTGTGGTACACACCACCTTCCCTTATATCTTAAACTTCCATCCACATGGATCTTAAAGTCCACAGCTTTTCCTACTTTCAACTTTTCCTTAATTCTGTCCAATTTCACACCTCCCTCCTGGTTCTTCTTAATTTCCTCAAATATTGTTGGTTGGATACTAAGATTACAAAGAATTCTTTCCAACACTCCCTTCTTTACTATCTCCAAGTTTAATATCTCTATATCCTTACATAGTTCATTAGCAACCACCAAAGTATTCACTCCATGCTTCGTTTTACGGCTTAAAGCATCTGCTACAACATTGGCTTTACCTTCATGGTATTGGATATCTAAGTCGTAAGCCTTGATCAACTCAAGCCATCTCCTCTATCTCATGTTCAAATATATCTGAGTGAAAAAGTATTTTAAACTCTTGTGGTCCGTGTATATCCTACACTTTACCCCATACAAGTAATGCCACCATATTTTTAAAGCAAACACCATTGCTACTAACTCAAGATCGTGAGTAGGGTAGTTTGCCTCGTATGGTTTTAATTGCCTTAAAGCATATGCAATCACCTTTCTATTTTGCATTAGCACACATCCCAAACCATTTTTAGAAGCACCACTATACACATTATAAGAGTCACTTCCATCCAGTAATGTTAGCACTGGAGCTGTAGTCAAACGCTCCTTTAAGGACTGAAATGCCTCTTCACACTTATCAATCCACTCAAACTTATAGTCTTTCTTCATTAATGATGTCATTGGTTTAGCATTCCTCGAAAAGTCCTTTGCAAATCTGCTATAGTAACCTGCTAACCCTAAGAAACTCCGTACATCCGTTACATTATTAGGTGTAGGCCACTCCTTAACTGCTTCAATCTTGGCTGGACCTACTTAAACTTCCTCTTTTGACACAATATGTCCCAAAAATGCTACTTTCTCCAACCAGAACTCACATTTCGAGAACTTAGCATACAATTCATTCTCCCTTAATGTCATCAAGATTGTCCTCAAATGTTCTATATGCTCCACTTTATTCTTAGAGTACACCAAGATGTCATCTATGAAAACAACCACAAAATTATCCAGAAACCGTTGGACAATTCTACTCATTATATCCATGAAAATTGCTGGTGCATTGGTTAACCCAAACGGCATAACAGTAAACTCATAGTGTCCATATCTCGTAAATAAAGTCGTTTTCGGTATGTCCTCATTAGCAATTCTCAATTGATGGTATCCTAATCTCAAATCAATCTTTGGAAACACAGTAGCCCCTTTCAATTGATCGAACAAGTCATCAATCCTTGGTAAGGGATACTAATTTTTGATTATCACCTTATTCAGCTCCATATAGTCAACACAAAACCTCAAACTCCCGTCTTTCTTCTTCACAAACAGTACTGGTGCTCTCCAAGGTGAAGCAACAGGCCTAATGTAACCCTTTTCCAACAACTCTTGTAACTTCTCTTTCAACTCATTCATTTCTGCAGGTGCCATCCTATAGGGTGCTTTGGAAATAGGTGCTTTTCCTGGGACTAAGTCTATAGTAAAGTCAATTTCTCGTGTAGGAGGTATCCCCGGAATCTCTTCAGGAAACATGTCCAGAAAGTCCCTTACTACCTCAATATCCTCGGGCATAGCAGTCTCAACATGATCCACATCCCTCACAATACAAAGGTGAATGGGAAAACCTCTCTTCACAAACCTAGCAAACCTCATTATTGACACTATTTTGTTGTGTTTTGGCCTTCCTGCCCTCCAATAGCTCTCCTTCTTACCTTTATTCATTAACGAGATCTTCTGTGGTTCACATAGAATGTCAACCTCATGCTTACTCAACCAATCCATCCCTAGGATCACTTCTAAATCACCTAGATCAAACTCGATTAGGTTAGCTTTAAACTCTACTCCCTCAATTAGAATAGGAAAATCCTGAAATCTTCTTGAACACTGCACCTCTTATCCTGAGGGTAACACTATTGACAAATCTACTGCTTCTACTGTTCCCCAACACAGGTTTTAGCTTTTCTAGAATCTTAGTGGATATAAAAGAATATGTTGCACCAGAATCAAACAAAACTTTGACAGGAAGAGAATGAATAGAAAAAGTACCAGTAATCACATCCTTATTACCATCAACTTCACTTCGAGCCATCACATTCAGCTTTCCAGTGTTTGAGGTCTTAGTCTATCCTCCTCCATTCCTACTCCCATTCCTATTCCCAGCTTGAGGTGCCACCTTTCCTCCCATATTTCCTTGAAAACCCTTTTGCTGTCCCCCATCTGAATTCCCCCTAGACTGATAATATTGCCCCTCCTTTCCTTTGTTCGATCTTAGAGAAGCACTCATACTCACGGTGTCCAAGTTTGTTAAACAACAGACAAGTCACTGGGCTTCCTGCACAGTCCTTTCTTCCGTGATTGTTAGGAAACTTCTTACAATAGTACACACGCCCTCCTTGACTAGCCATCTGAGCTCTATTCCCTTTTCCATAAGTAGGCTTCCCAAAGTTTCCTCCACCATCATTCTTTTCTCCCTCGTCTCACTTTCCTTTTGTACCTCTTTCTTATTTTGGTCTATGGCATACAGGAGTGCAGCTCTACCATATAGCTCATCCAAATATTCAAAGATGTGTCCAGCTAACTGTGACTGAAGGTCTAAGGGTAACCCTCTTTCAAAACGACTAGCCTTCAACCTCTCAGTTGCTACAGCCTCGGGAGCAAACCTAGACAGTTCTATGAACTTAGAGTAGTACTCAGTGATAGACATACTTCCCACCTTAAGCTCTAGAAACTCCTTAGCTTTCTGTTTTTGAACGAACACAGGATAGAACTTATTATGGATTTGCTCCTGAAACGTATCCCAATTAAACCCTGGTAAAGCACTAATCACAGCCTTATTTTGTGACCACCATAGATCAGCTTCTCCTCTCAGATAGTTAACAGCATGATTCACCTTAAGCTCCTCTGCACACTCAACTTCCCCAAACAACTTATTAGACTCTCTCAACCATTCCTCTAAAATAGTTGGATTGTGCTCTCCTTTGTAAGTGGGTAGCTTACTTTGTGAAATCTTCTTGAAAAGTTCCCCGGTAGGGACACTACCATTTCCATTTCCTCTGGCAGCTAACTATTCAGCTACAGTAGCTAATTGCCTCACTACTTCATTCAGCTGATTGTTGTTACATTCAGCCATTCTATTTCTCCTGTAGAGGAAAAGATCTTTATATGAAATTACGCCTAACTATAAGTTAGAACAATATAAGCTTATATCATAAAACCCTTTCTCGTTTCGTCTCACAAAAGAAGTTTCATTCTTTTAGAGCGAATGGTTCACTTTATTTTGATTGTTTACACAACCATTAAAATAAGAATAAAGCACATAAGAAATAAAAATAATTCCCTTGGTTCTATTCCACTTGAGGCTTTGTTTCATGAAACTAATTTATTACTTAACTCATCTTATCATTTCTTATCGCTCACTGCCACTTATTCAAACTAATATAAACAATAATCTGAGTTGTTCAATATTCTAAACATCAGAAATGCTAAACAATATTAACTAAATTTTATCTAAACAAAATCTCTAAACATTAAAATTGTCTTTCTTGTCCCTTGACATCACATATTTCATTGGTATGAATTCAGGATCATCTTTTGTATCAACTTCCATTTCTTCCTCCATTTTTTCTTCCATTTCTTCCTCAGGATCTTACTCTTCTTCATCCTCTTCGGAATCGGTTACTAAGTCTACATATACAGGAATTACTGGATCCGAGTTCTCGATTTCATAACATAAGCCGTACCTTGACTCATCAGTCCTTAAACCAGTAGTAGTCTCCTTCACCAGCATGTCATCACTTCCTTGGCTATCTGGGCGTGGTGTGGGCAGGGTCTCATCACTTGCATTCATCTCTTGATACTCCTTCTCTTTCCTAGCAATGTACCCTTCCTAGAATCTACAATCACAACCCCATTGGCCAATTGCATCCTTATATTTAGAGTAGTTCGTAAGTCCTCCAGCAAAGTCGAAATTGCAAAACTTTGCCTTGTTTTTTAGGTAGGTCAAACGGTCGGGCAAACACTTAACAATTAGGGCTGATACATGGTCAAGTTGATCCCATTATGGCAGCTTTAATACAGTGCTCATATACCAATAGTAAAACCGTATTTTCCACACATACTGGGGTGGAATTTCATAGTCTTTCTTCTCCAAGGTTCCTATTAGTGTGTCTTTGCTAGGCATACTATACGACATCCTGCACAACACTTAAGACTAATGGTCCATCCTTCCCAAAACATAATAAACCAACAGTTCTACAAAAGGGGTCTTGTGGCTAACATACAATTTCCTTTACACACAACTATTCACATAAGCAACACCTTAAAAAATGAACTTTAATTCATGGAAGAACAGAAATAAAGTATATCCTACATGCCCAAACTTCATACCCAAGCTCACCACATGGTATTAAAGCAATAACACATAATACATACATGAGTTCCTTGCATACCTGCACACATAATTTATTTTTCAAAACTTTTATTTTTCAAAACTTTCTATTTTCAAAAATTACTATTTTTAGAAAAATTTCATTTGCAAAACTTTTCCAAAATAAGAAATTGCTCTTTCCGAATATAAAAGTTAGGGTACCCCGAAAAAAAATTTATCTTATTTCAAAATCTAAGCTCTGATACCACTTTGTAACACCCTAGAATTTCCTAACTTTCTACTCTATATTTTCCCGGAAAACCTATTATAAATATTTAAGAACTATAGTTATTAAAACTCCTAATATCAGAAAAACCAAAGTATTATCGCTACCGTTAAAACGGCTAAGTCATTTATCAAAGTAATACAGCGGAAGTCTTAAAATCAAAAACCAATTAAAACTAAACTTCAAAACAAGTCTCAAAACCAAATTCAAACACTACTACAATATGCTTGATATTCCGACACTTTTACCCCGACACCTTTATTAATGTCGAATATTAGACTATGTATCCTTATGGTTCCGACACTTAAACCAACACTTTAAATTATGAAGAATTTGGCAAAGTTTTAAAAAAAAAACCTTAATTAGTTGGAATAGCGGGATTTAATTTGATTTGTAAAATAAATCAAATTTCCACAAAAAAAAGGCGGTTGAGGGAGTAGTTATGTTTTTTAGGGTTTAAGCTATTCTGCTTGCATATACTTGCATGTATACTCAAAACTTCTCAATCCATAACATTCACTCACACAAATAATTCGATCTCCATTCCAATTCAACCCCAATTCAATTGCAATTCCCACTCAACTTCCACGGAAATTTGGATTCGGCATTGAATCTAAATTGCACGACAATTTCAACTCAGAACTGAATTGCAATTCAGTCTTCAAACTCAATTTCAATTCAGCATTGAAACTGAATTGCACGACAATTTGGATTGGTGGATTTGCTTGCTTCATCCGGCAATAGTTTCAACAATCAGGTATCCATCAAACATCAATAATTTATTCGCTTACCTTGTTTTCGTTTAAATTTTGATGAGTTGTATTGTAATTCCGATTACCGAGTTGCACGAACACATGACTTGATTTTTGGGAAGACGATTATTATAGAATTGAACAATTATGTTAAATGATAAGTTTATATAGCAATTATTTTTCACGCACATACTATGTCCACTTTTTCGGTTTATTTGCTGCAGTTTTGTATTTCATATTTTGCTAAAAATTTTATAGTTTGCAATTATTCATATTTTTTAGTTTGTTTGATTACTAATCTGCTTTCAGATGAATTCCAAGTAATTGGTTTGTTAATTCAAGAAACCAATTAAACCAATTCCGAATTCTGATTTCCGAATTCTGAATTTTACTCTTAATTTTCTTCTTTTTTTGTGATTATTTTTGTTAAAGTTTTGTTTTTTGCATCTGATTTTTTGGTGTTTGTGGTTTGTTGTTGGAAAATTTGATCATTAGGGGATAATTATGTGACACATCTAGTAATATGAATTGCAAAACAGAAAATTTCAAGTAAATTCAGAATTGAAAATTTTAATATGAATTGTAAAAGTGATTTTTTTGTTAACATCTCGTAATATTACTAAATTCAGAGTTCGAAATTAGTTTAATTGGTTTGTTAGTTTGTTTGATTTGCTAAATGGCTTTCAGATTGAAATTTCAATTTGCATGTCAAAATTTCTGAATTTTTCATTAGTTTAATCGAAATTTCTGTTTTTATGTTCAAGTAAATGAATTTATGTATAGTTATATGTTTATGAATTTGAATCATGAGTAATTTTTTCCTTTTCTTTGTCAACGAGAATCCTTTCAGTTTTTGTAATTTCACAAACGAGACTAACTTACATCAGTGTATTACTCATATTGACGAGACCATACTAATTTTATTACTCAACAATAATCAAAGATATATCTTATTTTTTTGCTGAATTTGGGAAAATCAGGAAAATTGAGGTTATTGCTGAGTAACCTGGTAAATTCCGAAACACTAAAACACTTCACTCACTATTTTGAGAACACAATCAAACACCACATGACTAATTTGATGTAACACCCCCAAATTCCTCACTTTCTACTTACCTCAAACCTATAAACACAAGAGGAACTTGAGCATGTTACCGCCACGTCACAACTAATTATGAAAACTAATTGCAACGCTAAGGCTAAGGTAAAACAACACACCTTACTAAAACCATTTTATAAAAGTCAAACAACTCACAGCGGAAGTCTTTACAACTAAGTCAAACATTAAATTAACAACTTGGAACCATCACGGCCCTTATTCCAAACCACTAGAAAAATCTAAAGTCAAAACAACTACCAAATAATAACCACTCCTCTGGAAGAAAAATCCCTTCATCATGCATATGCTCAACAACCTGCACTTATTCTGCTTAACGAGTAAACAGTACAAGAAAAACATGGAAATAAATATGTGTCCGCAACCACTGCTGAGTATGCACAACATAGCAGAAACATAACAACACGAAGACACACACATAGCACACAAAATACACATAACAAGACTCTCACTCCAAATTAAGACTCATGACCCATAAGTTCAAAATTCTTCATCTTGATTATAACTTCTTGCTTCGAAAAGGATATAGGAAACGTGAACGGGCTCTTTGGAAAGACGGTCGTCAACCAAGTAGGTAGCGCTCCCCGTACAATCCGAACTCTAACAGAAAGATAGCTAGTCTTTCAAAAACAGTGGTACATGGCCTCCATCCACCCCATGTCCAAACTTAACTCTTTAACTCTTTTGGAATTCCAGAACTAAACAGTGAAGCATCGTCACACTCCACTATGGAAGTACAGCGTTAAGGCAATACATACCTCCCCCGTATGGTAACCTCATTTGGCCTGAATGAGTACTCACGTTCCTTTAAAAATAACTTGCTCATAATTGTTTACTTAACTTTGCTTTACTCGACTTTATTTAACTTTGACTTAATAAGCATTTAACTTTGATTTGTCTTGTAAACATGACTCTTATGGTCAAAACTTGCTCAAAACATGCATAGAAGCATTATAACTCATGAACAAACTTCAAAACACTTAAACATGTCATTTAAGACTCTTAACCCTCATATTAAAGCTTCATATAGCTACTGTCCAGAATTCAAACATAACTTAAAACACGACCGAAAAGTCAAACATACACCGTCAGACTTCGAAACATACATAAACAACATAGAAACCATCAAACACTTAACCAACACTTGTTAATGACTCTTTCCTCTTTTAGTAACCTTCCATTAATAGTAAATGACTTTTGAAAACATTTTTAGAAACTTCTATTCCTAGAAATTTATTTTTGAAAAACATTTGTTTTAAAACTAGGCAATAGAAATAGAAATAAATCTGAAAATAATTATTAAAAATTAAATAGGTTCGAAAACACTTTTCCAAAACCTTTTACTGCCTAAAATACAGTCTCAAACCAAATCTCGTGGCTAGATAAGGTCTATGTGAATTTTAGTAGATTTTAAACTAGAAACCCTAAAACTAGCGATAAAACAATTAAAAATCCAAGCTAATTACCTAATAAATTCTCTAGGTCGTGAAACCCATTTTATAATTCCTTTTATTCTCCTATTAACCAGTAACAACCTTTAGAAACCTTAGTTCACGTTTTAAATATTTTTAAAAGATTTATTTTTGAAAACAGTCCAATCTGTCTAAAACCAATCTAAAAATTATTTAAAAATATTGGAAAACCTTTTAATGACGAAACCAACTCTATAAACTCATATTATGCTTCTGGAATACATTAAAAATAATCTCATAGTCAGATTCGACCTTTAGACCTTCTGAAACAATATTTTTCGGTAAAAACCGCAAAACTGAAAACTGACTAATAAAATTATTTGACCATGCTATACTTCATGTTAAAGTACGAGAATTTAACACAACTTCACATACATCACAATAAGTATAAAATAATTTTTACGAGCATACTTCAACACTTTAACCTCATATAAAAAATTTTACACATAAACCAGCAGATTTTCGGTTCAACACTATAAAATTCATGGGGGCTTGCATGATCGTTTTCTTGCTCCAATAATTTAACACGACATACTATAATACTAAACCTAAGNAACATACTATAATACTAAAACTAACTTTTCATGCTATTAGGTCTTTGATATGTCGCACATACCTTGCTCGCTAAATTTCCTTTTTAATTAAAACTGCTCTTCGGAAAATTCTCCTCCTTGCATTAAAATACAAAAATACCATTAGAAATTCGACTAACCTCATATGAACATTATATAACTAATATACAGCCTCTAAAATAATTTTTCGTGCATAAATTTCGATTATTTATAATTTCTATGATTTGTTTTATTAAAAATCCAATTTTGACATAACTAATCTATTAAATAAAAATACCAAACTAATTTTTAAAAATAATTTGAAAACATCAAAACACTTTTTATTTACTGAAAAACATTAGGGAAACACTTTTTCGTTTTTAAAAATATTTGGAAGGAAAAATAATTTTTTTCTTCTTTATTTTCTGAAAACCATGGTGAGTGGGCTACTTTGAGGGGTTTTGGCCACCTGGTGGCTGCATGGGTGGCGGATCTTGGTACCTGGTGGTAGAGTGCAGCAAGGGCTGTCACGTGGTGGTGGTTGTGGCGGCAGATGTGAAGTGTGGTGGTTGTGGTGGTGGTCAAAGTTGGTTCCACGAAGAGGAAAACTGCAGTTTATTTTTTTTCTGTTGTGTACTTTGCTGGGTTTTTGGGCTGCGGTTTTTCTTTCTTTCTTTTTTTTTTTTTTTTTTTTTTCTGATTTTTGGAAAGGGTTTTAAAGAGTAAAATTTGATGAACCAGAGAACTATATATAGGGATATGGCCTTAAGGAATTTCGGCCAAATCAAAGTGAAAAGATAAAGTTTGATTTCTTTTTTTTGGATAAGATCTAAATTGTGTAGGATAATTTTGGATATGTTTATCTTTTGTAAAATCTGAAATTTATCCTAACTAAAAGATACAAAATATCTAGGTAGTTAAAATAAATAATTTAGAAAATAATTTTGGCCATAAAAATATTTATGGGCCTTGGAAAACCGAAAATACCCCATTTTGGGCCTAATATGGTCCGAAAATAATTAAAATAAAACCCATAATTATTTTTGCTATTTTTGAAAATTAAATTTAAATACTCAAAACCTCCTTTAAAAATAATTGCTATTTCTAATAAAACCCTTTTGTAAAATAAATTATTTTAAGCCATAAAATATAAATAGACTTTATTTTCCGAAATTCATAAAACTATATATTATAATCGTATAAAAATATAATATAAAGTCGTAAAAATGCGGGGGATTACATTTGATAAATTCCCAAACAATTCTTAATCACAATTTATCTTCAATTTCAGTACGTCTTTAAACTCAAATCCAATTGTTAATCTGGTGGAATTGCTTGCTTCCATGCTCTTTGCCAAATCAAATTGCTCGACAATCAGGTATGCATCAAACACTTATTTCATCAATTAGAGTACCAATTACTCATGAGTAATTCGCTTGCTAACTGCACCTATTTTCGCTTAAATTGGATGGGTCAAAGTTGGATTTTTTATATGATAAATTTCTTTATTGCAATTTCAATTTTGAGTTGTAAGTGTAAATTGCATTGCGAATAATGTGGAATTTTAGTTTAGTTTAATTGATATTAAAATTTGATTGATTTATTAAACTCCTTTCAATCCCGCAAAAATAAGGCTGTGGTTTTTACTGAGATTTGGGAAGCTCTATTTTCTCATTGTTCATGAATATTTAGCAAAAGAAAAAAAAGTAACTTTTATCATTGTTGTTGATGTTAAAACGAGTGAAGAGGTTGTAGTGATCAGTGAGTAATGTTTGTATACTAACTTCTATCATTATTATTATTATTGTTGTTGTTGTTGTTGTTGTTGTTGTTGTTGTTATTATTATTATTATTATTATTTCTTTACTGTTGATCGATGCAATATTTATGTAACTAAAATGACAATTCATACATGCATATAACTTGATTACTAAGTGACTATAGTGTAATTTAGAAGTGACTAAACATAGTGACTTTAATTACCCAACCTTGACACATATATGTACACTAATATGATTATCAATTTTCAATTACTTATTTTTCTATCATTGCTATATAAATTTTATCGTCAATTAAGAGTGAATCTCGTTGATTTTTTTGTATAGGTATATTTTTTTTTATCATTAATATATTTTTAAATGGTGCAAGGCTTCTTTTTTTTTTTTTTGAAGGAGATTAAATGGATAATAGTTGGATTGAATTACCTAATAATCATCCGGCTTATCGTGCTGGAGCCTTGAAATTAATTGAGCTAGCTAAAGAAGGGCTTGTAGACGGAAAAGCTTTATGCCCTTGCAAGAGATGTTTAGTGAAAAAATGGTTGCCTATACAAGAAATAGAGCAGCATATTATGTTCAAAGGGTTTGACAAGCAGTATAAGAACTGGATCTTTCATGGAAAAGGAGATGTTCTTGAGCGTGTATTGAGTGATCACCGAAAGTCTACTAAAAATACTACTGGGGAGACCCTAAGTACCCAAATGGCGCCACTTGGACGGGATGATATGAGGGGCTTATTAGGAGATGCATTTGGTGTTAATATTCCTGGTGTTGTTGAACCTATAGATTCAAACCAACCTGGTTCAAGTGATCAACTGCCAAGCTTTCAACATGAACCTACCTCTTATCATTCATAATTTCAGGATCCCACTCCATCCTCTGTTGAACTTCTTGATGAAAAAGAGAAGGCCAAGTTTGAAAGACTATTAGAAGCTTCTAATAAGGGACTTTATGAAGGATGCACAACCTTTTCAAAACTGTCATTTCTTTTGCGCATCTTTCACATAAAATGTATGTTCCATATGCCTAAACAATCCTTTGACATGATTCTTGAATTATTAATTGAAGCATTTCCTCAAATTATGCAATTCCCTTCTTCCTATTACAAGAGCAAGAAAATGATTAATCACTTGGGTTTTGGGTATGAAAATATTGATGCGTGCCCAAACAATTGCATTTTGTTTCGTGGTGAGTATTCAGATAATAATGAATGTCCAAAATGTAATACTTCTAGATGGAAGTCAAAGTGCGATGCAAATAGCAATAATATCAACAAAACCAAAGGTGAGCCAGTGAAGGTGTTGCGATACTTTCCATTAATCCCAAGGCTAAGAAGATTATATATGTCACGTAAGACTGCTGAAGATATGACATGGCATGGAAAGGATCTCGAGGAGAGGAAGGATGGGAAGTTGAGGCATCCCTCGGGTGGCTTAGCATGGAAAGATTTTGATAGTCGGTATCCTGATTTTTCCAAGGATCTTTATAGCGTGAGGATAGGTCTTGCTAGTGATGGGTTCAATCCTTATCGCTTAATGAATACCACGCATAGCACATGGCCAGTGGTTTTGGTGATCTATAACTTACCACCATGGCTATGTATGAAGCGTGCTTCCTTTATTCTTTCCTCCATAATTCCCGAAAAATCTAGCCCTGGTATTGATATTGACATCTTCTTACAACCCTTGATGGATGAGCTAAAACTTTTATGGATGCTTTTGATGCTTATAAGAAACAAAATTTCAAACTTCGAGCAGCCTTAATGTGGACAATCAATGATTTTCCCGCGTATGCAATGTTGTCAGGGTGGAGTACTAAAGGTTATTATGCATGTCTTTCATGTTCCCATGATACACATTGTAATAAATTTGCAGGAAAATTATGCTACGTTAGACATCGTAAGTGGTTGCCATCTAATCACCCTTATCGATGTCAAGGCCATTTTTTTGATGGGAATGAAGAGCATGGTCATGCTCCAATTCGTCAATTAGGGATGGAAATTCGTACTCAACAAGAAGGGGTTGGTTATGTTTACGGAGAAAGGAAAAAGTCTTCCAAAAAAAAGAGGGCAAGACAAGATGATGAGGTTGATGATAGGGATGAAAATGTTTTGTGGAGTAAGAGGAGTATATTCTTCGATTTACCTTATTGGGAGTACAATCTTCTTCGTCATAATTTAGATGTTATGCATATTGAGAAAAATGTGTGTGATAATTTTTTAGGAACATTTTTGGAAATGGAGTACAAAAACAGAGATGATAAGATATCTAGATAATAAATCCAAAAGATTGGAATAAAGTCTCACCTTTGGCTTCAAAAGGATTCTAACGGGCATGAAATTATGCCTACAGCGTCTTATTCTATGTCATCTCAAGATAAGCAACGATTCTTAAGGGTTTTGCAAAAAGTAAAAGTTCCAGATGGGTATGGGTCTAACATCTCTCGTTGTGTGAATATGAAGCAAAAAAAGCTTCAAAATCTTAAGAGTCACGACAATCATGTTCTTATAAAAGATATTCTACCAGTAGTGTTACGAGCTTCTAAAACTACGAAAATTATGGACTTAGCTTCAGATTTGTCATCCTTTTTCAAAATCGTGTGCTCCACTACTCTTGATGTGAAAGACCTAGTTGAGTTACAATCTAAGATTATTTTGACTCTTTGTAAGATGGAGATAGAATTTTTGCCAACCTTTTTCACAATCATGGTTCATGTGGTTATACATTTAGTAGAGGAGGTGAAGCTTGGTGGTCCAGTTCACTATAGATGGATGTATCCCATTGAAAGGTTAGTAGTGTATTCTATTCGTATTAAAACAAAAACCAAACTAGCTTAATAGAATACATTTACTCTTTTTTATAAAGTCTTGATTACTTATGCTTACACAATGTTTGAAAGGTACTTGGCCCACTTGAAATCATATGTGACTAACAAAGCTCAACCAGAAGGTTCAATGGCCGAAGGGTACCATGTAGAAGAAACTAATAACTTTTGCTCAAGGTATCTTGAAGAAATTGAGACCCTATTCAATAAGCTTAAACGAAGTGACCTTGTCAATACAATTGGTTACTTATTTGATACTGGTGGTCGAGTTATTGGAATGGAAAAAGATGTTGTGTTGGATGATATAAGTCTTGAACAAGCACATCGTTATGTCCTCCTCCATTCTGATGGGATAAGTGACCTTCGCGAGTAAGTTTTTATTTAAGACTTCAATATTATTATAAATTACGAAAGCAACAATATGTTGAAAATAATTTTCGTTGTTCCTAGTGAGTTCTTACGTGAAAAGCGACGAGAGAATCGATTTAGAGGAATACGAGGAAGTGCAGAGAATGAGTGGATTATTAAGGATTTTTCCGAATGGCTCAAAAACCAGGTTACTTGGCTTGTCTTTATAAGTCGCAAAAATTTTCATAAAGCAACATNTGCACAAATTTTCATAAAGCAACATGGTATAGTGTTTTATTAATCTTCATTTGTTTAGGTACACGACCTAGATACTTCTACTGAGCAAGGGAAGAAAAGAAAAGCTTTAGCTCGTGGTTTGTACGCGCATGCTAAAGAGTTCAAAGGTTTGTTCGTGAATGGGTATAAGTTCCTTACNGGGTATAAGTTCCTTACAACGGACCGTGACAGCAATCGCTCAACTCAAAATTCAAGAGTTATGGTCGTGGCAGATGGGCAAAATTACTATGGAAAAGTCACAAATATATATGAACTAAACTAATATGGAATGTATAGAGTTGTAATGTTTCGATGTGATTGGGTAGACATTAATAAGGGCTTAGAACATCATTGTAATGGTGGCATTTCTGTTAACTTCTCTCGATTGATGCATCGAGGAAGAATGCTACATGATGATCCTTTTATATTCTCATCCCAAGCANTCAAGAAAAACAAGTCTTTTATGTTGAAGATGAGATGCGAAAGGGATGGTTACATGCCATAGAATCTAAGCCTAGAGATATGTATGATTTAGGAGATGAGTAGTACATTTTTGATGAACTTGCTTCCTTGTATTGCTTGATGTATACATTATTTTTTTGTTAACTTTTAAGGTTATATTAATTATTTAATGTTTTCTACATGTTAGGATATATATATATATATGTCTACATTTGTTTTAATTGATTTATGTTTGTGGAAGCAGAGATTATGTTTCGAAGAAAACGAACCAATGTTGCTGCTCAAGAAATGATAGGTTCCAATCAAGGTTCTGAACAACCACGGCAAGCTAATACTCCGACAGAACAGTCAATGCAAACAAACTCCTCTAATCAGGCTACTGAAGATCGTGGTCGCACTGATGGGTCAAGGGGAAAAGGAAAAAGGATTTTTTCTGTTGCGGTCAATGCTAACTCTTCCAATGAAGAACCTCGAGATTGGATAGACGATGTGATATTTGATGCAAGTGAGAATGTTTGTGCTATAGGTAATTAAATATAACATTAACGGTAGAAACAATATGGAGCCTAGCTTGTTGTGTGGTTATATTGCATGTTATTACTATGGAATGAAGAAGAATGTTATTATGCATAATATTGCACTAACCACTTTTTGATTGCTTGTTATATGATCTTTTATGTTGTGATGACACTTTTCCTCACATTTTAATCACAGATTCAAATGGGAAAGTGGAAATATGGAGTGGATCTATACAACCACATGATTTTTGGTTCATGAAAGATGGATTTAGATTTGAGGTTTCTTTCAATCAATATAACCAACCAATTAGAAAGGGGGGAGCAGTGCTTGTGAAGTTTATTTCAAATGTCGCTAAAAATCCTGAGTTGTGTCCAATTGATGTAGAAAATTGGCGAAATGTAAACCAACAAGTGCAAGCAGACATTGTAGTTCTGATTCGCGTAAGTTTGTGCAATTATGGTTTCAAGATATATAAATCCCAATATCTATTTTATGAATTATTCTTACACATATTTGCTATTGTTTTCTCCTTTTAGGGAAAATTCATAATTCCTAATGGTAGGAGCTACAATGATGCAATGCTTAAGCACGTCGGTAAGCATCGTAGACAATGGAAGTTTGAGTTGAAAGCTAGATACTTCAACCCAAGTATGCGAACTAGGCAAGAAATTGAGAACAACAAGCCAAGTGGAATGCAACGAGGTACTTGGTTAGAACTAGTGAAATATTGGTATTCAAGTAAAAGTAAGGTACCTTTTTTCTTCTTCTTCTTCTTTTTCTACTTCAATTTATTCTAGTATTTGAAAGCGTTGCTCCTAAAATAATGGTATGTGTATAATGGTCAGAAATATGCTGCCAATGGAAGAGAAGCGCGTTCCATGCTTGGTCATCTTCATACCAATGGTTCTACAAGCTTTGCTACTTCAAGAGATGAATTTGTATGTCATAAAAGCTTTCTCCTTGTTTATTAAAAGTAATTAGAATTTATATTACTTAAATAATATTCAAAATATTGTAGAAGGCAAAACATGGAAGGGAGCCAGGTGGTTATGAATTTTTTGATTTAACTCACAAAGCAAAGGATGGAATTTATCTCGAGAAAACTAGTACTGAAGAATTCATTATATGTTTCACATTACTCTTTTCTTGTACATTACACATTACTTTATATCATATTTTGGGTTCATTTTGGTGTTATTAAATGATGAAATATGTACTGTTGGCATTTCAGTGTTCTTAGCTATTAATCGGTGTCCTTGTGAGTAATTGTAGAATGTGGCAAAATCTAAGATTGATGAAACTGTTGCTTATACTTCATCATCGAAGACAATAACAGAGATTGAAGATGAAGTTTTTAATGAGCTCATGTACGAAAAAGATAATAATAACCATAAACCAATTTGGTATGGGTTTGGAATGAAGCAAAGTGACGTGATGGGCGTCCATTCGTTGTTACGAAAAAGAGGCATCACATCAGAAATGAGTAATAACGGAGACCATGATATTCAAGTCAAGTTTGCAAGGCATAAGAAGCACACAACTAACCTTATAAAGAGAATGGCATCTTCTATGAGTGACTTGTTGAGTGCTGTGCAAAGTGGTCGTATATCTCCAGAAATGTTNGCAAAAATGTTGGCGGCCACTAATGCTGCTTTACGCTCCATAAATGAGCAGGTTAGTCTATGTCCTCTTCACTTGTATCTTGTTTTGTTCGTTTTGTTTTGTAGTTCGGGTTGAAATTCTTTTGTTATTGAGCCAACAAACTCCCCTCATCCTCGTTAGCTGTCAAACCTAAGCCTTCTATATTGAGTCTTTCTTTGTCTCTGCAGTAGATAGCTTATAGATTTGTATAAAGTTATGCTTGTTGAGTGTTGATCAAAAAGATTATGTGTTTCACTCATAGATGAAGCTGATTTCAATTATTAAGGTAAATTTCAATTTAAAAAGTTTACTTTTAGCTTGACTAATATGGTGAGAAAAAATTAGTAATTACTATAGGCAGAATCCTACAGTTAGGAATCATGATATTGCTGAAGCTCGAAATGTGGAATCTGCCACCTATATGTCAGAATGTAATAAGCTTCTTGGAGGAGGCTTTTGCCTCTTGTTAAGGTTTGAACCAGGAATTTAGATAGCTTGGTTCAGTGGAATTGTTTCTTCCTTTTTCTACTGCAAAAGGAAGATCAGTACATCATAGATGCATAGGTGTTGGCATGCTAGTTAGTTGTAAGAAGCGTAGAAACATAGGTGTTGGAAAGTTGGTCGCTAGTTCAGCGATGAAGACTATTGGCTTCTACTTCCTATATATTTCCCATCTCTTCTTAGCCCGTACGCGTCTGTTTCAGAATCCTTGTTAATTCTTCCATTAAGATATTTGAATGGCAAATCCCCTTTTGGAATAGGCAACGTTTCTTTCATTCTCTAGAATGTTAATGCTTTTATGCCTTGTTATATGTATTAATCAAATGCTTTTTTTTTCTCCAGAATATAGAAGATTTGAGTGAAGAAACTGAAGACATGGATGAATCGAACCGACAAAATTCAACTTGATGATCTTACAACAATGGCATATCGTCGTATATGACCGTTCATAAAAATTTAGTAGTCTTTTGGTTGTTAAACTGAACAATTGTGAGTGTTTTTAGTACTTAGATGTTTTAACATTTTAAATTATTAGTTTCTATAGTATTTAGATTGTTTTTTTTTTTTGAATTGTGTTTTTAGTATTTGAACTTTTTCAGTATTAAAGGGTGGATGATATATTATATGATGAATTTATATTATGAAATATAATTTCTCTTCCAGGGTTAAATTTCTATGATGATGAAAAGCACGTAGTATATATGTTCAAATACTAGCTTCACAATTTTCAACAAGTAGTACAAATGTGGCAATAGGGTATTTTTTAGTATCTACAATTGGATTTGAATATTTTGCATCGATTTCCTGTACAAAAATTGAGAATGCCGACACTTTATAGTGTCTACTTATTTTATACGTCAGACTTATACCCCTAGTCTACTTGACTATTTGAAGTGTCGATTATTTTCCCTCAAAATCCCGCAAAATAAGAATCGACACTTTAGGAACTTGGCGGGTAAATTTTGGTAGAGCATTTGGCTGTGTTACTGACAATTTAAAATGTCGGAAACATTAAAATACTGACACTTTTTTGTGTCCATAATACCGACACTTTAAAGTGTCAAAATATCTCGTCACGTGAAATTCCGATGCCGGTAGTGACTTCTCCGACACTTTAAAGTATTGCAAATAGGCGGAAAGAGTGTCGACAAAGGGGGGGGGGGATTTTTAGTTGTGAAATTAACATCCAAAATAAAAATCAACTTAAAACTTATTACACTTAGGAGCTATTTTAATGGCCCTTAAGAACCAAAACTAAAATCTTTAGCAATAAAGCAACATCCAAATGAAAGTTAGTAATTCATAAGCAATATAAATAAAGCTACAAAACACAGCAAGCACTCTTACTGCAGCCCAACGTGAAATGACATATGCCCACTTGTAGCTGTAGCTTTTCTTATTCTAGACAGCTACACACCAACAAATGGGTCATTGTAGGGAAAAGTCCAAGAAAAAGCCATACACACAAAACGAACAGTCTGCAAAGCTGAGTACATAACTACTCAAGACTATGCAACAGAACAACATAAATTAAAACTTACAAACAACTTACCTTTGACAACCTTTCACTAGTGCATAGAATCCACAAATTAAATTATAATATTTAAACGTTTGGATTCTGCATCGAACGGGTTTCCTTCGCTTAAAAATCGCCCTATTGGGAACCAACTTGGGAGCAACTCCAAGAAGGGATAACTATGTCACATAAAGTGACAGAATTCCAACCCATTATAAATACAAAAGAGTACAATGTCTTGTACTCCAAGTAGAAGTCATAGATCTCTGTTCCTTACGACTCCCCCCATTTTTCATCGTCAAGGTATATACGTTCCAAGAGTTTTGATGCAAATCCTCTTGCACTTTACGTGATTAACCGGTTTAGTAATGTTATTACTCACATATAACATCACGTAGAAGTATGCATCAAGTCAAGCAAGGCATATTAATTATCTTCAATTTAAAGTGATTCAAAAATTAATCTCATGTGTATCATTTACAAACTGAACTTCCTTTACCACACATTAACGGTGAGTGGCAACATGTGTAAAATATTTGCTCATAACTCCTTTTAATCATGTGAATAAAAATTCGCAACCACCTTTCTTGTTGGTTAGTAACTAACCGACTTTAAAATAACTTCCTTCCATTATTAATAAACTATTGGCCAAATAAAACTGATCATAACATTCCAATTAAATCTTATAAAATTTATATTGCTATTTAACATGGAAAGTCAACATAATATGAAATCATGCTTCTAATAAAACTTTTCATGCACATAAATTCATGATTCAAACAAGCACAACAATATTTCATAACATAATGGATCATCCAAGCATGAATTCTAATTCTTATATTTGTCTTTAGTACTTACGTACCTTGTAAAATAGTGGTGCTCCGCCACAACTTCTAAAAGTTGACAAACTCAAAGTCTCCTACATAAAGAAAATCGAAACTAAACTAAAACCTTGTTGACTATGTTCTACAACAACTCTAAACTAACTTCTATGTTGGAAACTTGTCCAAAACATTCCTTATATGGTCTCTATTCAATTCCATACTTCACTTTAATTTTTCTATTGCAAGACTACTTTGTGTTAGGGACTTATATATGCTTTATAAAACCTCAACATACATTTTATGTCACTTTAGAAAAGTGGACAGCAATTTAAAGTTACCAAAACTCCTTGAAAAGCTTCAAAGACAACACAAATCAATCATACAATGTATTACTTAATTTATATGATCAATTCATGCTAATTACATACTTTAAATGCCTAATCATTCAATTTACAAAATATGGACAGCATGTTAAACATGCTTAAAATCACTTTTAAACTTCATGAAACATACTAAAAATCATACGTAACATCATACAATTGATATGTGATCATACTAGCACAATATGAACACTTAAAACTTATTTTAACTTGTTTTTAAAAAAAATTCAGATTTATTAATTAACTTTAAAGTCATGAAAAACTCATAAAAACATCATAAATTCATGGCAAAACTCTTTTACAATCAACTAACATCATTATGAAACCAATCTATGCTTTAAAATAATTTTTCATAAGCCAAAACATATTGATAATATTTATTCTATTGAATTTCATGATTACAAAATTAGGACCACAATTTATTTTATGTTTAAAGCCTTCAAAAATCAATCTAAACTTCATAAAATTATCATAAATTCACACAACAACAATTCATGATCATAATATTGAAGTTTAAATCATAAAAACTCATAAACATCAAAACTTTCATACTTTATAAACCCTAATCTAAAATTTCATGAACAACAAATTTAATAAAATTAATCATAACATCATAAAACATGATTGAAACTTAAAAAATATAAACATAAATATGAACATGAATTTGCAAGATTGAATCAAAAAGAAAGAGAATAATTTTTTTTAATGTTCGAAATATACCAAAAATCAAGGGGAGGAAGTAGTCGGCGATGGTGGCCGGCAGTGGCAAGAGGAGGCTTCGGCGAGGCTCCGGCTTAGCACGAATCCCACAAAAAAACAAACTTTTTTTCCTTTAAAACCGAGCAAAGAAATTATTTTTTTTTCTCCGGAAATTGCTCCTCTCTTTTTTTTCTCTTTCTCTCTCTAGATTTTTGAATCCTTATGACAATTATGATGGATGAAATCTGAAAATTTTGATTTTAAAGGGTATTTATAGGCCCCAAAGTAGGATTTGGAAAAGCCCATAGTTACCCTAAAAAGTGGAAATTACCTTTAGGCCTTTGCCTCAAAATAAATTAGGAAACTCTTGAAAATTCTCATTTTAGAAGCTTTTCAAAATATTTTATAAAACATAAAATATTATTTATAAACACAAATAATTATTTTTTTTTTAATTAAAGCTTATTTTGTATTATTATTTTTTTCCATTTAATATTCTTATTGGACATAATTTTTCAATAAAAATATTAAAATTACTCGTATAAAATACAAAAATACTTCCTTAAAATACGTGAAAATGTGGGATATTACAAGAAGTCCCATCGAATGCCCTTTTGTGCATTTGGATAAATTCGTCGAGTTATGTTCCACGGTGAAACATAACAATGTAACCCCAGAGTTCATCCTGATGCATATGTTTCAGTTTTCACTAAGGGACAATGCTAAATTTTGGGTCTGATCATTACCCGAGGGATCTCTCAAAACATGGGATGATGTTACCAAGGGTTTCTTGGAAAAATGTTGTCCTCTTGAGAAAAACTCGAAACTTAGGCAAAAAATCTGTAATTTCACCCAAGACGATGATGAAACCTTGGGTGAGGCATGGGAACATTTCAAGGACATCTTGAGTTCTTGCACTCACCACGGTTTTAGTGAATGGTTGTAGTTCATGAGTTTCTACGATGGTCTTCTGCCTAGCTCAAGGGCTAACCTTGATGCTGGGTGTGGAGGTCAGCTGAAAAGGCTAACTTTGAACAAGTTTCAAGTAGTTATCGAGGAGGTTTCCAAGAACTCTGCTTGCACTCCGATATGAGGATTCTAGTGAGGAAAAGCGCCGCTAAAACTGATGATTTTTAGGCGTTTAACTCTAAAATTGATCTCCTAGCCAAACAACTAGAAAAAGCGCACTTCGCTTCTTCTAGTACTCCTTCACAAGTAATGTCTTGTGAAATGTATGGAGGTCATGACCACACGTCTTCTTATTGTGTTTCCACTATGGAAACGATAGCCTATTCTTAAGGCTATAATAATAATCAACGTTGGAACCCCCAACCTAATTCCAACTATAACAAGGGAGGTGGTCCGCAATCACACTTTCAACGACCACCCCCTCGGCATGTACCGGCCTCCCAACTTTAATCAAGGGGGGCCTTCTCAGCCTCACCCTCCATATCCTCCTACACCTCAAAATTCAGGGTTAGAACATGCGTTGGAATCATTTATGAACCAAAAAACTAAAACTAACGTCGATAATGATAGGAGGGTAGGTGATCTCGCCACCTCTGTTCAGCAACTTCAAGGTCACAATAAATTGATTGAGTCTCAACTCTCTAAAATTTCTCAACATGTTGCTAGCTCTACTCCTAACTCCGGAACTGAGTTTCCGAGGCAAACTGTTGTAAACCCAAGGGAGCAAGCTAAGGCCATCACTCTTAGATTTGGAAAAGTGTATGATGGCCCGGTTATGGTTGAAAGTCACCAAAAAAATGGTGAAGGGGGTGCCCCCATTAGTAAAAAAATAGCTTATTAGTATTGTTTTTTTGCACCTATTTGTATCGTTTTACACACGATACAATTGGAGGCGCAACAAATAGCAAACCCTATTTGTATCGTTTGTTAGAAACGATGGTAATAGCTTCTATTTGCATCGTTTTTCTGTAAAAACGATAAAAATAGAAGACCTATTTGCATCGTTTTTTGGTGGAAATGATACAAATAGGTAGTCTATTTGTATTGTTTTTACAAACAAACGATGCAAATAGGGTGCCTATTTGTATCGTTTCTACAAAAAAACGATGCAAATAGGTTTTCTATTTGTATCGTTTTTACAAAAAAACGATGCAAATAGGTTGTCTATTAGTATCCTTTTTTTAACAAACGATACTAATAGTACTGTTTATAAAACAAATTTCAAATGGTAATTTGGTGGGCTCTATATTCACAATAAATAATATATCTATATATATATGCATCCTCCCGCCATTGCCCCTGTTCGATTCTCTATAGTTTACAATACTAATATAAATATTTCATTAACAAATTAAAAATTGTAAACGATTCAGGTATATACAATACATTTTCAATTCTTATATAAATATATTTTACAACGACAAGTTGGATAGATGTTTACGAAATAACTAAATTAAAAGTATGAACAATATTGTAATCAAATACATTTTTTATTTAATTAGGATCGGATAATAAGAAATTTAGTCTGAAGAACCTCGCCCATTGCTCGCGAACTTCATCCAACTCTCTTTTGGTATACGGGGCAGACCTTCCAATATAGTCCTTCAAAAGATTATATTGAAAACAAAACGATGTAAGTAAAGTATGTAAGATATTATTGTTAAGAGAATAAGAAAGGGTATAGTAGCTTTCCAATCAGTACATATGAATATGCTGCTACTGTCTAAACAAACATATTAAAAAAAGACATGACATGCTTTGCTAAAACTTCACTCATCTTCGACTAGACTACTAGTCAATCATCTTCCCTCTATAGATTACTAATCACTCATTTTTAGCAAATACACAATGTATTTAGTTCTCGTTTTCTTCCCTCTATATTTTTCTACTAAAACCATTTAAATGAAAGCTAAAAGAAAATTGAGTTCCTGTCATCAACATAGAAGCACCATTAAAACTTATATTCTTAGCAGCTCCACCTAAAAAAAAGGCCCACAAAAGCAAACAACGGTGCTCCATTTTTTCCATAGAAAACTAGAGCCACCACAGATACTAGAAAGTAGAAACTCTAGACATGCATAAGCATATTATCTTCGAATGCACTTAATGAATGTCAGAAACGGTCATTCTGGTAAATCTATAAACAAGTGTCATACACTTAAATTGCAACAGCGAAGACGCTACCCTAATGTTGGGCAATAGCATCAAACCCTGATTCTCCCCTACCTCCAAGAGCCAAAAGCAAATCAAGAAATTTTGGCTCACTTTAACAAAATGGTAAGAACTTACATATCCATACCATTCTATTATTTGAGCATTTTATTTACCGATAATAAATTATTAATACTCACATACCCATTTCAATTTGACTTAATTGTTGCGGGCTGTTGCTATAATTTTTCTCCCGAATCCATTTTTGAGCATAAATCATGAGTTCTTGCTTCAAGTTCCTTTCTCAATCCCATTATAAGTTTTTCAACTTCTTCAACTAAATTAAATTTTTAAAAAAAGTCAGTAACTCTAAGAAATTTCATACCAACCAGTCAACAAGGCCAAACTAACTCATAACCAAACCAACAAGGCCAAACTAACTCATTACCAGGCATTAACAAGCATCAAACAACAACTTTCACAACCCTTACAGCCCTGCACAAACTGCCTACAATAAAAGCAGAAAAATACAACTGCTGCCACATCTCCGGACAATGGCTCACGAACTAACCTATTGAAGAACATAAGGTTAGTGGTGTTCATTACCACTTCCATGTGAATTCCTGTTCTAGTTGACATAAGCTCTCGGTTGATCCTTCAACTAAAATTCTGATCTCACTAATAGTTTTAAGCTAACATTTTCAAAGTTCAAATCTTACTTTATATGTATTTTCATAAAACTTCACCAAATCTTACTTTAAGCTGACATTTTCAAAGTTCAAAGTTCAAAGTTCAAATCTTACTTTATATGTATTTTCAAGGTTAGTGGTGTTCATAACCACATCCTCTCCGAAACTTCACCAAATTCCCAAAAAACCTCCGTCTATGATTACTTGCATTCCAAAGACTAAACTAATTAATAAACAACAANTAACTAATTAATAAACAACAAGTTAAATCATGACACAAACCTTTATCTGCTTCACATCACCCTTACATTCACCAACTTTCTTGACTATCTCATTCATGTACTTCATCACATAGTAGCCACAATCCATCCCACCAGTTTGCTGGGCGCACTAACAATATTGCAAAACGTAGGTTAAGAACAAGATACCTCTTGTGAGCATTATACCAAAATATATTCTATAGTATTCACATAAGAACAAAATAAAAGAGTCACACGTATACCTCGACTCGTGTCACCTCCAAAACCATTTTAGAATTTTCTTTGATCCTTGCTCTATACGACTTGTAAGCACTGAAACAAAATTGAAGATGTAAAAGTTCTACCAAAATAAATCAACACTTGCCTCGATGTTGCAGAAGAAAGTGACATCAACATACAGATTACCACGATACTAACAACGTTACTAAAAATTTTGAAACATTGAGGGTTCATAATTACTTCCAGATCAAACACGTTTTCACAGCTCAGTTGACGAGGTGGTTGTTGTGTCAATGGGTCGAGTATATAAATAACGCCGTCACATAAATCAATGGCCATGAGAATCCAGTGGTTGCTACCAAAATAAAAATACGTGATCATTATATCCAAATATAACAAGACATTGCATGCAAATACAAAAGTAAGAAGAACCCGTTCATACTTTTCATTGTATAGGGCTAAAATTAGATTGGACTTTGAATTTTTCCTTTTTAGTTCGCTGTTGAAACCGTGCTTCACATACTTGACTACATCGAAGAAACTTCTCTTGCATTCTGCGCCAGATAATCTATGGGGACACAAGAAGGTTATGTGTCCCCCTTCAAACTTAGATATAACTTCTTCAAGGAGGTAGCTGTAATTCAAAACACCAAAAAATCATAAATCATAATATATTTACGTAAGCACAACATAAACGCAACAAAACAAAGGTTGTTTAAACTTTGAAAGGTTTACCAAATGTACACATGGATCACCGACACATTTATACACACTCCTCTAACAAGTTCATCAACGTCGGTAGATGTGACATAAATATGTTGGTCTTCTTGGAGATACAACGTTGGTGCCTTGAACAACACACATACACTTTCATGGTTATCCTCAACCATCAACATGCGCAATAAGTCACACTCCGGAAGATCAGGAACTTCACCAATTTGAGAAGAGGGAATGTCAAAGGGATGTGACTCCTGTGTTTTGAGAGGGTCATAACTACCTACACCTTCTTTGCTCTGCGATGTTGTCTTCACAACATCCTACGTAGTTTAAAATCAAGCTATACTTGGTTAGTACTCATCACATGGAATAACAACCATCAATAAATACTACACAAAGTTATACAAGCATAAACTAATGCTAAGGATTTGCATACTAACCGCATCCTCAAATATCACCATAGATTTAGGCCACATCACAAAGTAATCCTTAGCTTTACCAAGCTTAGTTTCACCATCAGGCGATGGAACAGGCAACTCCACTAATTTGTACTCCTCATATGGATGGTCGATGCTGACCTTATAGTGATCAGGCAACATCGATGATGTATGAATCAAAGACTTTTCACTAGGGTACCAAGTTCCATCAGCAACAACCACTAGGTTACCATCATCATCACTCATAGCAAGACGACATTTTTGGGGGCCCGTCTACAATGGAAAATTTTTAGAATTTATCACTTTAATTGATTGTACTATAACGTAGAAGAATTTGTTTTATTGATTGTACCATCATCATCACTAGGTTATGCTTGCCTTTCTTATTAAAAGTCAAACAATATAAATGGTCTTTATTAGAATTCAAACGATAAAAAAAATGCTTTTTAAGAGAGAACAAAACACGTTAAACAATACCTCTAATGGAGGCTTCCAATTCAATGCAAGAGGTGGTTTCGAGCTCACTTCCTTATTTCCCGCTAAGTTCATCGTAGATAATGAGGCTATAGCTTCAATCTTCATTTCCAATCGAGCTATAGTTGCTTTTAATGCATCCAATTCCTCATCCCTACCTTTCCTTGGTTGCTTCCCAAATGCCTTTCGGAGGCCAACTCCAACACCAGATCGGCCAATCCCTTTTACATATCCATTGTAGTCCCTTTTCCCAAGAGCCTTACATAGAGCGTCATTATCGACCTCTGAAGCAGAAGCAACTCCACTCTCTTTCTCTTTTGACTCCTTTTCCAAGTGTTCCATCTGTAAGAAGAAATAAACATTGTGAGAAGTAAATACCACAAGTACTATGGCTTATTGAAATTCACTTCAAACACAATTTCATGAAAATATTTCAAGTGTTTATAAATAGTCAAACAACTTACAACTTGGTTCACTACTCTAACCGTGTCACCTTTAGTTGGATCAACTTCCCATTTTCCATCCCGTGTACGACGTTGATGTGCTAGACACCACTCAAGGGCACGATTGTGCACTTTGCTGCTCACCACACTACTCTCTTCGGTCGAGTTGTCAACAGGAGGAGTTGGAAGTCTTTTCTCCTTCACCCATTCTTTCCTTTTTCTGTTGTAGCTCTTTTGACCAAGTGTATGACGATGGATGTTTCCTTTGGAACACATTTTGCCTAGCTCACTTCTTTTCTGTTTCAAAAAATGGTAAACTACATTCATTAGCTAACAAGACATCACAAATTCATGTTCCATATGATCACAACTTACTACCCATATCAACTCAGTAATCTACAAAAAACTCAATTCAAGTGTTATGTTACCTTGAATTCAGGGGATCGAACGTAATCCTCAAACTTCTCCCATTGCTCCTTTGTTATGTACCCTTCATACAACTCCCAAGGCTTCTTATCCGCATTTGGATTACCTTTTCTAGGTGCAGTGGTTTTACGAATAAAACGCCTGATTAAGTCAGATTTGTGGTGACGAAAGCGAGCAGCTACTGCTCTTAGGAAATTCTTCTTTCTTGCACCTGTTGGGTCTTCAATGTGGAAGAGTTTCTGATTTCAACATAATGTGTAAGTTAATTATAATCCAAAAAAATTGTAATATGGAATCTTATTCCAATATTCTGAGATTTTTAGAATCTTATTCTAATGCTAGCATTTCATGAAGTATTCCAATATGGAATTGATAGTAATGCACAAAAAGAATCTTATCCTAATCTGATCAAAACACACAATGAAATGACGTACTCATGCTCAATATTCACAAAATACAAACTAAATCAATCTTTTTAAGTTTAGAATGGACACACAATATTGTACCCACCTTCGTCTCGGCCCACAATCCATCCATTTCCACTTGTTGCACTTGGTTCCATTTACGGATGTTGATGTCAATCCTATAAGCACAATTCCCAACTTGTTTGCCATACTTATCTTCATACTCACCCGTCGGTAAATCATACTCATCAAATTCAAGGAACATCGGTGTTGACGGACGGACCAGTTTAGATGGACCTCTACCCACTGTCTTACTCTTTTTTCGTTGTGAAGTAGACGGTTGTTCTTCTTGAGGAACGTCATCCTCTCTACAATCCGTTCTTT
>PYUH01000373.1:3326544-3416244 GCA_016808085.1 Suaeda aralocaspica
GAAACCACGTATCATAGTCTTCCACTACCATACAGCAACCCAACAACCCACGCTTGCCCTTGAACACCACTCACCACCATTGAGGGTCGATGTTGTCTTTGAATAGACCTCGGCGAGCGCGTGATACGTTGCCCCATGTCCTCGAACACCACGGTTCCTTTCTGTAAGACATTGGACATCGTTGACATCACCTCTGAATCATCGAGTTTGGCCATACTCCTATCAACTAAGTGACAGTCGCCACACTTAGTACCTCAAAGCACAAATCGATTCTTAACTCCCCATCAGAACATGTACTCGCATTATTGCACACCCACATTTCCAAGTTCTCAGAGGAAGTGGATGATTTTAAAATCATATATCGAAGCTGCTAACCAATACAACGGTACAATAAACCCTTATAGGAGAACTTGTGATTGAAGATCCAAGTGGGTGTGGATATTCAATGGAAAGAACTTGAATATTCTGTTTAGACAGACTCGAGTCACACGGAGACCCACAGACAATCCATATACAACTAACCCCCAACATCTTTTGTCTTGGATAACAGTACGGGCTTTTTTCTGTTTTCTTTTTCGTACGAGGCGGGCCCTCTTTGCTATTACGTGTGAGCGCCTTCGTATATAGGCGGACCTCATCCACTTCCTGTCGTCACTTACCCATGTCTACCACAGCCACGGAGCTTCATAATTAACTTGCCCTAGTGGATTGTACCCCACATACCTAGCACCCAACTTCCACCCGATGCTTTGTCATAGGCAGGGCTGTGTGGTGAGATAGTAGGGTTCCCTATCAAATGCACCGCAATTCCCTTTTCCTCCGTTAATGAAACTATTAGTAGCAATAAGTGCATAGTCTGAGACGTACGGAATTGTGCACCCTGTGAGTAACAACTGCATTGAGTGGTAAATATGCTTTGTTGTTATCATTATACTCTGGCCACAAGTTGGGTCTGACCTTTTCTTTCTACATGTCTTGTCGCGCTTTGAGACCGTCTTTCGTCTTTCCGTACATGTTTAGCAAAGTCCCGATAATAGAGTCACACACATTTTTTTCGATATGCATGACATCAAGACAATGCCTCACCGATAAGTACTTCCAGTACGGAAGATCCCATAGGATTGATTTCTTTTTCCATAATGGACCCTTCTTTGTACCCTCAACCTCACCCTTTTTTGAAAGCTGACCCTTTTTTGGAACCTTACCTGAACCCTTCTTTCTAGCCTTTTCTGGACGCCCTTTACCATATACCGTAGTCACATTCATCATTTTCTCAAACAATTGCATTCCAGACAACGATTCACGAACTAACCTATTCTCAATTTGGCCATTAAATCGTGATTTCATATTTCGATATGGATGATATCGAGGAAGCCATCTTCTGTGACTTCTGTACACATTCTTACCCGAGAACTCCAGATAATCTTCATCTGCATCATCCTCACAAACCGGGCATGCAATTGCACCTTTGACTTTGTACCCCGACAAGTTTCCATAAGCCAGAAAATCATTTATGGTGCAAAAAATCATCGCACGGAGTATGAAATTTGTACCCGTATGTGCATCAAACATGGACACACCTTCATTCCACAATAACATCAAATCATCTATCAAGGGTGCCAAGTATACATCTATATCATTTCCAGGTTTCTTTGGACCTGATATAAGAAGAGACAACAGTATATACTTGCGCTTCATACAAAGCCAGGGAGGCAAGTTGTATATAGTCAACAAAACAGGCCATGAGCTATGTTGGGTACTGAGTGTGCCATAAGGATTCATCCCATCTGCACTTAAACCAAGTCTAAGGTTCCTATGCTCATCGCGAAACACTGGGAATTCATCATTTATGTCATTCCATTGTTTGGAATCCGCGGGATGCCTGATTAGCTTATCTTTCTTTCGACCCTCATGATGCCACACCAAGTTCTTTGCATCACCCGGAATTGAAAAAAGTCTCCTGAATCTTGGAATAATTGGAAGATACCATAACACCTTAGCTGGAGGCAACTTCTTAGTGCTACGGTTATCACCTTCCTGTTTCTTATAGCGCGACACTTTGCACTTCGGACATGCATCCAAGTTCTCATACTCCTTTCGATAAAGCACACAATCATTAGGACACGCATCTATATTAGTGTATCCTAAGCCTAACGGGTTTATCAACTTCTTGGCATAGTACGCAGACTTAGGCAAAACATTCTCGGGATGCAACATGTCCTGTATTACTTCCAGAAAATCTGATAAGCCAACATCACTCAAACTGTGCTTAGCTTGTAAATTTGAGAATATTATGACTGCTGAGAGCTTGGCATACTTATCGCAACCCGGATACAAAGGCGTCTCAGCAGCATTTGACAAATCCTCAAACATGCGAGGTTTGCCATTTAAATGGTCTCCAAATGCATCCATCATATCATTCATATCATTTTCCTCAATGCCATCATTCCCATCCTCTGTAGTGTCGTTGACCTCATAAGGATTCTCCCCTAACACAACATCGTTGTTGTTGTTATTGTCATCCCTAAAAGCTACTTGTTCACCATGCCAATACCAAACCTCATAATCAGCCTTAAACCCANCTAAACCCACGGCGATACAATTGATTCTCTATGAAATCTATGTCTGCCCACTTCTTTGCATTACTACAATCACGACAAGGGCAACATATCAAAGGCTTATATTCTAGCCTCCGTTCTTCGGCAGCTTGATGTTGTAACGCTGCATTACGGAATTCTATAATCCCCGTTTGAAATGCTTTATCCCGTCGATCACCATACATCCAACTACGATTCATTTCTAAGATCAAAAAAAAAACAACGATAACTCTAATCAAAATATATAGCATTAGACTTATTACACATTTCAAAACCACACTACTAGCAACAAAAAATCACATAACATGCTACACAAAATACTTGTTCATTTCATTGATCGGAAATTATGTACAAGGCAAATTATAGTTATGCATGGATAATGAATGCATCCAAACAGGGTCCCTTTTCACTCCAAAAACCCATCCTTGCACGTGTAACCTCACTAGCAAATATTTGCAAACTTTTTAGTTCTAAAGAAAATTCGGCAGCATCTCCCTAGTTCTTCAAGTGCACAATGTAGATGATTACTCATATACATATGCACTCGAAGAACAAGTAGAGAGATGACGATCCGAAATTTTCTTTAGAACCAAAAAGAAGGCTAATATTTGCATCCTAAGTGAGATTACACGTGCAAGGACAGTCCCAAACCGGGGACTATTCAACACTTATTCCTAATGAATAAGTGTTGAAAGGTAACTAGGCTTATGATAATGAAATAGTGTAACAAATCAATTTAAAACATTATCATGTACATTGTCATTCACATGTACATTCAGAAAGCATACCAGGAAAATGGGAGGTTCGATTCCACAGAATCAAAATTGAAGCTTCAACCAATGGTAGTTAGATTATTTCAACTACTTTCTATAATGAATTTATTATATTATGATGGCATTGAGGAAAATGAAACGAATGATATGATGGATGCATTTGGAGACCATTTAAATGGCAAAACTAATTACCCAAAAAACCATTTCAACAAATGTTGCTGCCTAATACCCCAAAAAAAAATTATTTCAACTATCTTTTCTATAATGAATTTATTATATTATTGCTTGAACATTTGAATGATTGATTTTTTTTGACCCTATTCTCCGAGCTGTAAGATGCCATATTTAACGCCTCAGCCGAAGCAATTTAGACATTAGTTAGTTTAATTCATATCACACCTATGACGCTTACTAAAATTTGCCAGTCCCTAGCAAGTTGCATCCTTAGTCATTGTATCTACTTCATCAAATAAAACCAGTTTTACATCTGCTTTGAGCTAACAACAACGTAAACACAACAATCATCAGAAAAACCACAATTATTCCATTATACTGAAAAACATAAAATAGGTACAGTTCTAACCAAGATCAATAAAAATTGGAAAAAATTTATATCAAATATAGGATCAAATGGCAGCAGCAAACGAAGCCATACCTACATTAGCACCAAACATCAATAAAACCTCAAAAAATAAACCGAAGACCCCAAAATGAAAACCCAAATGCACAAATCATCAACAAACCAAATTAACCAAACCCCAAAACACACATGCAACAACAGAACAAAACTATGACACCAAAAACACCATAAATATGCAGACTTAACAAAATAATAGTAACAGCCAAAGCTTCAAAGTAACAGCCAAAAAACAAAAGAACGAAGAAACAAACATCTCAAAGAAGAATCCAATGACTGAGATTACATCTACAACCAACAAATAATGAAACGAAAAAAAATCCACCATTAATGGGGCAAAAGCAATGTAAAGGAGGAGGAGAGAAACAGGCATTGAAGTAAAGACAAAAGCTTTATCAAAATACATGACAGGAAAATACAGAGAAAAACAAGGAAAGATTCTGAGAAATACAGAGAAATCAAAACCTAAACTTCAAACTCCATGAATTGAAATTCAAAGAGATCATAGAATTTTGTGTTGAATTATTTAATTGGGTTAGTTAGAAGAGGTGGAATTCGACCTAATGGAGCCAAAAAAAAAAAAAACTCGGAAAAAAAAAACTCGAAAAAAAAAACATCAAAACCCTAAAATCAGTAAATTGAGGACAAATCAAAATAAATGAAATACGAAAATCAAAATCTGAAAATTGAGGACAATTTACCTTCATCAGTTCATCCTCTTCGAATCTTCGATTTGTTCAAAATCGTCACCACCAAACACACTTCCAAAACCCTAACCACCGAAAGACCTAGTTTGGAACTTCAATCACCCAAAAATCTAACTTGTGACCACCTTAGAAGCCTAATTCAACAACCCAGAAACCCGAAAACCCTAGTTTCGAGTTAGTGATAGTGATGGAGGTGGTGAGAGACAATGATGAGATTAATGATGTGAGAGTGATAGTGGTGCTGCGAGAAGTGATATTGATGCGCGAGTGATGGAGGTTCGAAGATGCGCGACTGGTGGAGGTTGGAAGATGCGCGAGTGATGGAGGAGAAAAAAGGACAGTGTATAGTTTTTGAGAGGGAGAGGAAGAGGAAGAGGAAGAGTGAGTGTATGTATGACATATTGATAGTAGAAAATAGTGGGGTTCGTTAAATGTTAGGAAGGGTGTCTGATTTGTATCGTTTTACAAATTAAACGATACTAATAGCTTTTCCATTAGTGTCATTTCTTTTAGAAACGATACTAATAGCTTTTCCATTAGTGTCGTTTCTAAAAGAAACGATACTAATAGGCTTGCATTCGTGTCGTTTCTTTTAGAAACGATACTAATAGGATTGCATTAGTGTCGTTTCTTTTAGAAACGATACTAATAGGGCTGTATTAGTGTCGTTTTTTATACAATCGATACTAATGAGCATATATTAGTATCGTTTTTCTTACAAACGATACTAATAAGGCGTCACTAATAGCCATTTTTCCACTAGTGCCCGGTTCTCAATGATGCTAAATTTGAAGTCGAATTAAGCTTGACCAATCAGAGGACTAGCAACAAGGCACCCCCGATAAATTCTGAGAATGTGCAAGCTAAGGCTCCTTGGAAACCTCATGTTTCGTTACTCCCCTTCCCCCATAGGGTGGTGGAACATAAGCTTAACGAGAAATTTGCTAAATTTCTCGAAGTCATGGAAGGACTTCAAGTAAACATTCCCTTTTTGCATGCCATGTCGCAAATGCCGGCATATGCAAAATTTCTAAAGGATCTCTTATCAAATAAGAGTCGCCTTGAGGAAAGTGCCGCTATCTCACTTCCTATGGAAGTAAGTACTATTCCCCAGAACAAATTGCCAGAAAAACTTGGTGATCCTGGAAGTTTTTCGATTCCGGTAAAAATTAGCGATTTGGAACCTAAGAATGCACTTTATGATCTTGTTGCTAGTGTTAGCTTGATTCCTCTTTCTCTGGATAAAAAGCTGAATTATGAGGATATGAAACCTACTAGGATGTCCATTCAACTAGTTGATCACTCGGTTAGATAACCTTTGGGCATTTTAGAGGATGTCCCGGTCCAAGTTGGACGTGTCTTTGTTCTATGTGACTTTGTCATTATGGAGATAGAGGAGGATGCTCGTGTTCCTCTTACCTGAGGCCGTCAATTCTTGAAAACGGCTGAGTTGTTATCGATGTAAAAGATGGGCGCTTAACTTTGAATGTCGGTGATGAAAAAATTACATTTTCTTTCAACAAAACCATGAAAATGCCCATAATGGACGAGATCAATCGCATCGATATTCAAGGTGATTGTGTTGATTCCTTCCAAGTAATTAAGGAAGTAGATGACCCTTCAGAAGGTCTTATAACCAATGAAGAGCTTCTAAAGACCGACGAGGTTAAGGGGTATAAGCTTATCCTTGACCGAACCCCAGTGCGTATAACAAATGAGTTAGGAGTCCTATTTATCAAAGGACAAGAGGAGTCTGCTACGCCTCCTCCAAAAGTAGAACTCAAACCCCTACCTTCACTTTTGAAATATGCTTTTTTAGATGAGAAAGATTCTTGTCCGGTTATAATCAATGCTAAACTTGATGCCATTTCGATCGATAAATTGCTTTGTGTACTACGAAAATATCGAAGTGTCATTGGTTACACCATTGCAGACATAAAGGGAGTGACCCCCTCTTTATGTATGCATCGGATTCTTCTTGATGATACCAATGCTTCATCAACTAAGCATCAAAGAAGGTTAAATCCGAATATGAAAGAAGTGGTGCGAGCCAAAGTGCTCAAACTACTTAAAGCCGGCATCATCTTCCCTATTCACGATAGTAGGTGGGTGAGCCCAGTTCAAGTTGTGCCTAAAAAAGGAGGCATAACTATTGTGAAGAATGACAAAGGAGAATCGATCTCTACTAGATCGGTTACCGGGTGGCGTATGTGCATACATTATCGCAAACTTAATAAAGCCACTCAGAAAGAACATTTTCCTTTGCCATTTATTGATCAAGTGCTAGAGCGTTTGGTTGGTCATTCCCATTATTGTTTTCTTGATGGGTATTTTGGTTTTTTCCGAATCCCGATTAATTATGAGGATCAGGAGAAAACTACCTTTACTTGTCCCTTTGGCACCTTTGTTTATCGAAGAATGCCTTTTGGTCTTTGTAATGCCCCATCTACAATTCAACGATGTATGATGGCCATTTTTTCGATATGCTTGAAACATCTATCCTCATGGATGACTTTTCGGTTGGAGGATCGTCTTTTGACCAATGCCTATCTAGTCTCGTTCTAGTATTAGAACAATGTCAAAAGACGAACTTATTCCTAAACTGGGGAAAATGTCACTTCATGGTTGAAGAGGGCATAGTGCTTGGTCATGTCATCTCAAAGCGTGACATTGAGGTGGATAGAGCAAAGAGGTAATTGAGCGCTTACCCCCTACTGTAAATGTCAAGTGGGTGAGAAGTTTTTTGGGGCATGCGGGCTCCTATCGCCGCTTCATCAAAGACTTCTCAAAAGTCGCTAAACCCCTCACTTAGCTCCTCCTTAAGGATTCCCCGTTTGAGCTCACTAAGGACTTCCTTGTAGCATTTGATTAGCTTAAGGCAGCCTTAATTTCTGCCCGTCATACAAGCTCCCGATTGGACTCTTCCTTTCAAGCTTATGTGTGATGCTTCGGACTTTGCCGTTGGAACTGTTCTCGGCTAACGAAAAGATGAGAAGCTGCATGCCATTTACTATATAAGTAAAACTCTTGATGAGGCATATCGGTATTATAGTACCACCGAGAAGGAACTTCTAGCCATTGTTTACGCTATGGAAAAGTTCTGATCATACTTAGTTGGATCTAAGGTCATCTTGCTCATACAAGAGTTTGATCTTGAAATCCGTGATAAATGTGGGGCGGAAAATGTAGTAGCGGATCACCTATCCTGCTTACCTTTAGTTGAGGGAAATGAGATCACTCCTGTGGATTACTCATTCCTTGATGAGAATCTAATGGCAGCTATAGCTTCCCCTACCCTTTGGTTTGTGGATTGTGCAAACTACCTATGTGCCGAGGTCATTCCGCCCGATTAGTCTTACCAACAAAGGCGGAAATTCATGCATGATGTTTGGAACTACTATAAGGATGATCCTTTATTGTTCAAAAGAGGAGTTGATGGCCTCTTTCGACGTTGTATTCCCGAGTTGGAAATTCCGAGTGTCATTTAAATGTGTCATTCGCCTTCTTGTGGCGGTTATATGGATTCTGAAAAAACCTTGGCAAAGGTTTTGCAAAGTGGTTTCTTTTGGCCTAACATGTTTAAAGATGTGTGAACCTTTGTGAAATCATGTGAATGGTGTCAACGCACAGGAAATCTTATGAGAAGGCATGAAATACCCCTAAATAACATTCTAGAATTGGTAATATTCTAGAATGTGTCATTTAAATGCGTCATTCGCCTTCTTGTGGTGGTTATATGGATTCTGAAAAAACCTTGGCAAAGGTTTTGCAAAGTGGTTTCTTTTGGCCTAACATGTTTAAAGATGTGTGAACCTTTGTGAAATCATGTGAATGGTGTCAACGCACAGGAAATCTTATGAGAAGGCATGAAATACCCCTAAATAACATTCTAGAATTGGTAATATTCTAGAATGTGTCATTTAAATGCGTCATTCGCCTTCTTGTGGTGGTTATATGGATTCTGAAAAAACCTTGGCAAAGGTTTTGCAAAGTGGTTTCTTTTGGCCTAACATGTTTAAAGATGTGTGAACCTTTGTGAAATCATGTGAATGGTGTCAACGCACAGGAAATCTTATGAGAAGGCATGAAATACCCCTAAATAACATTCTAGAATTGGTAATATTCGATGTTTGGGGGATGTACTTCATGGGGCCTTTTCCAATCTCCTTTAGGAACCAATATATATTGGTTGCTGTGGATTATGTATCAAAATGGGTGGAAGCTATTGCTTCCCCCAGCAATGGCTCAAAGGTGGTTATTAAGCATTTTAAGGATGTCATTTTTCTGAGGTTCGGAGTGCCTCGGGCTGTTATTAGTGATGGGGGGTCGCACTTTGCAAAGCGTGCCCTCCAAACCTTCCTTGCTAAGTACGGGGTTAAGCATAAGGTTTCCTTGTCTTATCATGCCCAAACAAATGGGCAGGCGAGATCTCTAATCGGGAGATCAAAGCTATCCTTGAGAAGACTGTCATTAGGTCTCGTAAGGATTGGTCTACAAAGCTTTCCGATGCCTTATGGACCTATCAGATAGCTTTCAAAACTCAAATAGGCACAACTCCCTATAAACTTGTTTACGAGAAGTCATGTCATCTGCCCGTTGAGTTAGAGCACCGTGCACATTGGGCGATTAAAACGCTGGATTTCGATGTCCAATGTGCCAGTGAAAAGAGGATTTTAGATCTCCATGCCTTGGAGGAGATACGATCAGATGCTTACAAGAACTCTCGTATTTATAAAGATCGTACCAAGGCATATCATGATAAACATATCATGAAAAGGGATTTCAAGGTAGGTGACAAGGTCCTATTATTCAATTAGGTTGTTTCCGGGTAAGCTTAAATTGCGTTGGAGTGGTCCATTTGTTGTTTGCCAAGTCTTCCCTTATGGCCAAGTGGAGATCGGTAATGACGGGAAGGAACCTTTCAAGGTCAACGGTCAACGTTTGAAACTATACCTTGATGGCTCCCCTATAGAAATTTATTTGGTTGTGCACCTAGATGACTTCGATGTAACCTCGGTTACGCCTTAGTTTCTGTTTCTAGGTGTTGCGTCAGGCTCGGGACGTTAAACAAGCGCTCACGGGAGGCACCCCAGGTTACATGTATATATTCTTGGAGCTTTTGATGATTGAGTTCATTTAGAACTTTTTCAAGATCTTCTTGAGCATTTTGAAGTAGTTTTTGAGACATTTTTTGCGCCCCATTCTTCCTTTTGAGCTTATTCAGCCAAGGAAACCCCTTGGGAATATTCTTTGAGGTTTTTGTGAAGTTTTGGTTAAGAAATTGAGGCCAAGTAAGTGATATACTTCATATGAGGCAAGAGTTGGTGACTTTTCGGCTTTTTCAGGGATTTTATCACCTCGAGTCACCCCTTAAGTGTTTTTAACAAAAATCGACTCCTCCATTATTTCACTTGGCATTGATTTGAACTTGTGAGGCCTACCTTAGGCCTTATTTTGGCTCATAAGTCCATTGGGGTTCATTTTTAAACCTTATTTGCTATTTTTGGGAAACATCATCCCAACAGGCATATGGGGGACCCTCGGACCTCGAATGATGAATGATGATTTTATGGAAAATTTGGTTCTCAGTAGCCTCCTCTTCACCATATACAGACCTTGCGCCCGCTACATGCAATAACGTAGCGCCCGCTAGGACTAACGTTAACATTTTCAGAGACTACTGCTTCATTTAGAAGAAAATGAGAAAGAGGGGGGTAGCGCCTGCTTCTGCAGAGTGGCGCCCGCTACCTATGTGTAGTGCCCGCTATGCTGTTGTTTTATCCAAAATACATTAGAGAAATCAACATCTTTTATCTCATAGTTATATATTGCATCTCAAGTTTTATTTTCTCTTACCAAACCACACCCTCATTGATCCTTCCCCCATAAAAACTACATCAAACTCTCTCAAATCCTCATCCAAAAAACACTAAAACTTCCATTTCCTTACTTTTTTTTTTAAGATTTCATCATAAATCTCATAAAAATCTGCATTTTTTTTTTCATGAAAAACAAAAAAAATCAATTTGGGGAAAAATTAGGGTTTCATACAACATTCGATCTTTGACTTTTTTAGTTCTAAATTGGTGTTAATAGAGTGTTTTCACACTCTATTGGGTATCATTTCTTCTTCCTCCAACTCGATTTTTGGTTATTTTCACTTAAATAATGGTTGTTCTTCTTTTGAATGTATGCATGTTTAGCTTTTAGTTAATTAATTTTTTAAAAATCTTGGTTTTTGAGTTCTTATTGCTAATTTGTGAGTTTGTTTTCTTTGTTCTTGATTTTACTTAGTCTTGGTTGACATTTTTTAAGTGTATCTTTGTTACAACTCAAGCATTTATTTTTTGGTTTTGTATGTGGATCTTTGGCTTTTGAGGTCCCCATTGATTCATGAACTGGGCTGTTTAGTTGATAAAGGATCTTTTTTCTCATTCTTCCTACTTTATTTTAGATTATTCTCTTGATTAGGCTCTTTTTGCAACCTTGTTACCGTAGTCATGGAGAAGATCTTCTCTTTGAGCAAAATGAAACGTAAGACTGTGGATTTAGATCCCGAACCAAACACCCCTCCTGTGGCGGTTGACCCACCACCAATTAGAGTCCCTAACCTAGACCGACAAAAATGGGCCGATTTAAACGAGCGTATGTTAAGAGGTACGCAGTTCTATGATCCAAAACCTGTACAAGTCTTAAACTTTGAGGCCGAAATGCAGGTTTTGTTTGAGAACTTAGGTTGGACAAACTTTGTTCATTCGGACAACGTCAACCCAACCTACCTCCCCTTAACATACAAATTCCTAAGTACTTTTAAACGTAGACAGACTTCGATTCCTATAAATTTCATGAATATGAACTCAGTTTTCGAATGTTTAATAACAATCATACCATCACCCTATCACAACTTAACACATAATTTGGTTGTGATCTGGCCAGCCCCATCTTTCAACCATCTGGTGTCACTGTTCCAGGATTCCACCTCCATGATTCTGGAAGGAAATTAGTGGCTTCGACAGGTTCCATTCTACCACTTCGTTGGCCAATCAAATCCACCAACCGAGTTTGAGGCTTTTGCACCGGTTGTTTGGTACCTCTATCTTCTACAAAAATGATTTGGGGAAGATAAACCAAACTGAGCTTTGTTGCCTTTACATGGCAGCTAAGCAAAACTCAACCGAACACCTTAATACCGGTTGGATGTTTGTTAAGCACTGTAGAGAAATTGTCTCCAAACCCCACATGAAAGGAGAAATCTGTTTGGGTGGGTATATTACCCTTATAACTATAAAATTAGGATACTACCACTACTTCCATGCACTACAAACGGTGAACGATGATCTATTGTTTGACTTACACTAGTTCACTTCCGCTTGGTTCCTGCATGAGACTTCTAGGCTTAATCGAGTGAGTTGGTTAGTAATAAGCGACACCACTGCTATTTGCCTAACCCCTCACTCACCATGTTCGAAAAGGAATTTTCTTTTCTTATTCCTTTCTAACCTCTGAGTTCGGAAGACCACTCCTTATTTTCTAGGCGCTACCCTCACCTTCTCCCCTTAGCTACTCCTCAGCGTCCTCGATCTCCTCCCCATGGTTATGGAGCGAGGCACATTCCCTCGCAAGTATCACCTGAGACGAGCCAACAAGTCTCCTCTTCCTCTTAAACCCCTCCTTATTATGAACTTCTCAATGCTTTCAACTCTCTCTCCCTCCAACAAACTGAAATGTTTAGCTACATTCAATCCCAACAACAACAACAACAACAACAGCAGCGTGAACTGACATCGATTAAAAACAATGCCATGTATCACTATCACCTTTTCTCGGGCCATTTTGACCCCTATCTCAACTACCCGTACCGCCAACCTCAGGATGGACCGGTCTCGGGTTGGCAAGATGGCCAACCCACTTGGCCCTACTTCCCCACTCGCTCAGAGTCGGGTTACAACTTCCAGGATTTGGGAGGTTGTGATCCTCGAGGTGAGCCTAGTGTGCATGGAGATTCTTGGCCACAAGGATATACGGGGTGTTGGGATCCCTACCCTTCTTGTCCTTTTGAGTTTGGCAACTACCCTGACCGACCATGCTATGATTGGCCTCCATATACCGACGCTAGTGGTCCAGATGTTGAACTCACCTATAATTTTAGGCGGGACCTTCCTTCTCCTTGAGCATCGAGTTGATGCTCATTTCCTAGCTTGGGGGAGGATTACACTAGTGTTGTTATATATCTTTAGAGGGTATATATGAAGGGTATGTAGTTGAGTCATTTTGGTTTCATTTGTTGTTTTGTGTTGTTTGTTATTTTGTTGATTGGAAGAGAGAGTTAGTTTCTTTTTGGAGTATGTTTGATTGATGGTACTAGGAGGAAAGTGGATGCTAGCTTTGGGTTCGTAGATAATTTTCCTAAATGATGATGATGGTGTAATTATGAGCGTTTTTGTTACTTTTTGAGCCCTTTTATTTGTTTGATGGTATATGATGATGATGATTTTTTGAGTTAGGGTTGATGATGGTGTTTCTCTCTCACTTTGGAAAATCCAAATTATTATTTCCTCACCCCTCTCTCCCTAAAAATCCAAATTATTCTCTTTTTTCCTCTTCCCTTAAAATCTAAATGCATTTTAGCTTTTAGTGTAGAGCATGTAGCTAGTTTATTTTTATAGCATTTAGTTTTTGTTACTTTTTGAGCCCTTTTATTTGTTTGATGGTATATGATGATGATGATTTTTTGAGTTAGGGTTGATGATGGTGTTTCTCTCTCACTTTGGAAAATCCAAATTATTATTTCCTCACCCCTCTCTCCCTAAAAATCCAAATTATTCTCTTTTTTCCTCTTCCCTTAAAATCTAAATGCATTTTAGCTTTTAGTGTAGAGCATGTAGCTAGTTTATTTTTATAGCATTTAGTTTTTGTTACTTTTTGAGCCCTTTTATTTGTTTGATGGTATATGATGATGATGATTTTTTGAGTTAGGGTTGATGATGGTGTTTCTCTCTCACTTTGGAAAATCCAAATTATTATTTCCTCACCCCTCTCTCCCTAAAAATCCAAATTATTCTCTCTTTTTCCCTCTTCCCTTAAAATCTAAATGCATTTTAGCTTTTAGTGTAGAGCATGTAGCTAGTTTATTTTTATAGCATTTAGTTTACTTTTCGCATGCATCAAAAAAATTAATTTAAAAATTCCAAAAATATTTTTGAACTTCTAAGGTTCTTTTTAGTTAGTTTTTAGGTTAGATCCCTATGATTTAAAAAGAGACTATTAGCTTAATTAGATTTTCCTCTCTCATGAACTTCAAATCTTAAAACACTTTAGAAAGGTAATTCTCATGTTTTGACTTATTTAGTAAATAGATCATGTTAGATAATTTTTTGAACTTGTGTAGTGAATATCAATTTATTAAATCCTTAGCTATCAAAACACCACATGAATGATCGTCTTTTAACCTTGGTGAGATTTTGAGCCTTCATGCATATATAGACCATCAACTTGGTCTCATTTTCTTTCTTGAGCAGTTGATATTTGCCTTGTTGTGGATATCTAGATCGAGAATTTGCCTTGTAACTTTGGGAATCATGCCTACTTTGCTCTCGGTTATATGATCATGGCTCTCATTTCTTATGTTTTGTTTTAGAATCCAACTCTTCTTAGGTTTATTTTTTTCCTTTCCACATATGTACATATTCTTTGTTCCCTTTTTTTGTGCTTTAATTTGACCCTTGTTCACCAACCCAAGTATGAACCTCGGATCTCAATCATTGTCACCTATGTAGTTAGTGAAGCTTGTCATCGTTCTTGTCCTCTTGTATAGTTAGTTATTATTAAAAAAAACAGAGAGAAAAAGTAAAGCAAAAACAAAGTTGTATAGTAGATTGGAATAAAAAAAAAGTAAGGAAATTAGATTAGTTTTTTAAGCTTTTGTAAATAAGCTTAGTTAGATATAAAAAGTTGGCTTTTGTTCAAAACAATTGAAGTGAGTTAAGGACATTTTCATCATCTTTCCTTCAAACATAATCTTTTAAAATGATGAAAAGTCATATGTCTATGTTGTCCTATTCCTATTATGATGGTTTCTGAGTTACAAAATGGGTCTTTGAGTCGATTTTTCAACTTCTATTCTTTATATTCATTCATTTATAAGTGGAAAATCGAGTTTTGTTGTGTTTGAAGTCTTATTTCATTGTCAATATGATGTTATATATAATCGATTCCGCAGGCAATCTATGTCATACAAATATGGAATCTTAAGAGTCTCATGAATACATTGGAAGGGAAATTATGTTCCCCACATCAATAGCTTAAAGTTAAGCATTAACCTCCTTTAACTCCACATATAAATCAACAAAATCAGAAAAAATCACATACATGCCCAGAGTCCCAAACACAAAAGAGCCTGAGCCTTTTTCATATACGTTTAAAACAAGTTCAAACACAATTGAAATAATAATATAAATTAAAACTATAATACACTAATGTGAATAGAAGGCTACAAGTTTTCAATAAATAATTAAGGCCATAGTTGTTTTGAAACTATAATGAACAAAACTAAAGCTCTCTAAGAAAACGTTGTCAAATATTAGAAACAAATATTTAATTTAATTTCCATTGAAAAGTAAGAGGTTTGGAAATTTGATGTAGTCAAATAAGGATGTTATCATCTTTGCATCGTTGAAATTATATCAGCAAGGACACCGTAAGGCTGACAAACTGGTCTACCAACAAATATCGCAAGGACACAATTGAACTGCTCCTTTTCTTTGGTGTAAAAATTTCTGTAGATTTGCTCACCAAAAAAGTGAATGCCTAATAATCATCCTTTAGCCAACGAATATATAAAATAGTATCAAATTAGTCCGTATGCAAATAGGTGATAATGTCAAACCCCAAGCATTTGGATTAACTGGATCAAAGATTGCTGCACAAAAAAAAAAACAATCTAAAATAGCAAGTAGATGAAATTAATGCAGAAGATAGGGTAGCAGGAATTGCTTCGGAACAAAAAACAATAACAGAAAAATAAATTCAGAAAACAGAGGATCAACTAACAACATATTTGCTCATGATTCAAAGGGGTGTATATATTGTGCTTTTTTGGTTTATGATAGGCGTATATGACTCAAGTTATAGTGATTCCATATAGTGAGAATGGTGAAGAAATGTTGGGTTTAAACCCTGATACTGTACTATCACTTGAGATAGTTTATAACTATCTTATTGCTCATGATGAGTTTAGTTTTAATATCTTAGTTACCTAATGAATAATCAATGCTACCAACCATAAACTTTCTACATGAATCACAAAATTAGATAACAATAGAATCTAACCCAAACCTTGTACACGTCAATCATTCGGTGCTAGATTCTTAATTTGATTCGCTTGAGCATTTAAGTAGTCTCTAACTATCGCCTTAATCTTCGTAGACGGAGTCATTACCTGGAAGAATAATTAATAAAAATAAATAAATAGGTGTAAGAGTCATAATTATTACATATAAAAAAATAGTAAGTATGCATACAAATTGTAGTATTATAGAAGCTAGTACGTAATGCTACACAAAATAAAAGAATAGACGAACGCATCTGCATGCTTATATTCAACATTTGTAGAGATCATAATCATTAATATGTAGAAAATCCAATGCTTCACTTTATAGAGACCATAACCATTTATTTTATTTCTTTACGAAATTTATCGTATGATTTAATCATTGATCTAATATTTTAAAATAGATTTTGTTTGATGTGGTCAATTCATTTATCTTTTATTTGATCTATCAAATTTTTCAATGAAGCTTAATTGAAATTTATTATCTTACTTTCTTTATATTAACTTTTTACTTTTCTAAAACTTACTAAGTCTTTCTAAAAAAGTATTTTTCTTGTAGACATGACTCCTAATAAAAATTGGATGGACATTATTGAAGATTATATTAATGATGAATCGTACAAAGCAGGAGTTAATAATTTTTTAGATTTTTCTTTTCAAGAGTTGGGAACTAACACAATACGTTGCCCATGTTCCAAATGCTTAAATATAGAGTCTAGAGATCGTGAAAAAGTGCGAAATCATCTCTTAGTTTATAGAATAATAAGAAGATACAACTTTTGGTATCATCATGGCAAAAGGCTAGATGAGGCTCAATCTAGGACAATTGATATTAGTGATAATAATTCAAAAGGATTTGAAAAACCAAGATGAAACTCTTGGTATCCTATGGGATTTGTATCCACAACACTGAACAGGCTATCCCACACCTCTAAAAAATAACCGAACAACTCTAACTAATATAGCTAGGGAGGTAGGGATCGAATCCTTAGGGAAGTTATTAAATTCTACTAGTTCTAAAAAGCCTAAAGTGTGTATGGGGTCTTGGTGGAAATTTCGGTTAATGACTACTAAAACTAAGAAGACTAAAACTGAAACTAAGGAAATGACTAGAAATTATGGATTAAACTCTTATAATGGAAACCAAGGGCAATCGGTTCACTATGATCAATCAACAAACTCAATTAACGCTCACTAATCAATTCATTGGCATTCATTGAACTAGGGCTCACTAATTCTCTTGAACTTAGACTCCCTCAAAACTCCTTTACCGGCTCTCGCTCGCATAAATTCGTTTTTGCCTATTATTCAGTGGTCTAATTGTGGTAATCTTACCTCTCGGCCTCGATTTCAACAATAACCTAACTTACAACTAAATATGACCACAATTTAATTGCAATCACTAGAAATCAATAATAGGAATTCAATTAAAAGCCAAGAACTAATTAGAAAACATAAGTTAAATTCAAACCATGATCATAGATCCCCTAACCTTAGAGAAAACGACTACGCACTCATAATTAAGGGAACGAAAACAAAATTAAAATTAAACAACATGATCTTGAACAAAAACCTAATTAAAACTAGAATTAAAACTACAATAACTACTAACAAAACTAAATTAAGAACCAAAATATCAAAATTAATTAATCTAAACTAAGAACTACAAAACTAAAGAGATTCATGAAATTAAAGTAATTGAAAAGCATAAGGAAAGAGATTACCAAAACAATGAATGATTTGCATTAATTGAAAGCTTGTATTGTTGAACAAAGCAATTGATTCTAAAATTCTAGAGAGAATAATTAATTTTGGATTCCTAGGTGTAAAAGTATGATAAAAACTAGTTAGGAGTCATGCCCCCTTTACATAGAATATATATAGTAATTAGGTTTTAATGAATTAAAACCCACGAGCAAATACTGCACGGAAATAACAATCGGAGCCACAACGCTTGCACCTGCGCACGCATAAGCCATTCTGGCTTTGTTCCCTGCGCCCGCAGCTAGCCTATTTTGGGAATTCTGAAGCTGCTGTTTTATGTTACGCACGCATAGAACATGGGTGCCTTTGAAGGTTGCGCCCGCATGAAATTTGCACGCCTATATTTTGACGATCCTTCTTGTTTCTTCGCTCGATTCTTCGAATCTCGTTCGTGACTTTTCGTGACTTGGCACACATCCCGAGACAAGTATATTTTGACCCGTTTTAGCTTCTAATGACTTCATAACTCCCTATCACGCTCCTGTAACATATAAAATAAAACCGAAAACCACTCGTAATAACCGAAAGAGTATATAATAACCGGAAATGGTTCTAAAAGGCAACTAAAGATGCTAAATCCGTTCCAAAACATAACTTAACATCGAAAGACGATATTTAATCAAAAGAAAGCCACAAACTTAACTATTTAGCATAAGAATCAACCGAAAATGAGGGAAAAACACCACATAAAACACGCATGACAAATTCCCCCAAACCAAACCTTTGCTCATCCCGAGCACACCACCACGAAATTGACTACACCCCATAAAAACAAAGTAGACATCATAACTCAAGAGAACATCCGAAGACACATGGATCAAAGCCAGCCAATCAAGCATCCAATTACCGTCCTTCCTAATTACGGGTCAAACAAATCCAACCAAGCAAGTTTAATGAATCGATGACTAGAGTAGCTCACGGGTTGTCACTCCACACAATTAATGATGAGCTTATAACAATGAAGCTCTAACCCTCACCTCCCAACCAAATATGGAATGCAATGCAAAATGTGTTTAAATGCAATTTTAAGAACCCGAAATCCACATCTCACACCTCATGCAAGTGTTTAAGGGTATCCACTCATCCTAAATGTCGACTCGGAATGCAATTAATATTCTACGACCTTGACAAAGGATTCACTTCACAATAACCATAGCATGTGCACGAAGATCAAAAAGGACTTTAATAAGCTTGTAACGTGGCTAGGGTGATGGGTAGGATAAAAATTTGGGTAATGTGGTGGAATGCGGGGTATACGCATATAAAATCAAGGAAAATCATCAACAACTTCGAAAATTATTAACATTGTCCAACATCCAATTCAACCAAAACTAACCAAACTTTTCTTTATTTTTCATGTCAACACCATACTTCTCGTAATTCAATCATCAACCACTACTTCACAAACTTTAAACTTCTTTTTTTTTTATTTCATTTTTTTTCTCAATTTTATTATGCTTTCATAAATTTTTTTTCACTTTATTTTTATTAAAACATAGTTTCACGACTCTTAATGATTTGTTTTTGCTTAAAATTCAATAAACAATAAACATAATCATCACACATACATAACTAGGCCATGAATAAAATATGACTTTTTAATTAACTACAACAGCCTAGANGAACTACAACAACCTAGACATTAGTATGCAGAGCCTTATATGTGTAACTTTATAATTTAACTTTCAACAATAACATTTCCAACTATTTCATCGTCAATCCTCCATAACACCCTTCAAAACTTTATTTTAACAACACCAAAACTACTTCAACTCCCCCAAACTAAGTTTGGGCATATAATGCATTATGTAACAGGGTTAATAGGCTTGTAATGCGGCTAAAATACAAATGAAAGGGATAAAAGCTCAACACATGGGATCAAGGGAAAACATAAATGTGGGAAATGAAACTCTGAAGCTCAAAAGAAGAAATGAAGGCCTTTTATCATGCGCAACATACACAAAATCCATAATAAAAGCTACTAGAATCCAAAGTCAAACCCAAGATCATAATTGCACCAAGAACTAAGCACACATGAAAGGAAAATTTGAATGAATTTATATTCAAAAGTGGCTCAAATCCTCCCGTCAACACAGTTCAAGTCCAAGACCCAAGCAAGGTTGAGAAGAGTTGACCAATAAAAGGAGATCAAGCAATCAAATTCAAGTCATAGCCAACAAATCACACATGTGGATCCATCCGCAGTCAAGAGTCATAAAGTATTCAAAATAAGCATAGGGGTCCAGAAGTAGTCAATTCCGACAAACTCAACTGGGACACGAATAATCCATTAAGCCAATTCTTTCTAAAATTAAACCTAAGAAAACTGTACAATCTTTTTGGTCACATGTAAACTCCCATTCCTAACGAATGGTACAAACCATGCAACTGTCCTAAGAAAGCAATAAAACTAACCTAAGAAAGTAATTAAAACTAACTAAGCACGAAAAAAAAAAAAACAAAAGAGAGGTTAGAATGATTTAACCAAACCGATATCAATTCCTAACAGGAGTCCAACTAAGTACTGAATCAATAATACACCCTGCTCGAAATAAATCCTGAAAAGGAAAAGAAACAAACTAATCTCCAAATAAAAAGGTAAAAAAATAAGAGGAAAAAGAAAAGGAAAAAAATAAAGAAAGCAAAGCAAAAATGAAAAAACTAAGCAAAAATGTACAAAAATACATAAATCCTCCCCCCCAAACCAAAATTTTGTCCCGTCCCCGGACAAATAACCATGCAAAACATAGGAAGGAGGTGAAGCCGATCTCTACTGACCGGGTCCCCAGTACCTAGGATAGTACTGGTCATAGAACGGCTGATAGGGGTAAGAGGTGGGCTCAATGCTAGGATCATATGTAGGTGGCCAGTTAGGATGGTTCGGGAATCCTTGAACCGTCCCAGCTGCAACATTACTCATGTGCTCCCTCCACTGGACTTTCAGGTGGGATCCTCCAAGGGTTCTGGCCGTCTGGATGCTCCTGGTAGGTGAGGCTAACATAGGCATTAGGCAGGTAGCACCATGAAATTTCCCGAATACATCAAACAAACCTCTCTCTGTGCCCTCTCTAATAGTGTCTAAGGAAGTTAGCAGCTCTCAGGGCAGTCGTGTTAAGGTAGGGGTTTTCCTCGACCGGGTTTAGCTGGTGGATCTGCTCAGTATGACCTAGAGTGTGGGCCAACCATGTGATCATGCCACCTATATAGATAGTGCCGGTGTTAGTAATCCTCTCTGCAATTTCAGAAAACCGGCGGGCTAGAAAGAACCCAAAGTTATAATGGAAAGGCTGTCTAGCATATCCCTCTGTCACCATTCATAGTAGTCTGATCTCATTAGGGTAAACTTGACCCAACTCTCCTCTAGAAAATAAGCAGTAAACCACGAACCTCAGGAAATGCCGAAGGGCAAGATGCTGGACCTCCGATGTTTTGGCAGTGGTAGAAGTGAAGGTGGAGCTGCCATCAGTAATTCTCTCCCACCAGGCTCCCTCAAAATACGGTCCCCACTCATGCTCAGCTGTAGACCATACTGCATTTTCGGGGTTCCATAGAAACCTCTCATTTAGTTCATCAACATCCATCTCATAGTGGTGCCCGAAGATGGTGAAGCTGATGTGTATCTTTCTTTCAGCATTAGGAGTCTCCTGGGAAATGTGGAAGTGGTAACTAGATAGGAACTCTAAGGTGAGCTCCCGATATGTGTGTGGGACCTGCTGGGTTTTTCCATCAGGACCGGGCATGGTGGCGTTGATCCAGTTTCCCCATCCAATCCGGTAAGCCATTCTCATCACTTTATTGGTGATACCAAGCTTGTCACATGTTTCTTTGTGGAAGAACCGTGTGGATCTGATTGTTCTTTTGGAAAGCTTATCAAGACGTTTCAGCCTGTCCTGATGGTTTTGAGGTGGTGTTCTGGAGGATGATGGCTGCTTTCCCTTGGAAGCTGAAGAGGATGCCCCGGTTTTCTCAGACTTCTTGGGGCCTCCACCAAGTAATTTGCCAATTGATTTCCCCATGATCCTACAAAACATATTCAGGAAAAACAGGAATTAGTATTCTGTTAAAGCAAGTCTCACCAAAATCATGCCAATCATGAAAGCATGATCAAAGAAAACAATCAAGGCATTGTAGTCATAATACAATCAAAGTTACAAACAAGATTCTGCAGAAATTTCGGCATGACCCGTTTGTAAAAGCAACTAACCCAATGAGAACTACAAAATTCTAATCAACTAAAGCCAAGAGCGCAACCAAAAACATTCAAACTTAAGCATTACTTGCATACTATGCCTCAAAAACCAACATGTCCAAGCTCATATTTATAAAAGAGCATCAAGTGCAACACCAAAAACCAACTTCCACCATTATATGAACTCAACCATTGGACAAGTAATGCCTTAAAAACATCCAAACAACTTCAATGAGACTTTAAGAACAAGTAGGAATGACTAGTTAAGATAAGTAGCAACTAGTAACCAATTTATAAGCATAAAGTTCAATATGAAAGTTGCTAGTAAAAATTCATGAGCAGAGCTAGATTTCTAAGTAAGCAATGAAGTAATCCAAAGCTTGATTTTAAGCATTCTAAAGACTTTAAGCATGAATTTAACTAGTTAACACTCCTAATTAACAACAACATCATGAGCAATCATCAAATAAAATTTCATGGAAATCTTACTCAACAATAAAGCACAATAACTTCCAATTACATATAATTAACAACTCCAAACATGATAATGAAGCATAAAAATAGCTATTAAACACTCATGAACAACAACAATCAATTTTAGAGTGATCAATTAAATTCGTAATAAAAAAACCCAAAAATTGAAAATTCATGAAAACTTCATAAAACTTCATAAAAATTAGATAAAACGGAGGTTATACCTTAGTAGATGATAATAGAGCAAGGAATTTGAAGAGAATTGAAGAAGCAACCCAAAAATCAAACCCGAATTGAATTCGAATTTTCGAACCTTAGGTGTTGCAATTCGTGATTTTTTCCAAATTTTAACTCCAAGATGTTGTTTAGAGTAGTGAGAGGAGTGTTGTGTTAAAATTTGAAGTGATTTGAAGTATTATGGAGTGAGTTATGGTGATTTGAAGTTGAAGGTTTTTGTGGTTTTAATGGTGTGAGAGAGGAAGAAGGAGATAGATTGAGAGTTTAGGAAATTAAAAGATGAAAATAAAAATAATATTAATAATAAAAAGATATAATAATAATAATAATAATAATAATAATAATAATAATAATAATAATAATAATAATAATAGTATAGTAATATTAGGGGGGGGTCCGAAAAAATAACACGGGTAAATTATGAGGCCATGCGAAAAAAAGAAAAAAAAAGACGAACGGGTGACCGCAGGAGCACCATGTGCCCGTAGCGAACAAAGAGGGGTTGAGGGCTGCGCCCGCAGGTGCAGTCTGCAAGAAACTGCAAAGTCTCTGATCTATAATGCGGGCGCATAGAAGAATAGGGGGTTTGAGCGCTGCACCCGCAGGTTCTCTCTGCAGGTCATTTTTGCTGATTTTTTTTTTCTTTTTTCTCCTAATTAATGAACTATATTATAAATTATTATTATTATTAATCAACACTTAAGCACGTTTTAACTCTTAAACTCTCCTTAATCATCCCAATTAAACATTAAACACTTTGACCCTTAGCTAGGCTTCACAAAATCAAAACAAAAGTTAAACTAAGCTAAACTAAACTACGAAAGCACACAAAAACACGCAAAAACATGCAAAAAGAGAAAAGAAGGGATAGAAAGATCGGGTTGCCTCCCAAGGAGCGCTCTTTTAAGGTCACTAGCTTTACCATGGCTGCATTAGTGATCAAGGCGTCTTAGGATCATCGAGTTGGATGACTTCAACCAAACCGATGACATCTCCTTCATAGTATGTCTTCAACCTTTGACCATTAACTTTGAATATTTCACCCTTTTCACTTTGAACTTCAACATAGCCAAATTTGCTAACATTTATCACTGTAAAGGGGCCACTCCGTCTAGATTTCAGCTTTCCAGGGAATAATCAAAGTCTTGAGTTAAACAATAGAACCTTATCAGCGACTTGAAACTCCCTTTTCATGATTCGTTTATCGTGCCATCTTTTCGTCTTTTCTTTGTAGATTTTGGCACTATCATATGCTCCTAACCGAAATTCATCCAATTCATTCAACTGTAGCAACCATTTTTCACCCGCAAGCTTAGCATCCATGTTTAATTCCTTGATTGCCCAATAAGCTTTGTATTAAAGTTCTACTGGAAGATGGCACACTTTTCCATAAACCAATCTATATGGGGAAGTGCCAATTGGAGTTTTAAACGTTGTTCTATACGGCCATAAAGCATCATGAAGCTTGCTACTCCAATCCTTTCTCGATTTCGCAACCGTCTTCTCTAGAATGGACTTGATTTCTCGGTTTGAAACCTCGACTTGACCACTTGTTTGTGGGTGATATGCCAATCCCGTCCTGTGGTTAACACCGTATTTCTCTAGCAACTTAACCAACCTTTTCTCATGAAAGTGCGTTCCCCCATCACTGATGATAGCTCTAGGGACTCCGAACCTAGGAAAAATAACCTGCTTAAACATTCTTAAAACGGTGTTGGCATCACTATGGGGAGAAGCAATTGCTTCCACCCACTTGGAAACATAATCCACAGCGACCAATATAAAACGATTACCGTTAGAAGAAGGGAATGGACCCATGTAATCAATACCCCAAACATCGAAGATTTCAACTTCTAAAATACCTGTTTGAGGCATTTCATGCCTTTCTGAGATATTACCTGTCCGTTGGCATGAATCACAAGACATGACAAAGTCTCTAGCATCCTTGAGTATCGTAGGCCAATAGAAACCGGATTGCAATACCTTAAACATCATTTTGGCGGGCCCAGCATGTCCTCCATAGGGTGATGAGTGGCAATGGTGCAGAACTCCATAGACATCCCAATCTGGTACACACCTGCGATATAAGCCATCTGCACACTCATGAAACAAGTTAGGGTCATCCCAAAAATAACGCCTAACATCATATAAAAACTTTTTCCGTTGCTGATAAGTAAGATCTGGAGGTAGCACTCCTCCAACTACATAATTAGCATAATCAGCAAACCATGGAGTGTTAGAAATCACAGCTAGAAGATGGTCATTGGGAAAAGAGTCATCAATAGGAGTTGAAATCTCCCCATCTTCATATTGAATTCTAGATAGGTGGTCTGCAACCACATTCTCTGCACCTTTCTTGTCACGGATTTCTAGATCAAACTCCTGAAGGAGCAAAATCCACCTAATAAGCCTCGGTTTTGCTTCTTTCTTTCCAAGTAAGTACTTTAAAGCTGCATGGTCAGTGTAAATAATAATTTTCGAATCTATAAGATAAGAGGGAAATTTATCGAGAGCATACACTATAGCAAGCAGTTCTTTTTCAGTTGTAGCATAGTTAATTTGAGCTGGATCTAAAGTCTTACTAGCATAGTAGATAGCATGAAAAATCTTGTCTTTCCTCTGACCTAACACGGCACCTACAGCATAGTCACTAGCATCACACATAATTTCAAAAGGTAATTCCCAATCAGGTGATTGAATGATTGGTGCTGAGATTAGTGCTTGTTTGATCAAATTAAAAGATTCAAGGCATTATCGGTGAAATTAAACTCGACATCTTTTAATAGCAATTGGGTTAAGGGTTTAGCAATTTTAGAAAAAAATTTGATGAATCTACAGTAAAACCCTGCATGGCCTAGAAAGCTTCTAATACCTTTTACACTTACTGGTGGAGATAATTGTTCAATAACTTGGATTTTAGCTTTATCTACTTCAATACCTCTTTCGGAGACTAGATGTCCTAGGACAATTCCTTCCGTCACCATAAAGTGACATTTCTCCCAATTGAGGACTAAATTCACCTGTTCACATCTTTTAAGCACTTTAGTTAGGTTAGCCAAACATGAATCAAAATCAGTACCATAGACACTAAAATCATCCATGAAGACTTCCATGCTAGACTCTATGAACTCAGAAAATATAGCCATCATACATCTTTGAAAGGTAGCAGGTGCATTACATAGACCAAAAGGCATTCTACGGTAAGCAAAAGTGCCATAGGGGCATGTAAATGTAGTTTTTGATTGATCATCAGGATTAATAGGTATTTGGAAGAAACCAGAGTAACCATCTAGATAGCAAAAATATCTATTAGTTGCTAGCCTTTCTAACATTTGATCAATAAAGAGAGAGGAAAATGATCCTTTTTGGTGGCAACATTTAATTTCCGGTAATCAATGCACATTCGCCAACCTGTAACAACCCTAGTAGGGATAAGTTTATTTTTATCATTTCGCACAACAGTTGTTCCTCCCTTCTTAGGGACTACCTGCACTGGACTTACCCTTTGATAATTTGGCACAACATAAATGGTACCTGCATCAAGAAGTTTGAGAACCTCTTTCTTCACCATTTCCTACATGTTGGGGTTAAGTCTCATTTGTCCCTGTATACAAGGCTTATGACCTTCTTCTAGATGAATACTATGCATGCAATAATCAGGACTTATTCCAATTAGAGCATCAAGTGTATAACCAATAGCCTTTTGTGAGTTTTAAGCACAGTAAGCAACTTTTCAAGTTGACTATCAGTTAGTTTAGAGCTAACTATAACTGGATACATCTCGGCATCATCTAGAAAAGCATATTTCAAATTAGGGGGAAGGGGTTTCATTTCAGGTTGTGTTACCTCTTTGATGGCGTATGATTGTTGAGGTAATGATTGATACCTTTGGCTCTCCTCTAAAGTCATCTTCTCATTGTTCAATTCATGGCATATAGCATTAATTTCCGAATCTCCTTCACCTGCATTAGCATCCAAACACAAAATGGCCTCTAGGGGATCCTTTGTAAGGGATCGAGGCATGTCATCCAAAACAATTTCACCAATAATATAGATCCTATAACACGACATCTCTATCATGGGATTTTTCATTGCATTATTAAGATTAAATGTCACTTTGTCATCCCCTATCGAAAGAGTTAAGCTTCCATTTTTAACATCAATGACGGCACCTGCAGTATGTAAGAAAGGTCTACCTAGAATGATGGGGATATGAGCATCTTCATCAATATCAAGGACAACAAAATCAACTGGAATGAAAAAATTTTCCTACTCTAACAGGTACATCTTCTAAAACACCCTTTGGGTATTTTACAGTTCTATCCGCCATCTGCAAAGTAACATTAGTAAATTAAAGTTCTCCCATGTCAAGCTTCTTACAAATTGATAAGGGCATCACACTTACACTAGCTCCTAAATCACATAGAGCCATATCAATAAATAGAGGACCTATATTGCATGGAATTGAAAAACTGCCAGGATCCTTCAACTTAGGAGGAGATTTGTTTTGAAGGATCGCACTGCACTCCTCGATGAGTGCAACTGTCTCTGTTACATTCATCTCACGTTTCCTACTCAAAATATCTTTCAAAAATTTAGTATAAGTAGGCACTTGAGTAATTAAATCAGTGAAAGGCACAGTAACTTGCAAATTTTTAACTATTTCAAGGAATTTACGAAAGTGATTATCGTTCTTACTCCTGGTTACCCTGTTCGGAAAGGGTAACGGCACCTTTGAGGGAGGAATTGTATCAGTAACTGAATCTGCAGCTGGAGCTTGCTTCCTTGGTGCTTCCTTCTCCTTTGAGACTTCATTCTCCTTCTCTGCAGCTACTTCCTCAAGGTCTTCAATAACAACCGAACTAGTCTTCTTTGTTCCATCTGCAGCCTTGTTAGCATCATCATCAGGCATTCTAGGACCATTATAGTAAGTACCACTCCTTGTTGCAATGGAATTGCAATGATCACGAGGTGGATTGCTTGATGAAGCATTTGATGGAGCAGGTTGAGGAGGAAGTTGGCCTTGTTGCCTTTGAGCTGATGATTGAGGAATTTGTGCTACTTGAGTCTCCAATTGTCGATTGTGGGCCTGCATAGCTTCCATGGCTTTCTGCATCTGCATCATCATATTCTTCAGTTCTGAAATCTCTTGCTAGATGGTTGTGGAGGTGCTGGGAGTGGTGCTGGAGGTGGTGGTCTACTGAAACCCGGTGGTTGAGGTGGAGCAAACCGTTGAACCTGTTGTTGTTGTTGTGGTTCAAAATGTGGCTGCTACTGCAGATTTTGAACATTGCTAGTATTCTTGTAGGAGAAGTATGGATGATCTTTCCAACCAGGATCGTAGGTGTTGGAAAAGGGGTTATTCTTGTAAGTTTGAAATGCACATACTTGCTCCATAGAACTATGACATGCTTGCATACTGTGCCCAAAAGAACCACATAAATCACAAAAGACATCTGTAGCTCCCGAATCTGCAGCCATTGCAGCTACCGTCATTGGATTGGAGGATGGTGTGTTGATCTTGTCTAACTTCTCATGAATTGCATTGATTTGTGAAGCCAAACTCTCATATTTATCATCTATCACATGTTTCCCTCCTCTCTTAGCATGTCCTCTAGGATTACCAAATTGAGAATTATGGATGGCAATCTCCTCAATTAAATTATAAGCAGCATTGACTTCTTGGTTCATAAATCGACCACTAGCAGCAGAATCAAGCAAAGTTATACTCTCATTACCCAAGCCATTATAGAATGCTTGCACTAAGAACCACTTCTCAAGTCCATGATGAGGGCACATTCTCAACAAATCCTTAAATCTCTCCCATGCATTATAAAGAGTTTCATCAGTTTCTTGGTTAAAATTTGTAATTTGACTCCTAAGTTGTGCAGTTCTCTCCGGAGGATAGTACTTCCTTTGAAAAGCAAGAGCCAAATCATCCCAACTATTAATAGCATCCATGTTCAAACCATTCAACCAAGATCGAGCTTTCTCCTTTAATGAAAATGGAAACATCGTACGTCGTATGTAATCTTGAGATACACCAGCTTGCTTGATTGTATTGCAGTACTGAATGAAGTTATTCAAATGTAAGTTCGGATCTTCCTTCATTGTGCCTGCAAACTGATTCCTTTCAACCATGTTCACCAAAGCTGGCTTCAACTCAAAATTCAGGGCCTTTATATCAGGAACTCGGTATCCACCTCCCACTGTTGCAGGATTCGGCTGAGAATAGTCTTTTAAGGACCTTGCTTGTGGTGGCGGCGGCGGCGGTGCATCATCCCGTGGTGGGTTGTTCTCGTTGAACTGTGATCCTGACATCTCTTCTTCTTTATCTGAACTATCGTAAATATTTAACTCAGCAAATAATTGTTCCAAATCAACCAGTGTTTGTTCGGAAAGAATGCTTCTTCGTGATCTCTACTTCCTTCTATGACTCCTCTTATGCAACGATCTTTCTGGTTCAGGATCAATCCAAACCGGCATACAACCTAATACTTGCAGACAATCGAAACTCAAAACCGAAATGTGAACTACCTCAAACAACGTGAAGGTTCCTTGAGGTGAGAAAATAAAACCGAAAATAAAGATAAGAGAACACTTTAAACCCGACTAATAGAATTAAAAATTGCCTCCCAGGCAACAGCGCCAAAATTTGAACAGCCTATCGCACACCTCTCAAAAATAATCGAACAACTCTAACTAATATAGCTAGGGAAGTAGGGATCGAATCCTCAGGGAAGCTATTAAATTCTACTAGTTCTAAAAAGCCTAAAGTGTGTAAGGGGTCTTGGTGGAAATTTCGGTTAATGACTACTAAAACTAAGAAGACTAAAACTGAAACTAAGGGAATGACTGGAAATTAGGGATTAAACTCTTATAATGGAAACCTAGGGCAATCAGTTCACTATGATCAATCAACAAACTCAAGTAACGCTCACTAATCAATTCATTGACATTCATTGAACTAGGGCTCACTAATTCTCTCGAACTTAGACTCCCTCAAAACTCCTTTACCGGCTCTCGCTCGGATAAATTCGTTTTTGCCTATTATTCAGTGGTCTAATTGTGGTAATCTTACCTCTCGGCCTCGATTTCAACAATAACCTAACTTACAACTAAATATGGCCACAATTTAATTGCAATCACTAGAAATCAATAATAGGAATTCAATTAAAAGCCAAGAACTAATTAGAAAACATAAGTTAAATTCAAACCATGATCATAGATCCCCTAACCCTAGAGAAGACGACTACTCACTCATAATTAAAGGAACGAAAACAAAATTAAAAATAAACAACATGATCTTGAACAAAAACCTAATTAAAACTAGAATTAAAACTAAAATAACTACTAACAAAACTAAATTAAGAACCAAAATAGCAAAATTAATTAATCTAAACTATGAACTACGAAACTAAAGAGATTCATGAAATTAAAGTCACTACAAGAAAACCTCGTTTTTGCGACGGACTAATTCCGTCGCAAAAATGGTAAAGTCCGTCGCAAAATTCTGTTTGCGACGGAATTCCGTCGCTAAATTTTTTGTCGCAAACTTCTATTATTGCGACGGAATCATGGTTCATTTGCGACGGAAAATTCCCTCGCAAAATTTGCGAGGGAAAATTCCGTCGCAAAATTCCCTCGCAAAATTTGCGACGGAAATTCCCTCGCAAAATTCCCTCGCAAAATTTGCGACGGAAATTCCCTCGTAAAATTTGCGACGGAAATTCCCTCGCAAACGGAATATTCCGTCGTAAAAAAGTTGACGGATTTTTTAATGTTTCGATTGCTTATTTGTATTTGTGCCTGTGAACCTGTATGATCTGACACGTTATGTATTCTAACCAAATAAGGACAATTTATATTTTCCGATAATTATATATTTCAAATGTAACATATGCATACAAAGTATTTTCGGCATAAATAGTTTCATAGTTTTAAAGTTTAACAATGATAATAAAGGCACTAAGCTATGTTATATGGAACAAGATATCTATCTACAGTTGCATCCCTTGCCCGGCGCCGCTGCCGTCGTCGTCTGGTGAGTCCCGACACTAAATTTGGAAAGATGAACAACTGTCGCTACCGAATCGACTCATCATCTGCTCCATAAACTCCTTCTGTGTCCTCTGCATTGCCTCAATCTCGGCTCGCATCTTCTCCTCAACCTCAGCCCGCACCTCGTCCCGCACCTTCTCCACATGTTTCTCTAAATGTTCTTTCATTTGAGAAAGCACAGATGGCGTGTATTGCTTCGATTGATCCGATCTCTCAAGAGCTCGAAGAGCTGTAATACAGGTCCGCACCACTACCAAGAACCTTCACGCGACCTTTCTTGCTACGACCACCAGATGCCTCCCAATATAACTCATCGGGCGTTCTCTGACTCCCGTCAATGCTTGTTTCTCAAGCTTCTTCTGGTAGGTCTCCTACAAAACACAATTAAAATTAAATTAGGCTAATTTTCATATAATTCTAAAAGGCAAAATACAAGTGTTACAACCTATAAATAAGCTAAACATCCTTAAAAGGAATAATTACAAGTGTTACAAACTCTAGATTATTCAAACTACCCTTTACAGTGTTTTTCGGTTCAAATGGGCTCGAAATGGCTACAAATGTGCCCATTTTTCACATATTCTTCATTTCAACCTATAAATAAGCTAAAAAATCCTTAAAGGAATAACTACAAGTGTTAAAAACTCTACATTATTTCAAACTACCCTTTACATGTGTTTTAGGTTCAAATGGGCTCGAAATGGCTCGAAATGGCTAAAAATGTGCCCATTTTTCACATATCTCTTCATTTCAACCTATAAATAAGCTAAACATCCTTAAAGGAATAACTACAAGTGTTACAAACTCTACATTATTTCAAACTACCCTTTACATGTGTTTAGGTTCATGGGCTCGAATGGCTCGATGGCACCAAATGTATTTTGTGCAATTGGGTACCCGATTGATCTTGGTTATGTCCAAAAGCATCCATAACCATTTCGCGATAGTCATTGGATTGCCGCTCGGAGGACTCAGGTAACCCTTCCCCATGACAATGCCACTCATAATAATCCGGTTTAAACCCCTTGGCATACAAATGATACTTTACTGTGTCCGGATCATAGATGCGTTTGTTCTTGCATTTAACACACGGACACCTAACTTCATTTGGGTCAGTTGTCTGCGGATGATCTTTACAATATTGAAGGAATTCCTCAACTCCTTCCTTAAAAGCAGGGTTCATAGAAGATCCGACCTTCCTACAATACATCCAACTACGTTCCCTTCTTTTCATAGTGACAACTTCTACACAAGTCACGCATATAATTATTTTAGTCTAAATGGCAATATATAAATATTGAAAACTGCATAGGGTTGTATTATAATTATTCTATAATGATACAACAATAGTACTTGATTCGAACAGCAAAATTCAATTCCAAACTTAAAACACAAAGAATAATCCAATCAAACCATTATTAGGCTAATAAATGTGATAGACTGACAGTAGCATCTCAAACACTACAATTGTACTGCAGAAACTTCATGAACGGGAAACTAAGCTAATTATCAATACATTATTATCATGCAGATTGCAGAACCATTAAAGAAGTGGATTGGCATTGTGGTAGAGAAAATAAGCTACTTTTATGATGTATTGAGGGTGAGGGACGAAAGAATATTATAACACCCCCCCCCAAACCTCCTTGTCACACCACCAGTACATAATCTTCAAAGCACCAGCTCCACTTCCCTCTATTTTCCTAATTTTGTTACTTACTAAACCCTTAACATATTATGGCCAACCCAGACACATGTCCTAAATGTAGCTTAAGAATGATGGTTTCAATCCACGGAAAAGTACCTTAGAATCTTTAGTTGTAGTCTATCACTACCCAAGATACTAAAACTTAGAATTATATCTCATGGGTTTCATAGTAAATATAATGAGTAATAAATCTCCTAACCTCCTCGTCACACCACCAGTACATAATCTTCAAAGCACCAACTCCACTCACCTCAATTTTTCTTCGTTTCTTACCTATTAAACCCTTAACGTATTATGCCCAATCCACGCACATGCCAAAAATGTAGCTCATGGATGATAGCTTCAAACCATGGAAAAGTTCACTAAAGCTATCAAGTGTCACTGCCTGAAACCTTTCAAGTAAAAACCTGGTTTGTCACTGCCCAACACAAGTAAAAACTCTATTCAAAGGTTTGTCACCGACCAGGTTTGACTTCAATATTGAAAGGTTTGAAGCAAGAAGCCTACCTTTTCCTCAACACAAGTCACGCATACAATTTAGACGGTAGATAGATGCAAGAAGCCTGAAAGGTTCAACCCTATTCAAAGCTATCAAGTGTCAAAGGCCCCCAAGATTTCTAGACAGTATAGAGACCAATTTATCTCGAAGATACAACAATCTTAAAGAGCACCAAGCTCCACAAAATATCTAGAGAAGTACAAAGAACTAAGAAACAGTAAGCACCACAGCAAAGAAGCTTTTATAATGAGCAAAAAATTTGCTCATGTAATGAACAACTAATTCTTCATCCACTCCAGCAAAAAAGAGGCAGAGGCTACAAAGTACCCACTCCATTGTGGGGTTTCTAATGTCATATAGTATCTGGGATATAAATAACAATAGCCTAAATACGCCTAGGTAAGTATGCTTCCGTTGGAAATCTAAAATAACGCCTATACATATTGAGCACTCCAACAAATCTATTTGAGTGCAAACTTTAAAGTACTTCTAATACTTGAACGACTAACAAAAGGTTAAAACAGCAAACTACTACAAATTTGAACAGGCACATAGTAAATTGTCAATTAAGGCATTGTTATAATAAGTTAGAGGGTGCAAAATATCATTCATATAGCAAGGGCGAAGACATAAGCAACATTGACAAGCATCTAAAGAAGATGACAGTATGACACTACACATGTATTTTAGGGAAACAGAAGTTATAGGTAAGTTACAGAAGCTCAGTTACAAGGAGGGCTACATACCCGTCGTTGTTAATGTACAAAGGAGCTCATTACTCTAAGCAGAAGTTTCAAAAAGACAGCAAAAACAAATCACCAAGGAGGATTAGAACCCTCTCTCACAGAAGGTGATTTAGACAGCAAAAACAAATTTATACTAAAATCTCAAATCAATTAAAGAACATCAAGTGATTACAGAACATCAAATCTCAAATGATTACAGAACATCAATTAGTGAAACGAAATTAGAAACCCTAAAAAACCCTAAAACGATTGCATATAGTTAAATTAGTGAAACGAAACCCTAAAAAAATTGCAAGTAAATTATAGAATTACCGCCGGAAACTACAATGGAATAAGAACGGAAGAAGACCGCCGGAAAAGAAGACTGCCGGAAATTTTGCGTTAAGACCGCCGGAAGAACAACCCTAAAACGATTGAGAAGACCGCCGGGAAAAAAAACGATGGAAAAATAAAAAAAAAAACGACAACAAAAAAGGCAGTGAGAAGACCGCCGGAAGAAGGGAAGGCCGCCGGAAAAGAAGGACAAGAAGAAGGAGTGTGGGTTTAATTTGTTAGGGAGAAGGACTGTATAAGGAGAAGAAGGAGTCTGTTTGTTTAATTTTTTTTGGGAGAAATAACGTATTTTGTTCTCTAATATATGCGACGGAATCTGCGAGGGATTTTGCGACGGAAATAAACAAAAAAAACTCCGTCGAAAAAAACAGGTGTTCCTTTGATTTGTTTTGTCACTTTTTTGCGACGGATATTTCCGTCGCAAAAACGTGGAATTCCGTCGCAAACTCAGCCTTTGCGACGGAATTTTATTCCGTCGCAAAAATCCGTCGCTATTTGCTCGTTTTCGTGTAGTGAGTAATTGAAAAGCATAAGGAAAGAGATTACCAAAACAATGAATGATTTGCATTAATTGAAAGCTTGTATTGTTGAACAAAGTAATTGATTCCAAAATTCTAAAGAGAATAATTAATTTTGGATTCCTAGGTGTAAAAGTATGATAAAAACTAGTTAGGAGTCATGCCCCCTTTACATAGAATATATATATGTTTTAATGAATTAAAACCCACGAGCAGATACTGCACGGAAATAAAAATCGGAGCCACAACCCTTGCACCTGCGCACGCATAAGCCATTCTAGCTTTGTTCCCTGCGCCCGCAGCTAGTCTATTTTTGGACTTCTGAAGCTGCTGTTTTATGTTGCGCCCGCATAGAACAGGGGTGCCTTTGAAGGCTGTACCTGCATGAAATTTGCACGCCTATATTTTGACGATCCTTCTTGTTTCTTCGCTCGATTCTTCGAATTTCGTTCGTGACTTTTCGTGACTTGGCATGCATCCCGAGACAAGTATATTTTCACCTGTTTTAGCTTCTAATGACTTCATAAATCCCTATTACGCTCCTGTAACATATAAAACAGAATCGAAAACCACGCGTAATAATCGAAAGAGTATATAATAACCGAAAAAGGTTCTAAAAGTCAACTAAAGATGCTAAAACCGTTCCAAAACATAACTTAACATCGAAAGACGATATTTAATCAAAAGAAAGCCACAAAATTAACTATTTAGCATAAGAATCAACCGAAAATGAGGGAAAAACACAACATAAAACACGTATATCAAACACTATGACGTTCTCTCTTCTTATGATGGTGGCGATGGTGATGTTGTTCATGTTGAGGAACCAAATGATGACGTGAAGAGATCTTTTAGCCTATTAAAGGATTCACAAGATCCTATTTATGAAGGCTGTAAGAATTCGCAAATGTATGCGCTCTTAATGCTTCTCCATATCAAGACCCTAGGTCGATGGAGTAATGAATCATTTACCATGCTCCAAGAATTATTGAAGAATGAACTTTTGCCCAAAGGATCTAAATTGCCAGATTCTTACTATGAGTTAAAGAATATTATGAAAGACCTTGGTTTATCATATCAAAAAATCGATGCATGTATCAGTGATTGCATGTTGTATTGGAGGGAAAATGAGAAATTAGATGCGTGCAAAATTCATGGTGCATCCAGATGGAAAATTGATAACTGAAACGGAGAAGATAATTGTAGGAAAAATGGGAAAAGAACACCCAAAAAAGTATTGCCATAGTTCCCTTTGAAACCGAGGCTGCAATGATTATATATGTGCTCAAAGATCGCTTCTCTAATTACTTGGCATTGTGATAATAAAAGTAAACCCGATAGCTTAAGACATCCGATTGATGACTCTGCTTGGAAGTCATTCGACAGAGATCATAGTGATTTCAAGTTAGATCCTCGTAATGTTAGACTAGGATCAGCAAGTGATGGTTTTTAACCTTTTTCAAATTAAAAGAAAAAAAAAAAAAACACATAGTATTTGGCCTGTGATAGTTATTCCTTATAACTAACCTCTAGAACTATGTATGAAGCAGTCGAATACGATTCTATCAATGCTTATTCCAGGACCTAAAGGCCCCAGTGATGCTATTGACATATATTTGCAGCCTCTCATTGATGAATTGAATGAGCTATGGGAAAGTGGTGTGGATACTTTTGATGCAGCAACGAAAATTAACTTTCAATATAATTATGTGCAGCTTTATTGTGGACCATCAATGATTTTCCTGCATATGGAGTGTTGTCTAGATGGGGTACTAAGGGTAAATTGGCATGCCTTTGTTATCTTAAGGGTACACGTTCACTATATGGGCCATCGTTGCTACGTGCCTAAAAATCATAAATGGAGGAAAGACAAAGCATCGTTTGACGGTACAATGGAGGTTCGTTCTCCTCCAGAACCAAGTTCAATTGATGATATCCTTCAGGAGCTTAGATATCTTGAGAACATCACTTTGTCTCAGGATCCGCATGTGAAAACTAACATATCTCATGACAAGAGAGGTGACAATTGGAACAAGAAAAGTATTTTTTTCAAACTTCCATATTGGAAGACCCTTTTGTTACAACATAATCTAGATGTGATGCATATTGATAAGAACATATGTGATAATATTCTAAATAAAATTATGAACGTGCAAGAGAATACCAAAGATAACTTGAAAGAACGTCAAGACTTAGAAAAAATGGGAGTGAGATAAACGTCTCACTCGGTAAAGGAAGGGGACAAATTGAAACTTCCCCCCGCTTCTTATACCTTTTCCCAAATAGAGAAGAGAACCTTTTGCAATTTTCTAAAAGATTTGAAACCCCCATACAGTTTTTCTTCAAATATTTCTTATTGTGTCAACTCTAAAGAAAGTAAAATCTCAGGTGCAAAAAGCCACAATTGCCACGTAATACTTGAACATCTTCTTCCTTTAGCAACACGTGGTCTTCTCACTCCATCTGTAAGTAAAGCATTAATTGAGCTATCAATTTTCTTTACCATATTATTTGCTAAAGTACTTGATGTGAAAGAATTGGAGCAAATAGAATCCCAAATTCCTATCACACTTTGCAAGTTAGAAAAGGTCTTCCCACCTTCATTCTTTACTATTATGATGCACTTACCAATCCATTTAGCCAATGAAGCTAAACTTGGAGGGCCCGTCCAATTTAGATGAATATATCCAATTGAGCAATTTATGTACAAGCTTAAATCTTATGTACGAAATAGGGCTCATCCAGAGGCTTCAAGCGCCGAAGGCTATTTGGCCGATGAGTGCATGACTCTTTGCTCAAGGTACATGGATGATATGAAGACAAGATTTAACTGTCCGGGCCGAAACTATAAAAATGATACTAATTTTGGTGAATCATTGCCGATTTTTAGTCATCCTAGACGTGATTTAGGTGCCCCAACAATTAGACATGTTGAGAAGCGTGAATTGGATCAAGCTCACACATATATTTTGATGAATTGTGATGAGGTTCAGCCTTTTCTCGAGTAAGAATATTATCTTTGATTCCTTTTTTAAGGTTTTATTTCTGATTATTACTAATCATGAATTTAAATAAATGTCATCTTTTTTTCCATAGAAATCATTCTTCTACTCAAGCATCTAATGATTTAATGTAATCTGAAGAGGAATGGGTGAATAATTTCAAAAGCTGGTTTAAAGATGAAGTAAGCAATTTGTTTTGTTTTCAATATTTTGCTTATTGGAAAATATTAAATAATATGAGAAGCTTAATTATTTTATATCCTTTAATTTGGTAGGTTGCTCAGTTAAATGAGAATGACAAGACAAAGGAAATGGAACATTTACTCTCATTGTCACGTGGGCCAACTCAATATGTTACATCATACACTGGTTACATCATTAATGGATATGGGTTTCGCATTGAAAGTCGTGATCAAGCAATGAGAACGCAAAATAGTGGGGTGGTTGTGCTTAGAAACACCGGTAATGAATATTAGAATACAGATTATTATGGAGTTGGTAACAGATATATTAGAGTTACAATACCTTGGGGGAAATTGAATTGTGTTATTCTGCTGTAAATGGTGGGATGTCTATGATAAGGTGAGACGAGTTAAAATAGATGAATATGGCGTGGTTAGAGTAAATTTTAGGAAGCAATTAAAAGGTGATGAACATTTTATCTTAGCTAACCTAGCAAGACAAGTTTTTTATGTCATAGACACCATTCCAAAAGGATGGGAGCTCGTTTCCAAGACTCAACCACGCAATTTTTGTGACACTTCTGATGGTGGTGATATTGTGGGTACAGACATAGAGGAAGCTTCTCAACATGGAGAACTATTCAAACCAACATACGTTGCATCTTCATCTATAGGTGCTTCTGTTGAATTATGTAGGAGTAGGTCTAATGTAGAACCTGTTTTTGTGCTAGATGATCTAAACAAAAATGGGGAGCAGAGATCAAGGAAGAGGAGAAGGAAGGAATAAATCGTTTACATGTGATCTAAACTAAAATGGGAACCTGTTTTTGTGCTACTCTTTCTTTGTACTCTTTAATTATTATTATTATTATTATTATTATTATTATTATTATTATTATTATTATTATTATTATTATTATTATTATTATTATTATTATTATTATTATTATTATATGTGGATTATTATTTATTAATAAATTTTATTTCAATTTTGCATAATATATTTCGATTTTGAAATGTTCAAAGTTGTTGTTTTAGCTAATGTTTGTTAGTTTGTTTGTTACTAATGTTCAGACAAAGGTGTACTAATAGCTTTACATTGTTACAGACTTTTAGGATGCCACATATATTTGTGAAGCGATAATATTGGATCATACGATGGATAACAGAAAACGCTCCTCCAGTAAGGTCTTCTGTTTTACATATTAAGTAGTATTCCTTTAATTTTCTCATTGTACTTCTCTTTAAAGTTGACCTATTAAGCATGAACGTTCATGATGTAAGATCAACATTCATCAAAGTTTCCTCTTCTTTTCAAAAGCTCATCTCCAACAAAACTCATCAAAGCTTTTGGTCGCCAGAAAGCCTTCTCCCTAAACACTGCAAAATGTTTTCCAAAATACGCTAAAACAAAACATGAATAAACTGGAGTTCTGTTTAAACACAAAAGGCCTTTTACTGTTTGAATGTAGTTGCATTGCCTTTAATTTCTATCCAATGACTATAATTAATGTATTTGGGCCATTATAAGTTACTCATCTAATAAAACTAAGCCACCGTGCAAATATTCACATATGAACAAAGAATTTATACCACATAACATCCCACAAGCCTCAAAGAATTTATTGCCTCTTTTATCTAGTAGTGTTATGAGTAACAAGCATAAATAAAAATAATATCTTTTGGCACTTAAGAAAGTTGATTTGATTTTTTGTGTGACAAGTTGATAATGCATGTGCTGGTATATTCTTCAGATTTTGTTTGTGTTAACCCCATGTATTCTTATAGGTTATGTCATAATATAGGTTCAATTACTGTTTACAATAACAAAATTGCTCTTGAAAATAACATGGTTCATCGTAATATGCATAAAAGTCAATCTTCTTTGCCAAGATCTAATAGGCAATATGTTCCTCCACTTATGTTGGCAAAGCGAAGAGGTAAGTTGTTAAGCCAGTTGCATGCTTAATCTGGGGTTGGATCGGTTAAGACAACTAATTACGGAGTTAAATATCACGTTGGTGTTAAACCTCCTATTGGTGCTAATGCTAGTGGTTACAAATTTAATGCTAATGAAAAATCCAATGGACGATATAGTAACCAATATAAAGGTGTTTGCAAGAAAGGAAAACCTAGCATGGTCACCAATGATAAGAGAACTTCCTTCCACCGATCGTATTCACACCCTTTATTTATATGTGGTGCTAGAAGTGCCAAATTTCAAGCTTTCAGATCGTCTCGAGAGGGATTTGATTAGGATTATTATGGTGATAATGATTTGTATTCTTCACCTAGAACTGCGGATATGGAGTTTGATGAGTTAAATGCTAATGCTCTTAATAATGAGGAAATAAATGAAAACATAATAAAAAATGCTTTTCGCAATGAGAATAAGGATGAGAATGACAATGCGACTGAGAATGCGGATGAGAATGAGAATGATGTCAATGATGCTTATGATGATGACTATGAGAATGATGACGAGAATCCTTCGGAGGAATCGGCAACAAATCAACAATTGTCTAATGGTAATAGTTGTACATCTAATATGTATTATTTATGTTTCTTTTTAATTGTTTATTAATATTTTAATTTCTACCTTCTATATTGTTGTTGTAGGCAAATCATTAGCAAAAAAAAAAAAAAAAAAAAAAAAAAANCAGAAAACAAGCAATGAAAATAAAAGGGGAAGAAACAAATGCAAAGAAATTGCTTAACTTAAGCCAGGTGAGAAATTGGAATTAACCTTTAACAACAATCGAGTGGTAGGGACAAACCATCAAGTATTTGCAAGGCACTTGAGAATTATTGTACGTGATACAAATATTGTCCCTGTGAGAGTGCATAAATGGAATGACATTGGAGATCGAGAGAAAGATCATATGTGGACTGCAGTTACGGTAGGTAGAATATGATTAAGTTACATGCCATTTTTTTTTTTTTTTGCCATGTAATATAGTTATATGGCATTAAACTAATAGTAGATTAATTTATGGAGATATAAAGAGAAAGGTATTTGTATTTAAGATACATAGAAAGATAATTTACTTTGTTCAAAATTTATTTTATTATTAAATATGACTATATATATGGATTATAATTGTCATTTTAAGCTTTTTATTTTTCTAACATTCTTTAATTAATCTTTGATTCTTCGTACTCGAGGATGTGTTTACAAATGAGAATATGGAGTCTTATCGTACACATGTTCTTGATCACGTGAAAGAATTATGGGCAAATTGGAGGTCAGATTTGTTGAGATACAATGTGACAAATAAGAAGATCACCTTACAAGCAGCTTAAAATAATCAACCACCGAATGGACTTGATAGGAACGAGTGGAAGTGGTTGATAACAGAAATCTTCTCAAATGATGATTTTAAGGTAAATGTAAAATTAATTAATTTATTATACTCATTCATAATATGTCTTCAATATTATAAAAATTTGAAATAAATTTCATAAAGTAAGTGCAAGGAATTCCAAAAATAGACTCAACTACCCAAAAGAACTTGCCCATCGAACCGGTAGTAGACCTTTTAGGCAAGTCATGTGGGAGGATTTGATAAGATACTTAATTTGTAGACTCTTTTCAGTTTTTTCAAAATTTTATGTTTGTTCACATCAAGTAGTAACACTCACATTGTGCAAGGGCGGGAATGAGGGGAAAATCTAGATTTGGTTGATGTATTCTATAAGACTCGTAAGAAGGGCAATGCGCTTCCAAATGAAGAAACAAAACAAAAAAAATGTATGTTATTCTTTAAAGCATGACTTCTATATTTCAGAATTTTTCCCGAATTGTAATTAGCTTTTTCATAATTATTTTTTTTCCATTATATAGGAGGAAATTCGAGAATTATTATTGAGGTGAAATTGAGGTTTTTTTAATTGTATTGTGCAAATATGTGATGGAATTGATTTTGATATATGACGGAATTGGTTTTTATGTGTAGAGTAGATATTGAAGTGTGCAAATTTCATAGATGGAATTTGTTGCAAACCAAAGGGGTTTTATTATATATTGGATGGAATTGGTTTTGGTGTATTCTGCTGAAGTGAGCTAGTTGAAATGTGGTTGCGTTGCAGGTGAATAAAAAATTATGGATTAGTCGGTTTATAGGGAGGTGCTGCCGAAATTTCTATAGAAAAAGTGTGTTAGTTGGAAAATAATTGTCTTGCAAGTGAATTAAAAAATTATGGATTAGCTACTTTACAGGGAGGTGCTGTCACAATATTTGTAAAATTTTCATGAGAATTAACTTTAATTAGTAGATACTAATAAGTTTATAACCAACGTGAACTCACATGGAATATGCCCACTTAATACACCCTTCTTTAGCTTGTTTGTCTAAAATGATTTAATTGTAATATTGGTTTTGTTTAGTTTTTATAAACTAGGTATGCAATTAATTATTTATATAATTTTTCATTTCTTATATTTAAAGGCAGCGCAAAAGGTGTTTAAATTTAAGTCCCATGATCGGGTCGTTGGATTTGGTGGAGGAATAAAATTGAAAGATATTAAAGGACCACAACCTACTAGAGAGGAACTTGAAGTTGAATTGAATGCCACCAAAAAAAAAAAGAATGAAGCCCTTAATATTCACATGGTGGCAATGCAAAATGAAAATAACGAACTAAAGGGTTGTATGGGTTTGATGGAAGCTCAAATGAAGAAATGTTGATGAATCAACAAAATACTTCTTCCACTGCACAAAATTAATGATCTGACCATCATTGGGTATATTCTTCTATATATTCAACTATTATCTTGGAACGTAACCATTGTAGGCATGTTTATATATGTTGTTAATGAATGTTATTTTTTATTTTAGGTATATGAAGATTAGATGATATATTTATGAAGATGAGAAGGTGCTTTGTGTGGCATCATCAAATCCAAGAGCTATATGTGTTTGATGTACATTTTCCTTAAATATGTTAGAATTTTTTTCCTTGTTATTGTTTTGCAAAGCCAACATTATGAAGACAACTTTTGGATATTTAATTCATGTTTTTGGAAAGATTCTATTAATATCCATAATCTTGTTTTAGATTGACTTACATTTTAATATATGAAATTATCTAAATTTATTCGAATAACGTTATTTTGCTATTTTCTATGGCCGTTATTAATATAACAATGAAATAATCTTCTGTTGCTAATTCTTGAAAAATCAAATTTATTATTAATTAGTTTAATGCTAATGTATCTTTAACGACCATTTAATTGGTTTTTAATGATTTCAACTATATAATGCTATTTAGTACTCAATAACGACGAACAGTAGTTTGTTGTAAATTAATGACTACAATAAAAATTTTGTCGTTTGTGCTTAACAACAATAATCTTTTTGGTCGTTAATGTTTAAGGACGATAATTTCTTTGTCGTCAAAAATTAATGATGAAAAACCTTTCGTCGTTAAATTTAACGACGAACATTGTCGTTAATACTATTAACGATGGAAGCTACTGCAACAAACAAACGACGACTATTTTCGTCGTTAAAAGCTTTAACGACGAATTTTTGGAAATTTGTCATTAAAAAGCCTTTTTGTAGTAGTGCACACATGAGGCTGAAATAATCTTTGGAACAAAATAACAAATATTTTATTCTAAGATCAAACCAGAAGGAAGAGATAATGTGTATGATCCCACAGGCAGAGCTCCGATCTTAACACCATTACCATCACGTAAATCCACCTCTCCTTTTGCTAACTAACTAGTTTTTTTTTTTTTGACCTTGCACATCAGAAACAATGTGATAACCAGATCCGGTATCCTATGATAAAGAACTAGTTAAAATGATTTCAATAACATAAATGCCCAATCATTCTGATTTCATACGTTTCTTGGTGTCAATAACACCCTTACTTTCTTTATATTTGAGAACAATTCTCATGTTTCTTTTCCAGCCTAGAGAACTATTCTCTTTTAGTTTTTCCTTCTTAAGCAATGGGCACAAGGTAAAATTTGAGTTATCGTTGTTACAAGACATGATCCATATACAATAAAATTAAGAGTTAATATTATGCCGAAACTTAAATAACTTTATTTCATCAGTTGTAAGCTATTTAACATTATTTCACTTAAAACAATTTTTTTTGTCCCTTGTTCATGAAATAACGATTCGAAGATCCCAAAAAATGTAACATAAGTGGACTTGGGCTCTACTCTTAAGTTATTTTTTAAGGTAAATAAACTCCTTCACTAATTATAACAATTATAATTCTTGGTTGATAAGTAACATCTCATGTTCTAAACTTATCTCTATGCCTCTAAATCTAAAACTTTGTCTTTTAATAATTTAGTTGAGCATAACAACAATAACATGTAATCTCCTTCATGAAATTACCCGTACTATCCTAAGTTTTAAATGACACTTTGCTTAGGCAAACCAATCATTTTAGCTAAGGCTTCATATGTGTTGATTTGGGTAGGCAAATAAGCTCAAAATTACTTTAAGGGACCTAAAGTGATTATGGTGTAATTTTAGCAAGTGAACTCATATTGCATAAAAGACAACAATAATAAATAAAATATGCATAATAAAATGCAATGAATAAAGCAAATATGATCTAGTATGACCCCTAATCCTAATGATCTAATTTTCATGATCTCTCTCTTGAACTCCTCATGGGATTTCATCTTCATTTGATCGTCATGAACTTCTTCTTGGATTACATTTATTTACAATGAAATAAAAACTTTAAATTTAACATACAAAAATACTTGACGATAAGAAGACCGTATTTAAGTTAAAAAAAATGCATCATGATACGCAGATCGTATTTTCTAACTTAATTTTGGATCATACAAGTTATTAACTATAGTATCACAGTATCAAATATAAAATGCTACAAAATAAAAAATCATGCTGACCAAAAATAAAATATATCAAATACCAAAATTAAGGCAATCATCTAACATCTCCATATTTCATAAGTGGTGACTAAGTAATATCACTGATTATCCATTACCAAACTTAAAATATCACATATTTTATTTTAGGTAAGAAATAGAATCACTTCATAATTTTGTATGCTATTATTATCACATAATATTTGTTTACAAACTTAAGAAATATCACATATTATTCAAAATTATATTTTCCTAACAAATTTAGGAAATTCTATCCAAGTTACTCAATTATTTTAGTTCAACTATCTCGACTAATTTCTGCATAATCAAATTATATAAAGTCAAATATCATCAACTATGAAATTATTTGCTCAATATCACAAAAAATAATTCAAAAATTCAAATCATATTTGTTTTTATTCATTAACAAAGTTTTATTTCATTTTATTAATTAATAAAACAATTTTATTAACTAATAAAACTATTATTATTAATTAATTAATTAATTAATAAGCTAATTTCATCAAAAAAAATTAATTTTGCAACCACCATCACCAAAGTGGAGCCACAATGGCTGCCGGATCATTGTGGCCTTCGCTCCTCTGCTCAAGTAAGCCGGCGACGATCGATTACCACCTAGCTACCCCAACAAATCCCCGCCCACAAAATCACCCCTATCGTCATGGTTTTCCTTGAAACCACCAGGCACAATTAGCCACGTCGTCAACGATAAACAAAACTCGAGCCAAAACCGTTGCACCTCGCCACCTTTCCTCTTCGAACCCATTCGCACAGAGTAACCATCGTGGCTGCGCCACCCAGCCGTGGTTGCTCCATTCGAATCAAACTTTTTTTTATTATTCAATCAATTAAACAACCCTTGCAAGATTAAATTAAGTTTGAATTGAATTCTTAAACATAACAATTATGTTACTCAATGATTAGATAGAAAAAAAAAACAAAACAAAACAATTATTGATTATAGGTTTTTGAATTAATTTTTTTTAAGGTTTATGGCACAATAAAATTTGGGGAAGGATTTCGAATCAAATCTCGAAGATAAAAGGGTGATTTTAGCCAGAAATACAAACTGAATTAAGGGCAAAATTAAGCAGAAAACTCGAAAAATTCGAGCACCATATTACCAGATTCAATCATATTGAATTAGATTTGGGAAAATTGGAGCAAGATAGTGAATTAGGCTTCATGGGTATGAAGCATAATTAGGGCTAATGAGCATTAAACAATTTTAACTAATTCCAATAATTTAAATCTCTATTAAAACATGATAATTGAACTACAATAATTAGTTTTCTCCCTCTTAATGAATTAAACATAACATCATGGAAACAAAAATAATCAAATTATTATGACCAATAATATTATGCAAGAGGCTAACTGATACCACTGTAATAATTTAGTGCACTTAGTGGAATTTCAAGAATCACATTCTTAACATCTAAAGTAAGGTCATCATCAATAACAATTATAGGATCACATAATAGTTTATATCATACCTTTGTACACTAGTAGAAAAATTGGGTTTTGCTGAGCCACATTTGCTGCGGTTCTTTGTGATTTTTAAAGAACCGCAACAAATAGTTGTTGATGATACACATGTAAAATAATTTGCTGCGGTTGATTTTTTTTGCTGCGGTTTTTTTTATTTGTTGCGGTTATAACCGAGCAAATAACAAACTGAAAACAAAGAGTTAAAAGCCCAGCCCAAACGGAGTGGGTATAAATACCAAAAACCCACCAAAATTTGTTAGTCTTTCCTCCCTCATAACCCTAACTGGCCACCAAAAATCCCTCTTCCATTTCTCTCACACGTCTCTTCTTCTCTCTCTCATTTCACTGTTCTCCTCTTCTCTCTAATCTCCCTCTTCTGTCTTCTCTAATCCCAAAAATCTCATCTCCATTTTCATTATTTCCTTTGGATCTCCATCTACTAAGGTAAAATCGACCTCTTTTCTCTCCTTCTTCTTGTTTTACTTTTCAGTTTCAATTTTTATATGTGTTTTAATTTTTGAGTTCTGAGTTTGTTTTGGAGGCGTTTTTTGGAGGCGATTTTTCGTGGATTTTGGTGGTGATTTCTGGTGGTTTTTGGAGGCGATTTTTGGTGGCTTTGCTTTTGAGTTAAGTTTCGATTTGGTTGTTGTTTTTTGGATTCGGATTTGTTGTTATTTTTCCTTTTATTTTGGTAATTTTTTTTTTTGTTTTTGGTGTTGATTTTGTTGTTGTTGTTTATTGTTTCTAATTTTCCTTTTGTTATGGTAGTCCTTTTTTTGCCGATTTTTGTTGTTGTTTTTGGTGTTGTTTATGTTGTTTTTTGGCTTTGATTTTGTTTTACTAAGTGAACTTGTTGGTGAGTGAGTGGGTAAGTGGGTGAGTGAGGGACTGACTCTGTGAGACTGTGACTTTGAGTGTGTGACTGTGAGGGACTGACTGTGTGAGACTATGACTGAGTGTATGTGTGAGTGAGTGACTGAGTGTGTTTGTGTGTGTGTGATTTTTACTGACTGTGAGTGAAAGAGTGAGGGAGGAAGGGACAGAATGTGTGTGGTTTAAGGTGTTTGTTTTGGGTTTGGCTGTTTGTGGTCGTGGTTGTGGTAGCGGCTGTAGATGTGAGTGGAGGAGAGTGTGTGACTGATTGATGGTGAGTGTGAGTGGTTGTGAGTGTGAGAGAGTGATTGAGTCAGTCAGTGACTCTGTGAGTGACTGTGTGACTCTGTGAGTGACTGTGTGACTGTGAGAGTGAGTGTAAGTGAGTGTGTGAGTGATTGAGTGTAAGTTAGTGAGTGAGACTTAGCTAGTGACTGTGCGTGGTCTGTCATTACTGACAGATGCTTCTCTTCTTATAGGGATGTTTGACATGAGAAGGCACCCTATTATTTTAGGCTATTTAGGCTTTTTATAGGGATTTCAAGCTTCTTTTATTGAATTAATTTTCTGGGTTTTGTTTTTTATTATTGAATTTCTCTTCGATTTGGGATTTTTTGTTGGTTTTTCAGTTAAAGTTCTGGGATTTTACTCATGCCTACACTCGTCAATTACAGTGGTATGTTCTGTTTTTCTCTGTTTTTTTAATTATTTTTGTTGTTTGATTTATGAATTTGTGATTGATTTTTCTGAGTTTTATTTATATGATTGTGTTCTTAATTGGGTTTGTTGAATTTATATTATTGTGTTATTAATTGGATTTGTTGAATTGGGTTGAATTAGATCAAACTTTATGAATTTGATTATTGAATTAATTTAGCATGATTAAATGTAGCTAATATGTTTTTGCATGCAATTTGATATTGCATAATTGGATTTAATTGAATGCTAGAATGATTTAATTTGAGTTGTTTAGGGTTGTAAGTTTCAATTAGCTAAGATGATGATTGAAGTTGATGAATTGATTTTCTTAATCATTATGGTAATAAAATGAATTAGTTGTTAATTTTAATTAAATGTACTTTTAATTGAATTAGGATTTGAGAAAGATTTGATTTTAAATTCTTGCTTTCATGATTAATTGAAAATTGTACCTTCTTGATATTGAATTCCAAATTGTATGGTTAAATTGTTTCTGAATTAAGTTGGGATTATAAGTTTTAGCATACTAGTTAAATGATTGTTGATTTGCTGTAGCTTATGTATCTATTATTCATGATTTTTCCAGGGAAAGATGAATTGTCGATGGCCTATGTTAATTACTATTAGAATTATGTGAGTGAATGTGTGATTGAGTACAAGTGAGACAGTGAGTGAGTCAGTGACAGTGGGAATTGTTGAATGATGATCGAGTCCCTTATAGTCCGACAATTGTTTGAGACAATTGAGTCCTTTTTAATAAGACACTAACTAATCCCTTATGGTGATCTAGGGTTCTTACTTGATTCCCTTATGGTGAGACAATTGAGTCTCTTATGGTGATGCAATTGTTGAATGAGGATCGAGTCCCTTATAGTCTTACAATTGTTTGATAAAAAATGAGTCTTTTTTCATAAGACACTAACTATCTCCAAATGATGAAGGGACTCAAGTGATGACCATGGTTGTTTGAGTTGCTCCAAGTTGTTGATTGTTAACTACTTGTTGCAGTAGCCAAATTAAACAACTATGGTCAACATCATTGAGGTTTGAGTTGCTCCAGGCTTAAAAACCTGTTGAAGTAGCCTAACTCGAATGGTGGGTGATCGTAACCACTTCCCTGATGGAGATTATGTATATAAACATAAACATATATAGTATGTTTACAAATGAGTGTGTGATTGTTATTGTTGTTATTATTGTTGTTGTCTGGTTATTTGTGAGTTACTGAGTTGAGTTGCTTCCGTTGCTGTCACTGTTGAGTTGTTGTCCTTGCTGCCACTGTTGCTGTGTTGCTGTCGTTGTTGTCACTTATCTGCATAATGCTCTTTGAAGTATTTTTTGTAATATTATTGTAATTGAGATTGAAAACATTAATTATTATGTATGTATAACATTTCAGATTGATGTTATTATTCTAATGCTGCTGTAATGTTGTTATTACAACTATTGTACATATACAAACATTCTGGCTACAATTTAGCATAAAAAAGCAAAAAAAAAAATATTTTTTGGGTGGTATTTGGCCACTTTTTGCTGCGGTTTTGCCTATAACCGCAGCAAAAAGTCCATTTTTTGCTGCAGTTCAACCGCAGCAAATAATAAGCTGGTTTATTGCTGCTGCTCCAAGTGTTGCAGTTAAAAACCGCAGCAAATACCCCTAAAAAAACCGCAGCAAAAGTGGATTTTTGTACCTGTGGTAGCTCCAATTTTTCCAAAAATAATTCAATATGATTGAATCTGGTAATATGGTGCTCAAATTGTTCGAAATTTCTGTTTAATTTTGCCCCTAAATTTGTCCGTATTTCTGGCTTAAATTACCCTTTTATCTTCGATTTTTTGATTCGAAATTCTACTCCAAATTTTATTGTGCCATAAACCAATTTTATTGTGCCATAAACCTTACAAAAATTTGATTTGAAAACCTAGAATCAAAAATTGTTTTGTTTTTTTCGATCTAATCAATGAGTAAAATAATTGTTATGTTTAAGAATGCAATTCAAACTAAAATTAATCTTGCAAGGGTTGTTTGATTTATTGAATAATTAAAAAAAAAAAGTTTGATTCGAATGGAGCAACCATGACTGGGTGGCGCAGCCACGGTGGTTGCTCCGTGCGAATGGGTTCGAAGAGAGGTGGCGAGTGCGACGGTTTTTGGTCTAGTTTTGTTTGTCGTTGACGATATGGCTAATGGTGCCAGGGGGTTTCGAGGAAACCATGACGATAGGGGTGGTTTTGTGTGTGGGGATTCGTCGACGTAGCTAGGTGGTAATCGATCGTCGCCGACGTACTTGAGCAGAGGGGCGAAGGCCACAGTGATCCGGCAGCCATGGTGGCTGCACTTCGGTGATGCCGTGATGGTGGTTGCAAAATTAATTTTTTTTATGATATTATTTTATTTATTAATTAATAATAATAGCTTTATTAGTTAATAAATTTTTTTTATTAATTAATAAAATGAAATAAAACTTTGTTAATTAATAAAAATCAGTTTTATTGGATAATAGAATCAAACATGATCTAAATTTTTGAAATGTTTTTTGTTATATTGAGCAAATAATTCCAATGTTGATGACATTTGACTTTACATAATTTGATTATGTTGTAATTAGTTGAGATAATTGAATTAAAATAATTGAGTAATTAGGATAGAATCTCCTAAATTTGTTAGGAAAATATAATTTTGAATAATATGTGATATTTCTGAATTTTGTAAACAAATATTATGTGATAATAATAGCATACAAAATTATGAAGTGATTCTATTTCTTACCTAAAATAAAATATATGATATTTTAAGGTTGGTAATGGATAATATGTGATATTACTTGGTCACCAATTATGAAATATGGAGATGTTTCGATGATTGCTTTAATTTTGATATTTAATATATTCTATTTTTTGCAAGCATGCATGATTATATGTTTTTTTTTTTTTTTTTTTTGCAGCATTTTATATTTGATATTATGATGCAGTTAATGACTAGTATGGCCCAAAATTAAGTTAGAAAATGCGATCTGCGTATCGTGATGTATTTTTGTAACTTAAAATACAGTTTGTGTACCGTCAAGTATTTTTGTAATTTAAATTTATAGTTTTTATTTCAATTATTGTAAATAAATGTAATCGAAGAAGAAGTTCATGCCGATCAAATGAAGATGAAATCCCATGGAGAGTGCAAGAAGGAGATCATGAAGTTTAGATCATTAGGATTAGGGGTCATATTAGATCATATTTGCTTTATTCAATGCATTTTATTGTGCATATTTTATTTATTATTGTTGTCTTTTATGCAATATAAGTTCACTTGCTAAAATTACACCATAATAAATTTAAGTCCCTTAAAGTAATTTTGAGCTTATTTGCCTACCCAAATTAACGCCTAAGAAATCTTAGTTTAAAATGATGGGTTGGCCTAAGCAAAGTGTCATTTCAAACTTAGGATAGTACGAGTAATTCCATGAAGGAGATTACATGTTATTGTGGTTATGCTGAACTAAATTATTAAAGAACAAAGTTTTGGATTTAGAGGTATAGAGATAAGTTTAGAACATGAGATGTTACTTATCAACCAAGAATTATAATTGTTATAATTAGTAAAGGAGTTTATTTACCTAAAAAAATTAACTTAAGAACAGGGCCCAAGTCCATTTATGGTACAGTTTTTGGGATCTTGGAATCATTATTTCATGAACAAGGGACAAATAAAAATTGTTTTAAGTGAGATAATGTTAAATAGCCAATATTTGATGAAATAAAGATATTTAAGTTTCAGCATAATATTAACTCTTGCATATAATTTTCTGTATATAGATCATGTCTTGTAACAACGATAACTAAAATTTTAACTTGTGCACATTCCTTAAGAAGGAAAAACTAAAAGAGAATAGTTCTCTAGGCAGAAAAAGGAACATGAGAATATTTCTCAAATTTGAAGAAAGTAAGGGTGTTATTGACACCAAGAAACATATGAAATTAGAAAGATTGGACATTTATGTTATTGAAATCAATTTAACTAGTTCTTCATCATGGGTATTAGATACCGGAACTGGTTATCACATTGTTTCTGTTGTGCAAGGTTTTAAATAAAACTAGGGAGTTGGCAAAAAGAGAGGTGGATTTACGTGTTGGTAATGGTGCTAAGATCGCAGCTCTGGTTGTGGGATCATACACATTATCTCTTCCTTCTGGTTTGATCTTAGAACTAAATAATTATTATTTTGTTCCGAAGTTTATTTTGTTCCGAAGATTACCAGAAACATTATTTCAGCCTCATGTTTGGATTCTGAGGGGTTTTCATTTATAATAAAAGACAATTGATGTTCCATTTATTTAAGTGAAATGTTTTATGCCACTGCTAAATTGAAAAATGGTTTATATATATTGGATCTAGATAAACACATTTATAACATAAATGATAAAAAGAAAAAATCAAATGGTTCTAATCACATACTTATTGCATTGTAGTCTTGGACATAAAATTCAAAGCGCATTCGAAAACTCCTAAAGGATGGAATTCTTGAATCATTTGTTTAACACCCTGGAATTTCCCTACTTAACTAGGAAAAACCAAAGTATTACCGCCTCCGTGATAACGGCTAAAGTTTTTATCAAAGTACTACAGCGGAAGTCTTTAAAACCAAAAACAAATTAAAATTCAAAATAAACTTGAAATAATATCAAAAGAAAACCAAAGTCAAATCCAAAAAGAAAAACCAAAATAAAACTTTATTACATGATGTGTATTTTCGTATGAATCAAAAATTCACAAGGATAGATAACTAAAATTACGAATTCCTAAAGGCAAGGCCAGAAAAATTCACAATTTTAGGTTGATTAATTAGTCTTTGATTAAAGCTCAAGGAACCCTCTAAACCAGTAACTAATCTCACAAGAGTATAAAGGAAAAATCCACTAACTCAATTTTCCGGTTGCTTTTTGTTTTCTAAGTAAACAAAGCAAAACTTTTATTCAACTTAATAATCTGAATTTTACAAACTAATGTTGAGACTATTTATAGGAATAATTATCAAAAAATCCTAATAAAATTAAGCTAAAACACACGCACAAATAAAGCTAAAATCGTCCCCTAAGGTGACTCATCAATGATTCACAAGATAAGATGCCACATCATCACTGCATGTCATTCTCATTTTGCTAACAAACTCTAACAAACTATATCTAAACAAAAAATATCCTAACAATCTTTCTAATACCTTGCTAACCAAGATAATCAACAAATTACAACCAGAATTACACAAAAATATGATCTACCTAAATCCACACAAAATTGTCAAAATTGACGCCACACAAGATCGTCCAAATTTGCGCAATTTTTGTGATTTTCTTCAAATCTTCAAGAAGTCATTTTTCATGTGCATAAGGCCGCTGTAAATGAAGATTAAGACACATCACAAAATGAAAGACTCAATGCCTAAAATGAGAAACACACTATCAAGTGAAATGGGATAAAAACTCATAGGCAAAACCAACTTATTCCCCTTATCAACCTTTTTTCCTTGATTTGTGTGCCACACCTAGGTATGTGTGACCATGCACACGCAAATCCCAACCCTGGATGCACTCATTAGACTTGAATCTCCATAAGAAACTAATTCACCCATGGTTGCACCCTTGTTAGCAGCTTCAATCAAACCTTCGAAGTTGTGATCAATATTTGTATCATCCTTCCTTCGGAACCATTTTAATGGCCCTTCAAAACCAAATAAACTTTAAATTTTTAAATTAAAAGTCAACACCAAACAATAAAACTAACAATTCCAATAAACTACGAAAACTACAATGCAAACGCTCACACTCCGACCCAGTATGATTGACTATGCCCACCTGTACCTGTAGCTTTCTCTTATTCTACACAACTACTTGCCAACAAGTGGGTCATTGTAGGGCCAAGTCAAAGAAAAATCCATGCACATAAACACACAAAATTAGCAAAGCTGAGTACACAAACACCAAAGACTATGCAAAGCATGATCAATATCAAAATAAAATAAAATAAAATAAAAGTACAACACACATACTTCTTACCATTGACATCTCTTCACCTGTGCATAGACGCAACTCATATACATTATATATTATCTTTAAACTTTGGATTTTGCATTGAAAAGGTTTCCTTCAAAATCGCCCTTTTGGGCACCAACTTGGGAGCAACTCCAAGAAGGTATTACCTATGTCACGTATAATGACGGAATTCCAGCGCATTAAAAAAAAACGCCTTGTACCCCAATTAGAAGTCATAGATCACTGTTACATACAACTCCCCCCATTGTTCATACTCATGGTATATACGTTCCAAGAGTTTTGGTGCGAATCCTCTTTCACTTTACATGATTAAAATGTTTAACAATATTATGACTCACACATAACAACACATAAAAGTATGCATGACATTAAACACAACCATATTAATTATCTTAGGTTTAAAGTGATTCTAAAATAGCTGTGTGAGTCCTTTAATTAAATTAAGGCCCTGCTCTCCTCAACTTATTTTTGCTGATCTAAACTTATTTTTTACTGAACTGAGCTTATTTTTGCAGAACTGAACTTATTTTTACTTATCTGAACTTATTTTTGCTGAACTGAACTTATTTTTGCTGAAATCATTAACAATTTATTAAGGATTAAAACTGATTTTTTGCTGAACTGAACTTATTTTTGCTGATCTGAACTTATTTTTGTTGAACTGAACTTATTTTTGCTGAAAATAAGTAAAAATAAGACGAGGAGAACAGGGCCTAAATTTCCTTTACCACACATTAACTGTGAGTGGCTAACTATTTATCTTTCTTGGCTACACATTAAACTGTGAGTGGCTATATAAATATTTGCTCATTAAACTTTTATTAAACATGTGAATAAAAATTCACAAACTATATTTCTTGTTGATTAAGTAACTAATCAACTTAACTATCTTTCTTTTCCTCTTTATTAACCATTGGCCAACTTTAGAAATAATTTTAACATTCCAATTACTCATGAGATTATCAATACTATAAAAGTGGAATGTCAAAACAAAATAAAAATCATACTTTCATATTGGCATACTTCTCATGCAAGTCAACCAAACAACAATTCATATTTACATACATAACATGTAAGATTAACAACCAAGCATGAATTCTACTTTTACTATCTCCTTTAGTGCTTACGTACCTTGTATTGTAGTGGTGATCACTATAGCTCCTATAAGTCAACTAACTCGAATTCTCCAACATAGAGAAAACTGAAACTAAATCAAAACCTTGTTGACTAACTTCTACAACAACCCTAAACTAAGTTTTTATGTTGGAAACTTGTCCAAAATGTTTCTTATATGGTCTTTATTCAATTCCTTACTTTATTTTAATTTTTCTTTTGCAAAACACTTGATTTTTGGTACTTTTCCAAAAATGGCAGCTTCATAAAATTACTTTAAAACACTTTAAATTCCTTCTAAATATCAAATTTTGATCATAAAATATTATATTCATGTCCTAAGATCACCATACAATATTTTGATGCATTAAAATTAATTATAACTAATTATGTCACATGCTACTGTAGGGGCCCCAGATTTTTAGGGTCCCAAATTTTTTTGGTCACCTTTCCCAAGCCGTCCATAAGTCAAGTTAGACCTAAAAAATTAGCTTAAGGAAAGGTGAAATGGACTTTTTTAGAAGTATTTTGCAAAAAAACAGGAGCGCAGGAATTTCAGTTGCGCTAGCGTGGTAGCGTGACAGAGTTTGTCACACTGACTGTGCAGCGCTACAAAGCTTGTCACGCTGCAGGTGCAGTGCGGCAGACTTTGTGACGCTGCGACGTTAGCGTGACAAAGTCTGTCGCGCTACGCTATTTTTGTGTTTTTTTTTTTTTTTGCTTTTTCTTTTTCGAGTGAGATAAAAATATACAAATACGGACGATACTAGTAAGAAGTCGCCAATGAGTTTTAGGAACTAAACTCATAAACCGTGTATTTAGATTCGATACGAATGATACTCGAATAAGGGACGTTTGTCTAAATTGCACGGAAATCCTCTCCGATCCCATGGGGATGACTCCAAGTTGCGGTCGAGTGAACCAAAGATTGGACTCGGGGGCGAAGGTACTAACATGATGGAGTGCGTCGGGTTAGCCCATAGGCGGCCATTACTAGTTTCCTCTTAACCATACAGAAATTACATTTAGAATCACACAAAAATATCAATTACAAAATTCACAAAAAAAGAGCATTAAATTGTTAATGAATCACAAAAAAACTAATTAATTTAACTCAAACCGTTATTAAAATCAATTTAGGGAGCCTAACATGATTAGATTTGTCCGAAAGAATTATCTTGATTAAGCGTTGCAAACAATCAATTTTAAGTCCTTTAACAATAATAACGTGATAAAGCAGTAAATAAATAGTGAAACAACAACTTAAAAGTCCATAAACATGATCTTTAGGGCTCTCAGGAAACGTACCACTTCTCCTTTGAAGATTGTCTTCGTCGAGTATTAATTTGGGCGGAGTTTCGAATTATTGTTTCGATATTATTAAAATTTGTAGCCACTTTTTAATAAAATAAATAGCAAATAAAATAATAAATAATTATAATAAAAAAAGGTTGTTAAAAGCAATAATCGGATTATTTAAGTATGAGGAAGAAAGTGAGTTAAAAAAACGTGTTGAGAAACGAAGTAAATGAGGGTTTTTATAACAGTGTGGGAACCCTAATCGCGCTGGGCTGCTAGCGTGGTACGCCGTATCACGCTGGCCCGGTAGCGCAGGGAACCCTAAAACGCTGCTAGTGTAGCGCTGTTAGCTTAGTCACGTTGAGCTGTCAGCGTAACTAAATTAACCGCGGTACGTTTTTGAAACATTTTTTTTTAATTTTATTTATTATTATTATTATTTTATTTTAGTTATTTATTTAAAATAGTAAAAGAGGCATTTGGATAAAAAAGGTCCGTGAAATAAGAATGAAATTTATTTTTAAGCCCAAGTATACTCGATTATCCAATCTTCTAGAGAAATGAGTTTTTTAATCATCATAGAGTTCTGCCGCGGGACAGGGGACTAAATTAGGTGTCTACAGCTACTATTTTTATTAGGCATTAACATGAGTTAATAAAAATTTACAGCTTTGTTTATTCATTCAAAACTCCTTAAAAACTCATCAAAACATCATAAATCAAGCATAAAACTCTTTTACAATCTAATACCATCATTATACATCTAATTTATGCTTTAAATTAATTTTTCATAAAGTAAACTCCATGTTTTCAGGACTTTAAAAATTTGACAACAATATTAAACAGCTTTAACACCCCCTTAAAAAAATCTAAACTTCATACTACAACAATTCATGATCATAATATAAAAGTTTAGATCATTAAAAACCATAAAAGTACAAATTTCATGATTTCATAAACCCTAATTTAAAATTTCATGAATAACTTTATAAATTCATACTTTAAACATGATCAAAACTTTATAAAACTTGATTAGAATCATAAAAACATGAGTAAACATAATTATAAACATGAATTTTTCAAGATTGAATTAAAAACAAAAGAGAAGAAATTTTATATATATATATAAGATTAAAAAATATACCAACTAAAGGAGGAGGGTGCCCGGCGAGGAGGGCCGCCGGCTGGTGGTGGCCGACGTGGAAGGCGCCAACGTGAAGGCTGGTGGCAAGGAAGACCAGCGACAAGCGAAGGGAGGAGCTCGTCAAAGTTTCTTTTTCGAAAAAAAATTTCGATATATTTTTCTTTCTTTTATTTTTTATTATTTTTTTTTTTTGAAATTCTAATTCACTAATATGTAAAATAAGTATGAAAATTTTTGATTTAAGGGGTATTTATAGGCCCAAAGTAGGTTTTGGTGTTATTACATAAGTACCCTAAATATTTGAAATTATTTTTGGGCCCTTGTTTTAAAACAATCTAGGAAACTTTAAAAATTCTATTTTTAGAAACTTTTTTAATTATTTAATAAAACTCAAGGTGACATGAAATATAATTTATAAACTTTAGAAAACATAAAATAATTATTTTAATTAACAATTATTTTAAATTTCTTTCTTTAATATATTTATTGAACTTAAATTTTCAATAAAAATACTAAAAATATACACATACAATAAAAAAATAACTTCTTAAAATACATGAAAATATGGGGTATTACAATTTGATTATGAATCCTTTGATGTATGCGAATTGAACCATGTTTGATGGGCATGATGACAAAATCACCCTTTAATGAAAGGGAGAAAGAGCTAGTGAACTCTTAGGATTAATACATTCAGATGTATGCAGACCTATGAGTACAAGTGCTAGAGGTGGATATCGTTATTTCATTACTTTTACTGACGACTTAAGTAGGTATGCTTATGTCTACTCAATAAAGTAAAAGTCTGAATCCTTAGAAAAGTTCAAACAATTCCAAAATGAAGTAGAGAATGTTTGCTGACCTTCCAATTTCCTTTTGATATGCTCTCGAAATAGCTGCTTTTACACTTAATAGAACTCCATCAAAAGCTATAGAAAAGATACCATATGAGATATTAACCGGAAAAACTCCTACTTTGTCTTTTCTTAAGATTTGGGGATGTGAAGATTATGTAAAACTCTTACTTTCTGATAAGCTTGCATCCAAATCTGATAAATGTTTCTTTGTGGGTTATCTTAAAGAAAAAAAAAGTGTGTGTGTGTGGGGGGGGGGGGGGGGGGGATTTTTTTTNGGGGGGGGGGGGGGGGGGGGGGGCTATTATTTCTACCATCCGAATGAGCGAAAAGTGTTCGAAATGGTGTCTTTTTCAAAAAAGAGTTTATTTCCCAAAAAGTCAAGTGGGAGAAATGTATTTCTCGAAGAAGTTCGAGACGAGCAACAGATGGACATGGTTCACACCATGTCAGATTGTTATGCAAAACTCTCCTGTTGCAGCTCCGCTTATGTCTAGTATGCCATGGGCTTCATCAAAGAGATATGTAGATTGCATATTGATTGAGAGTTCATAGATTCTACTTTTAGAAAGTGAAGAGCCTACTACATACAAACAAGCTATAATGAGCCGAGACTCCAAAAATGGCTCATTGCCATGAAAACTGAGATGGATTCAATGTCTAAAAATCAAGTTTGGAACTTGGTTGATTTGCCAAATGGGATCTCACCCATTGGATGCAAGTCCGTTCTCAAATTGAAAACAGACGATGGAAACGTAAATGTTTTCAAAGCAAGGTTGGTTGACAAAGGTTTCAAACAAATTCATGGTATTGATTATAATAAAAACTTTTCACCAGTTGCTATATTGAAATCTGTTAGGATACTCCTAGCAATTGCAGCTCATTATTATTATGAGATATGGCATATGGATGTCAAAACCACATTTCTAAATGGTTTTTTTAGCAGAGGATGTGTATATGACACAACCAGAAGGTTTTGAAGATCTAAATAATCCTAGAGAGGTATGCAAACTTCAGAAGTTTACTTATGGATTGAAGCAAGTATCTCGGAGTTGGAATCTTTGATTTGATAAGGCAATCAAATAGTTTGGTTTTCTTAAAATGAAGAAAAAACTAGTGGGAAAATTGTAGTCTTCTTAGTCTTGTATGTGGATGAAATATTTCTCATTGGAAATGATGTTCCCATGCTAATATCAGTAAAAGATTAGCTTAAAAGTGTTTTTTCTATGAAAGACCTAAGAGAGGCAGACTTCATTTTGGGAGTAAAAATCTATGGAGATAGATTGAAAAGCGTACCTGGACTTACTCAAGAGACTTATGTTGATAAGGTTCTTAATACATTCAACTTGAAAACTCCAAAAAAAAAAAATTTATTCCCATGTAACATGTATTAACACTTGGTAAGGCACAATTTCCATCAAGTCTTGATGAGCTTAAACGAATGAGTTCAATTCCTTTTATTTCTACAAAGGAAGGTGTTTGGATTAAAGTATGCAGGGTACACACGGATAAGAATGTAGCTGATCTGTTGACTAAACCACTCCCAAAGCTAAAACATGAGATTCATACTAAAGTTATGGGAATAAAGGACATTGGTGAATGGATGTGGTTTTGTAATATTTTAAATTATGAATTTTTGTTCATGATTATGAAACTTGATATTATGCTTATTTATTTTGAAATTTCTATTTCAAATATCAATTATTTAATCTTGGTTCAGTATTAAAAAATAAATGTCCAAAAGTATTTTGTGATATTCAATAGGTTTATCAAATATGCACTACTGCATAAATGAACATTTGCAACGCTTTTCTGCAACGTTTCCGAATAACCGTTGCAAAAAGAGACCTGTAGCAACAGTTGAGTAGTAGTCGTTGTAATAAGTTACCTATTACAACGGTTGAATTGCAGCTATTGAAAATCATGACCTTTTACGACGGTCAAACCATAACCGTTGCAAAATATGGTAAGATAAGTGATTTATAGTCTATTGTAACGGTGTATAAGAAACTATATCTATAGATGATGAAATTGGTAAATTAAAGTTCTCAATCGTCACCACTATTCATTTATATGTTATCACATCACACACTTCACGAAATCTTCGAAGAATCTTCTCTCAAGTCTCAACCGCATGTCGCTTTAGTTGGAATTTTGCCCCCATTAAAATTCAAAGAGCTCACTACACTTGGAATTTTGCTCCAGCTTAGCTAGATCTAAAACGAACATAACCCTAAGCAACCTCAATTTAACTACACCAAAGCTCAATTTGCACCATCTCACAAATTAAGCAACTGCGAAGTTTGAAAGGGCGTCACGAATTTCTAATGATTTGGTTTACTTGTGAGTTACACTTCGAAATTTGAATTCACTGAACCCTAAAGGTTCGGGTTTTGAACTTATGTAACTCCATTATTTGGCATTCGACTCTTTTCTCGTTGAAAATATCGCTTGAAGCATTTGATTGAAGAAGAAAATTAGCAAGATCCATTACTTTGAGAAGTAATTTAAACAAACTTATTACTTAGGTATGTATTTTTGCTATAAAATATCTTTTTTTTTAACTTTTAATTTAATTATAATTAGGGATTTTGCTTGTGTTCGTAATTTCAGGAATTTATATCTTCTTACTGAAGTTTTTGAACTTTTTTGGCATTTCGATCAGTTTTGCTGCTAGCTCTTTGTGCTTATATATTACATATTGTTAAAAATTTGAATTGATTGATATTCTTTTGTATTAATAAGATTTTTGATACTGCAAAAATAATTTGGAAAACTAAATTCTTATATATGTTGTTACTGCTTAAATATTGGAAGGAATATAGTTGAGTGATTTTAGTATTAGTGTCCTAATTATATCGTTAGATCCACTACAAAATTTAATTTGCCTTTTTTATTAGTCATTGTTAGTGGATGTTTCGTTATGTAGGAAATGATTAGGAGATTTTCTTTATGAAAGTTATTAGCACTAGTTGAATTGTTTTAGGGAGACCCTTTTTCTAGTTTACAGTATTGAAGTTGTATGAAAACTTAAATTTGGTTGATTGTTAGTAATTGTTAGTGATGTTTCATTGTAATGGAAAGATCAGGGAATTGTTGTTGGTGAAGAAACTATTACTAGACATTGATGTACCAGAAGGATCTTAGTTGAATTGTGTTACTGTGAGTGAGTATTCTATTCTAGTGTAGCTGTGCTTGCTTTTTTTTTTTCTTTGGTAGTGAGGTTTTATCATATAGGAAGGGTCAGCAATGTCAAGAATTTAAATTTGTTAATTTATGGATGGGTAGAATAGTGTAAAGGCTTGCTAGAATTTTGGGTCTCAAACTCCATTTTAAGGTAACTCTTCTCTCCAAATTTGGTGCATTATTTTGGATTTCAATCATTTATGATGTTTTCTCTTATGTCGTCAAAATTGAGTATTATAATGTGTAGCTTTTGTTAGGTTACTGGTTTATCTTGTTTGATTAAAAACCCTTATGATGTTGTTTTTCTGATGGTTTTAGTCAAACGTTAGATTGATTTTTAATGCTCAGTCACTGATTATGTAATTATGCTGACTTAAATTTCAGGTAACTAGGCCTTTTTGTTGATTTTCATTGTAATTTGCTCTAAAATTGAAGTGAAATTTCAACTTCTATTGTTTGATATTTGGGTCTCTTGGCTATTATTCACTAACATTGGATAAATTGATGTGGGGCATATCATGAGTTATTTGGATAGACTGATTTATTCATTGATCTACTCGAGTTCCGCCAATTATGAATGTTATTAAACTATATAAGTGAGTTTCTTATTGTAAATATCAAGCGAAGCCTGCAACAACTCTTCATAATCACTTTTTTCTAATAGATTGCTATTTTTTTCATACATGAATATTACAACATATATTGTTGCCTTAAAGACAATAATTTATGTTGTTTTTTCAAGCCACTGTCATGCTTGTTACTTCTAAAGTAATATGCAGAAAATGCTTAAATGGTGTTCGTTCGGCGATTTACTTGCATCTAGAAACTATCAAGTATTATTTCTTGTAACTTTTTGTTTTCCATTTCTTATTTAGCTTCTGTTGTACACATCACAGTGCCAGTTAGAATTCCTTACATCTTATATAGGCTACCTCAAACTTTGTGCTGATGACCTCTGTTTAGCTTTTTATGCTTAATCAGATTGGCTATTATTAGTATGTTGTTTGTTTTGTGACCAAAATTTTTGTTAGCAACAACCTTGGCTAACTAGTCTATTAAGGGATGTAAAAATTGAACTATGTATGTTTTAAAAGTATGGTGTCTAGAAAACCCAATAGAATAAAATTGATTTAGGATCTTACTATTTGCTTTTTACAGTTATTTTTCTAATATTCTAAAAATGTGAATACACTATTTCATTAGAGCAGTTTCAACCCTTGTTGCTAACGTTGTACATGTGAATTTTCAATCGTGTGTAATAAGAGCAGCTAAGTTTATTCTTTTGTTCTCTTAATTTTAGTTTCATTGAGGATGATATATTTGATCCATGATTGATTGTTTTTGGTTAGTTTAGTATGAAAGAACGGTGTTATTAAGACATGGTGTAATGAATGCAGATTAGAAATGAACTCAAAGTTGAGTGGTTATTCCAATTTTAGGGGAGGTGCTGTCGCTTTTTTTTTTGGGTGATATGCATGGTTTTTTTTGAAGAGTATCTTAACTTAGTTTATAATGTAGTTTAGTGATCAAAATTTGAGCTTTATTAGCCTTTTTGTATCTTATAAAATACATAAAATAAGCCTCGATCCTTGACAACAAATAACATGCCTGTTTCATTGTTTTTACCATTAAATGAAACAAATTAACTTATTTGTGAATCTTCTTTGTTGGTGAGATGTTTCTATTGATCTGCTCATGTTCTATTTGAACAAAAAATTGATGCCAAAAGTAAAGACAAGAGATCCAAGACAATAGGGGAATTAACTCGGTAGCTCTTACCTTCACTAGCTTAGAAACCCAGCCAGATCATGTACTAGATTTGATATGCATCTTTCAAGGAGACAACGACAAACTGTCAGTCATCGTCGCTCAGCATTCCTCTACTCTTAGACGTCACTTCGGTAAATAACTCACTCTTCTTCTATAGATCGACTTAGCACTTCCATATAACTCTTTCATATATCAAGATCTGCTCCATTATAGAAGATACTCACCCTGAGTTATTGCTTTAAGCCATCAATCGTTTTCTTTTCTTTCAATTTTCAGTTTCGTTGCTATTAGTGAACTTCATTAGTAAACAATTTAATTGATTCAATTGATTTTGTCTTATTTGATAAGTGTTTTTAGAGAATAGCTCTTTAAAAGTAGAGGAAACGTACTTGTTGATTAATTGTAATATTACATTGTGAACCTTCATACTTCACAGGATAACTTCAAAGACAAGTACAATGAGTACAAGAAAATTTTGGAGAGACGGTATCATAAGTTCCAAATTTCAAGAATCGAAGCCAAATTAAAGGGAAGGGAGAGTCATTGTCAAGGATGCTGTCTAAGGCTATATGAGTTGGTTTTGAGATAAAAAAAAAGTAATTGTGTTACATATACATAGCTTCTAAATGTATTATTTTTTTAGTGGTACTGGATACGATCCTAAGATTAGGCGATTGAACAACGCTATCGCACACCTCTCAAAAATAACCGAATAACTCTAACTAATATAGCTAGAGAATTAGGGATCGAATCCTAGGGAAGCGATTAAACTCTATTAGTTGTAAAAAGTCTAAATTGTGTAAGGGGCCTTTGTGGAAAGTTCAAATAAAACTACTAATACTAAGAAAGCAATAACTAAAACTAAGGAAATAAAGGGAAATTGACGAATTAAACTTTTATGATAAACACCTAGGGCGATAAAACGCTCATTAATCAATTCATTGACATTCATTGAACTAGGGCTCACTAATTCTTTCAAACTTAGACTCCTTCAAAACTAATTTACTTGCTTTCGCTCGCATAAATTCGTTTTGCCTATTATTCAATAGTCTAATTGTAATAATATTACCTCTCTGCCTCGATTTAGACAATTACCTCACTCACAACTAAATCTGGCCACAATTTAATTGCAATTGATAGAAATCAATAATAGGAATTCGACTAATAATCAAGAATTAATTAACGAACATAAATAAATTCACAACATGATCATAGATCTTCTAGCACTAGAGAAAAAGAATACTCACTCATGATTAAAGAAACTAAAACAAAAACAAAATTAAATAACAGAGCCATGAACATGAATTAATTAAAACTAGAATTAAAACTAAATAAAGAACTAAATTAACAAAACTAATTAAACTAAACTAAAAACTAACAAACTAAGAAGATTCATAAAATAAAAAGAATTGAAAAGCAAAAGGAAAGAGATTACTAAAAGAAAGATTGAATTGCATTAATTGAAATCGAATCGTCAAAAACAAATTAAGTACTTCTAAAATTCTAGAGAGAGAAAGTGTTTTATGATTCTAAATCTAATATTATGCTCTAAAAACTAGTTAGGTCGTGCCCTATACATATGGGCTATTTATACTAGTTAGGTTTTTAGTAATCAAAACCCACGAGCAAAAACCGAGCGGAAAAAGTCGAACAGGCCAAAAACCGTGGCACCTGCGCCCGCAGGGAACAAAGTGAAACTCTTCCTTGCGCTCGCAGCTTGGGACTTTTGAAGCTGCTGTTTTATGTTGCGCCTGCATAGAACAGAGGCTCCTTTGGCCTATGCTCCCGCATCTATTAAACCGAGCATCTATTTGATGATATTTCTTATTTCTTTGCTCGATGTCTTCGAAACTTATTTGTAGCTTCTCGTAACTTGGCACGCATCCCAAGGCAAGACACATTTTGACTTGTTTAAGCTTCTTGTGACTTCATAACTCCCTATTACGCTCCTATAACATATAAAACAAACTGAAAAGCGCACGTAATAATAGAGGAAGCATAAAATAACCGTAAAAAGCTCTAAAAGTCTACTAAAGATGCTAAAACCGTTCCAAAACATAACTTAACATCAAAGGCTGAAATTTAATCAAAAAAAAGCCACAAACTTAACTATTTAGCACAAGAATCAACCGAAAATGAGGGAAAAATACAACATCAAACACGTATATCAAATTCCCCCAAATCGAACCTTTTCTCGTCCCGAGCAAACATAACGAAATTGACTACACCCCATAAAACAAAATAAGCATTATAAATCAAGAGAACATCCGAAGACACATGGATCAAAGTCAGCCAATCAAGCATCAAATTACTGTCCTTCATAAATACGGGTCAAACAAAACCAACCAAGCAAGTTTAATGAATCGATGACTAGAGTAGCTCACGGGTTGTCACTCCACACAATTAATGATGAGCTTATAACAATGAAGCTCTAACCCTCACCTCCCAACCAAATATGGAATGCAATGCAAAATGAGTTTAAATTCAATTTTAAGAACCCGAAACCCACATCTCACACCTCATGCCAGTGTTTAAGTTTATCCACTCATCCTAAATGTCAACTCGAAATGCAATTAATACTCTACGTCCTTTACAAAGGATTCACTTCACAATAACCATAGCATGTGCACGAAGATTAAAAAGGACTTTAGCCTGTAACGTGGCTAGGGTGATGGTTAGGATAAAATATGAGATAATGTGGTGAAATGCGGGATATAAGCATATAAAATCAAGGAAAATCGTCAACCACTTCAAAAATTATAAACATTCTCCAACATCCTCAACCAAATCAAATCAAACTTTTTTTTATATTTCACATCAACATCATAAATCTTATAATTCAATCAACAACCACTACTTCACAAACTTTACACTTCATTCTTTTTACTTCTCATACTTTTCCAGCTTCATTATGCTTTGATAATTTTTTTTTTCTTTAGTTTTCATGCATAATAAAACTTAATTTTACGACTCTTAATGATTTGCTTTTGCTTATAAATTTAGTAAACAATAAACATAATCATCACACATACATAACTAGGCATGAATAAATTATGATTTTTTAATTAACTACAACAGCCTAGACATTGGTATGTAGAGCCTTAAATGTGAAATTATATGATCAAACTTTTAACAATAACATTTCCAACTATTTCACCATCGATCCTCCATAACAACCATCAAAAGATACTTTAACAACATCACAACCACTTCGACTCCCCCAAACTAAGTTTCGGCGTATAATGAATTATGTAGCAAGGCTAACAAGGCTTGTAATGTGGCTAAAAATACAATTGATCCTAAAATTACACATGTGGATCCATCCACGGTCAAGAGTCATAAAGTTCTCAAAAATAAGCACAAGGGGTACATAAGTAGTCAATTCCAACAATAACACTCAAGCTGGGACGAGAATAATCTATTAAACAATCTCTCTCTAAAATTAATCCTAAAAAAAAAAGCTGCACAACTTTTTGGTCACATGTAAACTCCCATTCCTAATGAATGGTATAAATCATGCAACAGTCCTAAGAAAGCAATAAAACTAGTTAAGAAAGCAATTAAAGCTAACTAAAATAGGAAAGCAATAAAATACTTACCTCCCCCAAGCCGAACTTAGCAATGTCCTCATTGCTAGAGGGAGAAATAAACTACTAACCTACGGGTTGCCTCCCGCAAAGCGCTTGTTTAAGGTCATTAGCTTGACCGTAATTACCTTAGAACTCAAGGGGGATCAAAGAGTAAACGTGACCCCCATGTAGTTAAACACCCAAAGCAATTTTGGGTTATTGTTTGTTCAATTAAACCATGCTCTTTGCTTCATAATTTGTTTTTTTCACTTCACAAGCACGTGAGGAGGACTTTCGAGGCTTCCGACGCTTCTTAGGGCGCGATTTCTTTTTCTTTGGATCCTAATACGACTCATAATTATCACTATCTCTGTCACCTGCAATAGAATCCAAACACAAAGGGGCCTCCAAAAAATCCTTATTGGGAGATCGAGGCAAGTCATTATGAACTATCTCATTAAAAGTGTAAACTGCATTGCATGACTGTTCTAACATAAGACTCTTAAGAGCAACATTAAGGTTAAAAGTGATCTTATCATCCCCTACAACAAGAGTTAGACTACCATTTTTAACATCAATTATGGCACCTGCAGTGTGTAAGAAAGGTCTACCAAGTATTATAGAAATATGAGCATCCTCAGCGATATCCAAGACAAAAGTATCGACAGGAATAAAGAATTTTCCTACTCTAACAGGCACATCTTCTAAAACACCGTACCCTTGGGATATTTTACAGTTCTATTTGCCATCTGCAAAGTAATGTTAGTAGATTTTAAAGGACCCATATCTAACTTCTTGCATATAGATAATGGCATGACACTAACACTAGCTCCTAAATCACATAAAGCTTTATCAATAAATAATGGGCCAATGTTACAAGGGATGGAAAAACATCAAGGATCTTTTAATTTTGGTGGAGACTTATTTTGGAGTATAGCACTACATCCTTCAGTTAAAGCAACAATCACTACCGTATTTAGCTCATACTTCCTACTCAATATATCTTTCATGAATTTAGAATAAGTAGGTATCTGTGTGACAAGATCAGTAAATGGTACAGTTACCTGCAGATTTTTGACAATTTGTAGAAACTTTCGAAACTGATTATCATTCTTACTCCTGGTTACCCTGTTCGGAAAGAGCAACGACACCTTCGAGGGAGGAATTGTATCAGTAACTAAATCAGCTGCAGGAGCTTGTTTCTTAGTTGCTTCCTTTTCCTTTTCCTTTTTATTAATCGGCTCTGAATCAATATCTTCAATTGCTACATTATCGGTCTTGTTGACTCCAACTACATCATAAGGATTAGTATCGTTGGTGGGTTTTCTTGGAATATCATATGAAGTATCATTCCCCAAAAATATTGCATTAAGTGTTTCTTTAGGAGGGTCTTATGGTGATGGTTGTGATGACAGTTGGCCTGGCGACCTTTGTGCTTTACATTGAGCAATCTGAGCGATCTGTGTCTCAATCAACTTATTGTAGGCCATTTGCTGATTGAACTGAGCATGCATTGCCTCCATATTCTTATGCATCAGCATCATCACATTCATCTTCAATTCCGAAATCTCAGTGTTGGTTGGTTGTGGTGGTGCCTGGAGGGGTGCTGGAGGTGGTAGTCTATTGAAACCCGGTAGTTGAGGTGGAGCAAATTGTTGAACCTGCTGTTGTTGTGGAGCAAAATGCTGCTACTGCGGATTTTAAACATTGCTAGTACTCTTGTAAGAGAAGTATGGGTGATCCTTCTAACTCGGATTGTATGTGTTGGAGAATGGATTATTTTGTAAGCTTAAAATGCACATACTTGCTCCATAGAACTATTGCATGTTTGATTACTATGCCCAAAAGACCTACATAAATCACAGAAGACATCAGTAGCTCCCGAAAGTGTAGCCATTGCAGCTACCGTCATTGGATTAGAGGATGGTGTGTTGATCTTGTCTAGCTTCTCGTGAATTGCATTGATTTGTGAAGCCAAACTCTCATATTTGTCATCCATCACGTGTTTTCCTCCTCTCTTAGCATGTCCTCTAGGATTACCGGACTGAGAATTATGAACTGCGATCTCCTCAATCAAATCATATGCAGCATTAACTTCTTGGTTCATGAATCGACCACTAGCAGCAGAGTCAAGCAGTGTTCTACTCTCATTACCCAAACCATTATAAAAAGATTGCACTAAAAACCACTTCTCAAGACCATCATGAGGGCACATTCTCAACAACTCTTTAAATCTCTCCCATGCATCGTAAAGCGTTTCATCGGCTTCTTGGTTGAAATTCGTAATTTGACTCCTAAGTTGTGCAGTTCTCTCCGGAGGATAGTACTTCCTTTGAAAAGCAAGAGCCAATTCATCCCAACTAATGATAGTATCCATGTTTAGACCATTTAACCAAGAATGATCCTTGTCCTTCAATGAGAATGGGAACATCATACTTCGTATATAATCCTAAGTCACACCAACTTGCTTAATTGTATTGCAGTACTGAATGAAGTTATTCAAATACAAATGCGGATCTTCTTGTAATTTGCCTACAAATTGATTCCTTTCTACCATATTCGCGAAAGCTGGCTTCAATTCGAAATACAGAGCCTCTGTATCTGGAACTCGATAACCATCTCCCACCGTTGCAAAACTCAGCAGAGAATAGTCTTTTAAGGACCTTGCTGGTGGTGGCGACAGTGGCAGTGGTGCATCATTCCGTGGTACGTTGTTCTCATTGAACTGTGATTGTGCCATCTCTTCCTTATCAGAATTAGCGGAAATATTCAAATCAGCAAAAAATTGGGTCTGATTAGTCAGTGTCCATTCGGAAAGAATGATTCTCCACAATCTCCACTTCCTTCTATGACTTCGCTTATGCAATGATCTTTTTGGTTCAAGATCAATCCAAACCAACATAAAACCTAATACCTGCACACAATTGAAACTTGAAGCAGAAATGAGAACTACCGCGAAGAACGTGAAGGTTCCTTGAGGTATGGAAATAAAATAAAAATTAAAAACAAAAAGAACAATTTAAACCCGACTAAAAGAATTAAAAGTTGTCTCCCCGACAACGACGCCAAAATTTAAACAAGGCTATCGCACACCTCTCAAAAATATCCGAACAACTCTAACTATTATAGCTAAGGAAGTAGGGATCGAATCCCCTGGGAAGCGATTAAACTCTATTAGTATTACAAAGTCTAAATTGTGTAAGGGGCCTTTGTGGAAAGTTTTAATAAAACTACTAAAACTAAGAAAGCAATAACTAAAACTAAGAAAATAATGGGAAATTGACGAATTAAACTCTTATGATAAACACCTAGGGTGGTTCGTTCACTATGATCAATCAACAAATTCATAAAACGCTCATTAATCAATTCATTGACATGTTTATAACATAAATGATAAAAAAAACAAAAATCAAATGATTCTAACCCCACATACTTATGGCATTGTAGTCTTGGACATATAAATACAAAGCGCATTGAAAAACTCCTAAAGGATGGAATTCTGGAATCATTTGATTATGAATCCTTTGATGTATGCGAACCATGTTTGAAGGGCAAGATGAAAAATTCGCCCTTTAATGAAAGGGAGAAAGAGCTAGTGAACTCTTAGGATTAATACATTCAGACGTATGCGGACATATGAGTACAAGTGCTAGAGGTGGATATGGTTATTTCATTACATTTCTTGACGACTTAAGTAGGTACTCTTATGTCTACTTACTGAAGCAAAAGTCAGAATCGTTTGAAAAGTTTAGACAATTTCAAAATGAAGTAGAGAATGTTTGCTGACCTTCCAATTTCCTTTTGATATGCTCTCGAAACAACTGCTTTCACACTTAATAGAACTCCATCAAAAGCTATAGAAAATACACCATATGAGATATGGACTAGAAAAACTCCTACTTTGTCTTTTCTTAAGATTTGGGGATGTGAAGCTTATGAAAAACGCTTACATTTTGATAAGCTTGCATCAAAATCTGATAAATGTTTCTTTGTGGGTTATCCAAAAGAAAAGGGGGGGGGGGGCTATTACTTCTACCATCCAAATGAGCGAAAAGTGTTTGGTTGCTCGAAATGGTGTCTTTTATGAAAAAGAGTTTATTTTCCAAAAGGTCAAGTGGGAGAAATGTGTTTCTCGAAGAATTTCGTGACGAGCAACAGATGGGCATGGTTCACACCATGTCAGATTGTTGTGCAAAACTGTCCTGTTGCAGCTCTGCGTAAGTCTAGTATGCCATGGGCTTCATCAAAGAGATATGTAGCTTTCATATTGATTGAGAGTTCTTAGATTCTACTTTTAGAAAGTGAAAAACCTACTACTTACAAACAAGCTATGAGTGAGTCAAGACTCCAAAAATGGCTCATTGCCATGAAAACTGAGATGCATTCGATGTCTAAAAATCAAGTTTGGAACTTTGTTGATTTGCCAAATGGGATCTCACCCATAGGATGCAAGTCGGTTCTTAAATTGAAAACAGACGATAGAAAGGTAAATGTTTTCAAAGCAAGGTTGGTTGCAAAAGGTTTCAAACAAATTCATGGTATTGACTATAATGAAAACTTTTCACCAGTTGCTATATTGAAATCTGTCAGGATACTTCTATCAATTGCAGCTCATTATTATTATGAGATTTGGCATATGGATGTCAAAACCAAGTTTCTAAATGGTTTTTTTAACAGAGGATGTGTATATGACATAACCAGAAGATTTTGAAGATCTAAATAATCCTAGAGATGTATGAAAACTTCAGAACTCCATTTATGTATTGAGGCAAGCATCTCTAAGTTGGATTCTTTGATTTGATAAGTCAATCAACAATTTAGTTTTCTTAGAAATAAAGAAGAATCATGTGTGTATAAGAAAACTAGTGGGAGTAATGTCGTCTTCTCAGTCTTGTATGTGGATGATATATTTCTCATTGGGAATGATGTTCCTATGCTAATATCAGTAAGAGATTGGCTTAAAAGTGTTTTCTCTATCAAAGACCTAGGAGAAGCAGAGTTCATTTTGGGACTAAAAAACTATCGAGATAGATCGAAAAGCCTGCCTGGACTTACTCAAGAGACTTATGTTGATAAGGTTCTTGCTAGATTCAGTTTGAAAACTCAAAAAGAAGCTTTATTCCCATGCAACATGGCTTAACACATGGCAAGGCACAATGTCCATCAAGTCTTGATGAGCTTAAACGAATGAGTTCAATTCCTTTTGCTTCTGCAAGGGAAGATGTTTGGATTAAAGTATGCAAGGTACACACGGATAAGAATGTAACTGATATGTTGACTAAACCAGTCCCAAAGCAAAAACATGAGAGTCATACTAAAGCTATGGGAATAAAGCACATTAATGAATGGATGTGATTTTGTAATATTTAAAATTATGAATTTTTGTTCCTGATTATGAAACATGATATTATGCTTATTTATTTTGAAATTTTAATTTCAAATGTCAATTACTTAATCTTGGTTTAGTATTAAATAAAATCTCCAAAAGTATTTTGCAATATTCAATAGGTTTATCAAATATGTGATTTGATAATTGATGCCCTATAGTGAACTGAATTCACATGTACTTTATATCCTAAGTCTAAGTCATTAAATTAGACATAAATCACTTGTTTAAATGACTAGTATGTATGTTGATTGATAGCGGCAGTATCAAGGGCTATTGAAACATAGAGATGTTTAATCGATTACATAGATGTGCATTGTGAATGCACATTGGATTGACCTACTTGAAATTTTTTAAAGTGCTTTTTGAATTTCATTGATGTCATATTTAGTGGATGTCTCGGATTTCTTTAATGACGACTACAATAATTATGCTTTTTGATGAGGCTATCGCACACCTATCAAAAATAAACCAAACAACTCTAACTAATGTAGCAGGGAAGTAAGGATCGAATCCTCAGGGAAGCAATTGAACTCTATTACTTCTAAAAAGCTTAAATTGTGAAAAGGGCCTTGGTTGAGAATTATCGATTAACTAACTGACTACTAATTAACTACGTAAAATGATGGTGGTTAAAACTAATATTTAAGGTCTACGGTTATTCGGGTCACCAAAAATAACTAATGGACTCACCCACAAAGAACATTCAATCTCACAATTATGTCAAATTAGGGTTCACTAATTCTCTCGAACTTAGACTCCCTCAAAACTCATCTAGCGGCTCTCGCTCATGCCTAGACTAATCCCGCCTATTATTCAGTGGTCTAATTGTGGTATTTTTACTTCTCGGCATCAAATTNTTTACCTCTCGGCATCAAATTCGACAATTACCAGAATTACAACTAAATTTGCGCATAATTCAATTGTAAACAAACAAGCCAATAATAGGAAATTGACTACTAATTGTGAAATTGAAACAATCGAAGTTGATTAGTCCAATAATTATTCAAGGTTTCCCTAAACCCTAGAAAACAAACTACTCACTCATGATCATAAAAACTAAAGGAATTGTAGAAATCAAAACTAAAGACATGATCTTAATTAAAGAAATAATCAACAATTATAAAACTAGAAATAAAACAATAATTAGGGCATAAGAGATTAAAGAAAATAAAACTAGAAACATAAACTAAAATTAAACATGAATTAAAGAGAATAAAATTAAGATTGAATTAAAACCTGAATTTGTATTGAATTGAATGATTGAAAAGATCCACAATAATCACCTCTTTTGAGAGAAAACTAAAACTAAAACTAGGGTTCTTGAATAATAAAGTGCGTCCATGAAAACCTAGAAACAATTTCATTAAGTACTAAGTCGAAACAAAGGAGAAAAAGTCGAAAAACGAGCTCTGAGCAGTATGCCCGGTCTGCCCGGGCACAATGCACTCGACCCGGGCACACTGCACTTTGCCCGGGCACACCGCTAAATGCCCCCCGGAGCTTCCGACTTCGCTCGTTTACTTCGTAACTTGACTCCTATGCTTCCCAAAGGCTACTAAATCACGTCCTAGCTTCCTTTTAGCTTCTCAAAGTGGTCAAGACTCTCACTAACTCGCCAAGTGCTCGGGATAAAGCGAAAACCGACACAAAAGCATCAATTCCTGCGATAATTGTTAAATCAAAGCAACCAACACTAAAAGCAACTGAAGTTATTAGAACGGGCTCAAAAGAGCCGTATTAGATCCAAAAACCAATATAAAATGGGGGCAAACAATGAATATAAAATCAACTTATCAAACTCCCCCAAGCCAAGCCTTTGCTTGTCCTCAAGCACATAACTAAACAAATAATGACTTCACCCCTAAAACTTTGAAAAACAAATCAACTCAAGCAATTCCGAGCATGTAAGTTCCTTAATCAACCCATCAAAATCCCTCGACTGCCATCCACTTAAACCAAAATCAATAAGCCAACCATGTGAGAAATAGAAGTCGATGACTAGAGTAACTCACTCGGTGTCACTCGGCACATAAAATTGAGCATAAACAATGAAGCTCACCCTTAATCCCAAAAAAGAATGCAAATGCAAAAAGTGTTCGAATGCAAATTTTGAGAACCCAAACCCACATCTCACACCATATGCACATGTTTAAGGGTAGTCACTCAATCCTAATGCAAAAGGCGACTCGAAATGCAAGTAATACTCACTAGCTTTGGCAATTGACTCATTTCACAAGAACTAAAAACATGTACATGCCGATCAAAAAGGTCTTTATAAGCTTGTAACGCGGCTAGGGTGATGGGTGGATAAAATTTGGGATAATGTGGTGGTAAATGTGGGTTATATGCAAATAACAATCAAAGATCACGATCAACATCTCCAACATCAAACCAATTCACATAGAATCACATCACACCATAAAACTTTACACTTCAACAACTCAAAAAAAATCACAAGCTCTTTCTTTTTCAACATTTTTTTTTTCCAATTTTTCTCATGTTTTTTTCTTTTTTTTTTCTCTTTTCTTTTCTTTTCTTTTCATTTCTTTCAACTTTCAATTTTTTTCCCAAAATTAGGTTCACGACTCTTAATGATATGCCTAGACATTGGTATGTAGAGCCGTAATGTGAGACCTATTATTAAACTTTAACAAAAACCAACATTCCATAATTTCTCAATCCTCCAAAACGTCCAACAATTGCAAATTGTCAACAAAACAACTCCACAACTTCCCCAAGCGAAGCTTGGGCATATATCAATAAAACAAGGCCAAATAGGGTTGTAATGTGGCTAAAGTGCAAATGAAGGGTAAAAAGCTCAAAATAAGGACCAAGGAAAAATTTGTGAAGGAATGGCTAAAATCTAAAAGCTCCTAAAAGAAATGAATGCCTTTTATCATTCGCGACATGTAACACACCAAAGCCAAGCTACTAGAGTCAAAAGCCAAAACACGGATCATGCAAGCACCAGGAACTAAGCACACATGAAAAGAAATAAGCATATAACAATGTATGTGGCTCAAATCCTCCCATTAACACAGTTCAAGCCTCTACTCTACACATGGCTATAATGGCATGATAAGAAACTGTTTCAAGTTAAGTCAAGTTCAAGCCCGAGTTGGCAATTCCCGAAGCATAACTCATCACATGCCCAAATCAATCAAAACATTTTTAAATAAAATGCGGGGCACAGGGAAGTCATTATTCATAAAGTTTACATCAATACTCATTAATCAACAATTTCAACCAATTCATACAATTCAACTACTGACTACTGAATGTAAAGCAAAAATCTAAACTATGAAAGCAGTACATTTTTTTTGGTCATATGTAAACTCCTACTCCTAATAAGTAGTACAAACCATATGACTATCCTAAGAAAGTAATAAAACTACACTAGAAAGCAATAAAAATTATACTAAGAAAGCAATAAAAGTACTTCCCCCAAGCCAGACTCAGCAATGTCCTCAATGCTGAAGGGAGTAAAAAGGAGCCAGCTGCTCCTCAATCTGAGCTCTCCATGAACTCATTCGTGTCAAGGCCATCATCATCCTCATCATTGCCACCATCGTCATCACCAGCAACATCACCAGTAGCAGCTCCTGTAACTCCTCTACTGGACCCCTCTCCCGGGTTAAAGGTGTAGAAGGGTGAGGCCCAGTAGAAGGTACAGCTCCAGAACAGACAAAATAATCATAAATCGGATACATCGCTCGAGTATGATCCTGCTGAAAAGTGTCAAACCGCTGGATAGGCTGGTGCTGCTGGATCTAAAAATTGTCAAACTGACTCTGGAGCAGGCCCATGGCATAACGCTATGATCCGTCACCTCCTGCATCGGGCTCCGCAGGCTGAGAGGTAGAAGGTTGAGAAGTGGAGGGATGAGAAGGCCCCCTCTTCATGTAGGTTCGCTGGCTAGCGGTAGTAGTAGCCTGGTGCCCACTAAGGGGCATAGTCAATGACTCCTGATCAGGAGTCAAACCTGTAATGGCAGGGTTTGGAAGAATAACAGAAGACCTCTTCCCCCTACCAATGTACCACCTAAACCGCTGCCCTTCTAGCATTGTCATCCACTCACAGTTTGAAAAGTAGTCTAAATCCAATCTCCTAGAACCAACAACTGGTGTACGGTGTTGCTCAAAGTCTACCCAATATCGCCTAGCGATCAAAGTGATTAAACCTCCAAAAACAATATTATTCACTGTGGGATTACCATAAGCATCTCTACCCACAAAAGTTCGACATTGTATTTGTAAATGAATAGCAAAGTGATGAGGTACAAGAAGGGACGGTATGGAAAAGTACCCTTAACTAAGTGTTGCCCCAAAAAGGCAATTTCCCTAGTACAAACAGAATTGCACTCATGAAGACCAAAAGTAGTCCATCCCATAAACTTATGAACTACCCTTGCCAAAGGTTGGTGAAACAAGTTAGAGTAGTTGTGTTGCCAAGTATCGGTTTCTAAGCAAGTTAGTGCATTCCAAATAGCAACATCACTAATTTCTTAAGGTGGGTTTTTTGTACCCAATTGATTCATGCTAAAAATTAAGGTAAAATCATCAAGTGTTTCATAATGATCATGACCAAACAAACGAAAGGAGACACCTTGGACGGGCCTATGGGAATTTGGCCTATCGATGCGAAAGCTAGACATAAATTCATATGTTATATCGGCATATGTAGGCAAATCCATGGTGACCCATATTTTTCAAGCAAAGTCTAGTCTCATCTATAATCCCCAAAGCATAAAGTAAAGCATGGTCTAAAAATCTAGTAGCAACAATAGGTCTATGCTTAAGCTTTGCAAATTTTTCTTTTTGTTCCATAGAAGAGAAACTTACCGTGGGATAGTCCGCATCTCTCTCAATCTCGTTGTTTGGAGGATGCCTCCTCCTTGTAGTGCGACTTGATTCACCCCTAGACCTTTTTGGAGGCATATTTGAAGTATTAGTGAAATTAGGGTTTTTGAGTGATGATGAATTTGGGGGTTTTGATGGAATTTGTGGTGAGGAAAGGAAAGAGGGGAAGAAGTAAGGAAGATTAGTGGAAATTTGAGTGAATTTGGTGGAGGAATGAGTGAGTTAAAGATTTGGGAGAAGTAGTTTTAATGGTGAAATTGGGGGTTTTTTTTGTAGTGAGAGAAAGTAGAATAGAAGTAGGAAGAAGAAGAAGTGAAGGAAGTGAGGGAGAAAGGGGAAGTTCGTGGTATTTGTGGAGGTCAGAGCAGCCCGCCCGGGCTGACCGAGCGCAGTGCTGGGCTGATTTTTTTCTAAGTGTTCCAAAACGTCATTCGCGCCCGACCTAAATTCATTACGCCCGGTCTGCTGTCAGTGTGCCCGGGCTGACCGGGCATGCTGCATTTGGGGTGTTTTTTTGATTTTTAAACTCGTGCCAGTGCGCCCGGGTCGAGTGCATATCGCCCGGTCTGGCATCACTCCGCCCGAGCTGACCGGGCATGCTGCAACCTTCAAAATTTTCAAGAAAAAACTAAGTGTTCGGAATCGTCATGTGCGCCCGGGTAAAGTGCAACGTGCCCGGGCACCCTTCAATCCACCCGGGCTGACCGGGCATAGTGCAACGTGGCCTTTTCTTGCTTATTTACTCCATAATATGGCACACCTATGCCTGCAAACACTTAAAACTCTACACAACCATCAGTCCCTCACGCTCTCTCACTAAAAGAACTTAGTAAAGCTAATCTAAACTACTAAAGAAAAGGAAAAGGAATGAAAGCACCTACGTACAGGTTGCCTCCCACAAAGCGCTTCTTTAAGGTCATTAGCTTGACCATGGTCCCAGAGTGGTTAATGGGAGTCGGGGTTGTGGAAATGCACATCTTCCACTAATCCAACTGCATCGCCTTCATAATAGATATTCAATCGTTGTCTGTTTACCTTGAACTTTTCACCTTTATCATTTTGAACCTCAACGAACCCGAATTTGCTCACCATAGTAACCGTAAAAGGATCGCTCCACTTGGATTTCAGCTTTCCAGGGAATAATCTTAGACGAGAGTTGAATAAAAGTACCTTGTCACCAACTTGGAACTCTCTTCTCATGATTCTCTTATCGTGCCACCTCTTAGTCTTCTCTTTGTTGATTTTGGCACTATCATATGCTGCTAAATGAAATTCATCGAGCTCATTCAACTGAAGAAGTCGCTTTTCGCCTGCGAGCTTAGCATCCATGTTCAACTCCTTTACTGCCCAATATGCCCTGTACTCTAGCTCAACCGGAAGATGACACGCTTTACCATAAACCAACTAAAACGGTGAAGTGCCAATTGGAATTTTAAAAGCCGTCCTATACGCCCATAGAGCATCATGAAGCTTGTTAGTCCAATCCTTCCTCGATTTTGCAACCGTCTTCTCTAGGATAGACTTGATTTCTCTATTGGAAACCTCGACTTGGTCGCTTGTCTGTGGATGGTAAGCCAATCCCGTTCTATGGTAGATACTGTACTTCTCCAGCAGCTTATTTAATTCTTCTCATGGAAATGCTTTCCCCCATCGCTGATGATAGCTCTAGGGACTCCGAACCAAGGGAAGATGACCTGCTTAAATAACCTCAACACGGTGTTAGAATCGCAATGGGGGGTAGCAAGAGCTTCCACCCATTTAAAACATAATCCACAACAATTAATATAAAACGGTTTCCATTAGAGGATGGGAAGGGTCCCATATAGTTAATGCCCCAAACATCAAAATTTTCAACTTCCAATATACCTGTTTGAGGCATTTCGTGCCTTTGTGAAATATTACATGTTCGTTGGCACGAATCACAAGACATAATAAAGGCTCTAGCATCCTGTAGGATAGTGGGCCAATAAAAACCCGATTCGAGGACCTTGAACATTGTCTTCGAAGGTCCAGCGTGACCTCCATATGGTGATGAATGGCAATGGTGAAGTACACCATAGACTTCCCATTCCGAAACACATTTCCTGTATAGACCATTTGCACACTCACGAAACAAGTTAGCATCATCCCAAAAGTATCGCTTAACATCATGCAAAAACCTCTTTTTCTGCTGGTAAGTCAAATCAGAGGGTAAGATACCTCCAACAACATAGTTAGAAAAGTCAGCAAACGAAGAAGAATTTACACAAACTGCAAACAGATGTTCATCAGGAAAAGAACCATCGATGGGGGTAGAGATCTCCCCATCATCATACCGTATCCTCGATAAGTGGTCAACTACCACATTCTCTCTCCCTTCTTGTCACGAATCTCGAGATCGAACTCTTGGAGTAACAAAATCCACCGAATAAGCCTCGACTTGGCTTCCTTCTTCCCAAGTAGATACTTAAGAGCTGCATGGTCAGTGTAAACAATAACTTTCGAACCTACAAGGTAAGCATGAAATTTATCTAATGCATAAACAATAGCAAGCAACTCTTTTTCCGTGGTGGCATAGTTGACTTGAGCTTCATCCAAGGTCTTACTAGCATAATAAATAGCATGTAGGACCTTATCCCTCCTTTGACCAAAAACTGCACCAACTGCAAAATCACTAGCATCACACATTATCTCAAAAGGTAAATTTCAATCGGGAGATTGTATGATAGGTGCCGAATTTAATGCATTTTTTATCATATTAAAGGATTCAAGACATTCATCAGAGCATCTTTCAAAAGCAATTGAGTTAGTGGTTTCGCAATTTTAGAAAAATCCTTAATAAACCTGCGATATAAACCAGCATGACCCAAAAAACTTCTTACCCCTTTAACATTCACCGGAGGTGGCAATTGCTCAATTACCTGTATTTTCGCCTTATCCACCTCGATACCACGCTCGGACACCAAATGTCCCAATACCACTCCTTCATTGACCATGAAATGGCATTTTCCCAATTTAAGACCAAATTTACCTGCTCACATCTTTCGAGAACTTTAGTCAAGTTAGTTAAACAGGAATCAAAATCAGAACCATAGACACTAAAATCATCCATGAAGACTTCCATAATAGACTTTATGAACTCAGAAAAGATGCTCATCATGCAACGTTGGAAAGTAGCTGGTGCATTACATAAACCAAAAGGCATTCTACGATATGCAAAAGTACCATAAGGACATGTAAAAGTGGTTTTCTCTCTATCATCAGGATGGATGGGAATCTGAAAGAAACCCGAATATCCATCAAGGTAACAGAAATACTTATTCTTAGCTAACCTTTCCAACATTTGATCAATAAAAGGGAGGGGTAAATGATCCTTTTTAGTTGCAACATTCAATTTTCTATAATCAATACACATTCTCCATCCTATAACAACTCTAGTAGGAATCAATTCAGTCTTATCATTACGAACAACAGTTGTTCCCCCTTTCTTAGGGACTACCTGTACGGGACTTACCCACTGGGAATTAGGTACCGAGTAAATGATACCTGCATCTAGAAGTTTAAGAACTTCCTTCTTCACCACCTTCTGCATGTTAGGATTCAAGCGACGTTATCCCTGTATACAAGGTTTATGACCTTCCTCAAAGTGAATTCTATGCATACAAAAATCAGGACTAATACCAGTCAAATCATCAATAGTATAACCAATAGCCTTCTTATGGGACTTAAGCACAGACAAAAGTTTATGAAGTTGACTATCAGTAAGAGAAGCACTAACAATGACCGGATACAACTCCTTATCATCTAGAAAAGCATATTTCAAGTTAGAGGGGAGGGGTTTCATCTCAGGTTGGGTTACCTCCTTGACAGAACAAACCTCTTGAGGTAACTCAACAAATTTTCGGCTCTCCTCCGGATTCAATTCCTTACCAATAAGATCCTGGATCAAATTATCGGCATCAGCTGTACCTTCACCTGCACAAACATCAAGACAAACAACGGCCTCCAAAAGATCCTTTGTAGTGAATCGAGGTATATCATCAATAACAATCTCATCAATGACATCAATAACATAGCATGACTGTTCCATCATAGGACTCTTAAGAGCAGTATCAAGATTAAATGTGACTTTATCATCCCCTACAGAAAGAGTCGAACTACCATTTTTTACATCAATAACAGCACCTGCAGTGTGTAAGAATGGTCTACCAAGTATAATCGGAATATGAGCATCCTCATCCATATCTAACACAACAAAATCAACAGGAATAAAGAATTTCCCGACTCTCACCGGGACATCCTCTAAAATACCTTTAGGGTATTTCACTNATTTACTGTCCTATCTGCCATCTACAAGGTAATGTTAGTGACCTTCAAAGAACCCATATCAAGCTTTCTGCAAATAGATAAAGGCATGACACTAACACTGGCCCCTAAATCACATAAAGCTTTATCGATAAACAATGGGCCAATGTTACAAGGAATAGAAAAACTTCCCGGGTCTTTCAGCTTAGGTGGTGACTTGTTTTGCAATATGGCACTGCACTCCTCCGTAAATTCTACGGTCTCCACCACATTTAACTCGTGTTTCTTGCTCAAAATATCTTTCAGAAATTTAGTGTAAGTAGGAATTTGAGTTATCAAATCAGTGAAAGGAATAGTAACCTGCAAATTCTTCACAATATCTAAAAATTTATTGAAATGATTATCATTCTTACTACTGGTCACCTTGTTCGGAAAGGGCAACCTAACCTGTGACCTCGGGGTCGTATCAATCGATGTGTCATCTACCTTCTCCTTAGGTGCTTTAGCCTCCTTATCTGGAACTGTCTCTAAATCTTCAATCACCACATCATTGGTCTTCTTAGCTCCACCTGTAACATCAGAATTAACATCATCAATAGGCATTTTCGGACCCTCATAAGCAGTTCCTCTCCTCAAAGTAATGGCATTGACATGGTCCCTCGGGGGATTCTGTGGTGCCTGTGATACTGGAGGTGTAGGTTGTGATGGAAGGTGGCCCTGTTGCCTTTGAGCAGTTGATTGTGCAATCTGAGCTATCTAATTCTCCAGGTGCTTGTTGTGAGCTTGCATTGCCTCCATATTTTTCTGCATCTGCAACATCATATTCTTCATCTCTGAAATTTCACCACTAGGTTGAGCCGGCAATGGTGGTGCTGATAGTGGTGGCTTGCTGAAACCTGGTGGGTGTGGTGGTACAAATCTCTACATCTGCTGGTGTGCCTGCTGAGGTGGTATAGTTTGCTGAGGATTCTGCACATTGCTACTGTTCTTGTAGGAAAAGTGTGGATGATCCTTCCAGCCCGGATTATATGTAATGGAAAATGGATTATTCTTGTAGGCTTGAAAGGCACACACTAGCTCTACTTAACTTGTACATGACTGGGAACTATGACCGAATGAACCACATGAATCACAGAAAGGGTCAGTGCATCCCGAAAGTGCAACTACAGGTGATGGTGGAGGAGTTGTAGTACTAATCTTATCAATCTTTTGACTTATGGCATTAATCTGTGCAGCTAAACTCTCATACTTATCATCAACTACATGTTTTCCACCCTTCTTGAAATGCCCTCTAAGGTTACCAAACTGTGAATTATGAGTAGCAATTTCATCAATCAGTTCATATGCAGCATTGACCTCCAGGTTCATGAATCGACCATTAGCAGCATAATCCAACAAAGCTCTACTCTCATTGCCCAAACCATTGTAGAATGATTGAACCAAAAACCATTTCTCAAGCCAATGATGAGGACACATTTTCAATAGCTCCTTGAACCGTTCCCAAGCATTATAAAGTGACTCATCAGTTTCCTGATTGAAATTAGTAATTTGACTCCTCAGTAAAGCAGTTCTCTGTGGTGGATAATACTTCCTCTGAAAAGCAAGAGCCAAGTCTTCCCAACAAGTAATTGTAGCCATATTAAGATCATTCAACCAGGTTCTAGCTTTGTCCTTCAACGAAAATGAGAACATTCTCCTCCTAATGTAGTCCTTAGAAACATTCATTTGCTTGATAGTATCACAGTATTGGAGGAAATTTTGCAAATGTAAATTCGGATCCTCCTTCATGTCCCTGAAAATTGATTTCGTTCAACCATAATCACAAGAGCCGGTTTCAGTTCAAAATTAGCAGCATCGGTATCAGGTACTGAATAACCTCCAGCCATAGACTCCGTACTAGGCAAGGAATAGTCTCTCAATGAACGGGCCGTGGGTGGCGGTGGTGGAGGTGGTGGTCCTCTACCCTGTCCTTCTCCTTCGGCAGCCATTTCGACCTCTAAATACCCTTCAACCAACGGGTTGAAGGTGAACTCGAAAAACTGAGACAAATCAGAAACAGTTTCCGCCACAGATCGGGGAAGAAATATTCGGTGTCTACTACGTCTCAACCACTTCAAAAATACTTGCTCGGGCACAGGGAAAATTAAAATATCAGGCTCGTGGTCGTCTTGCATAAACCTATAAACCTGCACGAAGTGGAAACTCCGAGCAAAGGTAAGAAACTGCCTCAAAGAACCGAATAGTTCTGTGAGACTAGGAAAAATGAAAAGAAAACAGTATAAACCCGACTAACAAAATTAAAAATTGCCTCCCCGGAAACGGCGTCAAAATTTGATGAGGCTATCGCACACCTATCAAAAATAAACCAAACAACTCTAACTAATGTAGCTAGGGAAGTAAGGATCGAATCCTCAGGGAAGCAATTGAACTATATTAGTTCTAAAAAGCTTAACCTGTGAAAAGGGCCTTGGTTGAGAACTATCGATTAACTAACTGACTACTAATTAACTACGGAAAAATGATGGTGGTTAAAACTAATATATAAGGTCTACGGTTATTCGAGTCACCAAAAATAACTAATGGACTCACCAACAAAGAACGTTCAATCTCACAGTTATGTCAAATTAGGGCTCACTAATTCTCTCGAACTTAGACTCCCTCAAAACTCATCTAGCGGCTCTCGCTCATGCCTAGACTAATCCCGCCTATTATTCAGTGGTCTAATTGTGGCATTTTTACCTCTCGGCATCAAATTCGACAATTACCAGAATTACAACTAAATTTGCGCATAATTCAATTGTAAACAAACAAGCCAATAATAGGAAATTGACTACTAATTGTGAAATTGAAACAATAGAAGTTAATTAGTCCAATAATTATTCAAGGTTTCCCTAAACCCTAGAAAACAAACTACTCACTCATGATCATAAAAACTAAAGGAATTGTAGAAAACAAAACTAAAGACATGATCTTAATTAAAGAAATAATCAACAATTATAAAACTAGAAATAAAACAATAATTAGGGCATAAGAGATTAAAGAAAATAAAACTAGAAACATAAACTAAAATTAAACATGAATTAAAGAGAATAAAATTAAGATTGAATTAAAACCTGAATTTGTATTGAATTGAATGATTGAAAAGATCCACAATAATCACCTCTTTTGAGAGAAAACTAAAACTAAAACTAGGGTTCTTGAATAATAAAGTGCGTCCATAAAAACCTAGAAACAATTTCATTAAGTACTAAGTCGAAACCAAGGAGAAAAAGTCGAAAAACGAGCTCTGAGCAGTATGCCCGGTTTGCCCGGGCACACTGCACTTTGCCCGGGCACACCGCTAAATGCCCCCCGGAGCTTCCGACTTCGCTCGTTTACTTCGTAACTTGACTCCTATGCTTCCCAAAGGCTACTAAATCACGTCCTAGCTTCCTTTTAGCTTCTCAAAGTGGTCAAGACTCTCACTAACTCGCCAAGTGCTCGGGATAAAGCGAAAACCGACACAAAAGCATCAACTCTTGCGATAAATGTTAAAACAGAGCAACCAACACTAAAAGCAACCAAAGTTAGTAGAACGGGCTCAAAAGAGCCGTATTAGAGCCAAAAACCAATATAAAATGGGGGTAAACAATGAATATAAAATGAACTTATCACTTTTAAGCTTAATGATGACATGTAGTTTTCTCAACGAATTATAATTCCCATGTTCTTTTTTAGTACTTCACTTATTATGTAATGTTTTCATTATGTTATAACATGTTTTTTTTTCTTTTAACCTTCTATTATATTTTTTATGAAGATATAGACAAGTCTGAATCCAAAATTACTCAATGTCTTTTGGATAGCGGAACAACACATACAATCTTGAAAAACAGAGAATATTTTTCAGATTTGAAGATGATCCAAGCAAATGTTCACACTATCTCTGGATCAACAAACTTGATAGAAGGTTCAGGCAAAGCCTGCGTGATAATTCCTAATGGTACAAAATTAATAACTAATGATGCATTATTTTCGAGCAAATCTCGAAGAAATCTCATAAGTTTTAAAGAAGTGCGTCAAAATGGTTATCATTTGGAAACCATTATGGCAAAGAGAAAGGAATATTTATTCTGTACGGTAGAAAAATGTGGCAAAAAGTATATGCTTGTGAAATTGCCAACATATTCCTTAGGACTGTATCAAACAAAGATACATCCTATGGAAATAAATATGATATCTAACAAAAGGTTATACGATAAACAATTGATCACCTTATGGCATGATTGATTAGGGAACCTTGGAACTTGGATGATGCATAAGATTATAGAAAGCTCTGAGGGGCGTGCAATAAGGTATATTAAAATTCCTCAATCAAATGAATTATCATGTCCTACTTGTTCATCAGGCAAACTAATAACAAGGTCATCCAAAAATAATATTGCTATTTTTAGAAAGAATTCAAGGTGATATTGTGGTCCAATACATCCAGCATGTGGACCATTTAGATATATCAAGGTATTAATTGACGCATCAGAACGATGGTCTTATGTGACAATATTTTCAAGTAGAAACATGGCTTTTGCATAACTACTTGCTCAAATAATTCGATTAAGAACTCAATTTCCAAATTATTCTATAAAGAAAATAAGGTTTGACAATGCCGAGGAATTTACATCCCAAACTTTTAATGACTATTGTATGTCAATTGGGATTGTAGTTGAACATCGTGTGGCCCATGTGCATACTCAAAATGGCCTAGCTAAGTCATTAATTAAAAGATTGCAATTGATAGCAATACCATTATTGATGAGGTTGAATTTTCCTTCGTTGGCTAGGGGACATGCCATCATACATGCTGCATTGTTAATAAGATTAAGACCCACAACTTATCATAAATATTCACCATTACAATTGGTCTCTAGCCGAGAACCAAACCTCTCATATTTGAGAATATTTAGATGTGCTGTATATGTGCCAATTGCACCACCCCGACGTACAAAAATGGGTCCACAAAGAAGGATTGGAATTTATGTTGGATTTGAATCCCCATCTATTATAAAATATCTCAAGCCAATGACTATTGATTTATTCACGGCATAAATTGTTAATTGTCATTTTAATGAGGTTATATTCCCATCCTTAAGGGGAAATAAAGTGGACCAAAACAAAAAAGAGATGGAAATTACATGAAATACAACACAATTGTCTCATTTAAACCCAAGAGCAAATTCATGTAAACAAGAAGTTAAGAAAATTGTTCACCTACAAAGTGTTGCAAATCAATTACTAGATGCATTTACAAATATTAAGATGGTGACAATATCACATATACCAGCAAAGAATGCATCTGCATGTATTGAAATTCCTAGTAATGAGAAAGCCATTGAGAAAGAATCTATTGCACGTAGAAAATGAGGTAGACCACCTGGGTCAAAAGACTCTAAACCTAGAAAAATGAAAAGGCAAGAGGAAATGGCAAGTGAAACAAATCCTTCGATTTTAGAAAAGAATCAAGATGTTGAAAATGGATACGATAATAAAGATGACGATGTTCCAGTAGAAAAGGAAGATAACATCATTAACAATGATGAAATATCAATAACTTAAGTTTATTTAAGAAAACATTGGAATAGAAACAATATCACCATTGATGAAATATTTCCTTACTCTATAGCGGTTGATATGATACATGATGAGAATGATATTGAGCCAAAGACAGTAGATGAATGTCGCTTGAGAGAATATTGGCCAAAATGGAAAGAGGCAATCCAAGCTAAATTGAACTCACTTGAAAAGCGAGAGGTCTTTGGAAGAATAATCCATACACCAAAAGGTGTAAAGGCAGCTTTACATAAATGGGTATTCATTAGAAAACGAAATGAGAAAAATGAGATCGTTAGATATCAGACAAGACTTGTGGCACAGGGTTTTTATCAAATGCCTGGAATTGATTATGATGAAACATATTCCCCAGTAATTGATGCAACTGCTCTAAAATTTCTGGTAAGCTTGACTATATCAAAAAATTTGCAAATGCGTCTCATGGACGTTGTGACTGCATACCTTTTATGGGACACTTGATATAGATATTTATTTGAGAGTCCCTGATGGACTAAAATTACCAGAAAATCATGGGCCTAAAGAGATGCTTACTATAAAATTGAAAAGATCACTTTATGGCTTGAAGCAATCAGGGAGAATGTGGCATGATCAACTTAGCGAATATCTGGTTTTTATCCCACTGACAAGGATTTTAATGAGGTAGGCATATGTTCGAAAAGAGCATGACATTCAAGGGGGAGTGTTATGAGTAGAGTTGAATATAGCTATGCAATAGGTCGGTAAATACATATTGGTGAATGTTCATGCATGTTGCTATTGTTGACTACCATTACAATATATTTTTAATGCAAATACTATTTCTGAATAGTATTGGAATATTATATATACTCACGACGAAGCATAGTAACAAATGCACTCAAATCTGTATTCTCATATATTAACCGATAGTAAAATCTATTCCCTGCTTGTTCCTCTTCTCATCTATATTTCACAACAGTATAAATAATGTTATAATTAATACACTTTTCAAAAGGACCTTGTACATTATATTAGCAAGGGCCCTAATAACGTTTCTTGACCCTGAGTTTGGGCTATCTAAACATCTATTTTACCCCAAACTTTACCTTTTGCTAACTCCAAAATGCGCTATTTAAGTTACACTTGTTAAACTATAAAGTTATAGTGACGGCAATTACCTTAGAAATAATAACAAATTGCAAGTTTTTGATACTTATGGCCATTGCATTAACAAGTCATCAATTAATATGGAGCTTTTACCATTTCGTAATGGTACCACTGATATATATGACCGTTGCATCCAGAACAGACATAAAGGAGAGCATTTATAAGCGTAAAGTTTCATCTTTAATGACCATAGAAGTCATACCACCACTAATCAAGCAAATGTAATTTAAACTACACAAGCATAATAAAAATTAGCATAAGAAAGCTAATAGAATAAGTACGTGACTAATAAATCAGTGACCAAATAAACAAGTTTTGGATTAAAACTCAAAAGTGCATTACAATTAATTCACATCTTTAACCATAGAAGTCGTACCACAAATAATCTAGCAAATATAATTCAAACTACAGGAAAGCATAATAAAAATTAGCAAAAGGAAGCTAATAGAATAACACATGACCGATAAATCAGTGATCAAATCAACAAGTTTCTGATAAAACTCAAAAGTGCATCACAGTTAATTGATGAAGCCACCTTAAAGTCAACCATGACCCAAGGCAACGCATGCCTAAGTAGTACCTATCGGTGAACAATCAAGTTGTATAATACATGAAATTACAAAGCCATTTCAGCTTCCTATATTGTAATTTGATGGAGCGTAATATTCTGATTGGAAGAAGTCAGATCATTAATCAGATCGTTTCTTATCTGCTAATGAAGGGGGGATGAATAGAGTTAAGGTAATGGAAGTATTTGTTCACCATCACTGTATTATGCTATATACCGTTTTCTGAGATTATATACATGTTAGAAATTCTCATGATGTAAAACAACATATTGGAAAATTTTCCAGACTGAAGTCATTTCTATATCAGATTAACAGTAACGTTAATAATTACCATCTAACGGTGGCGTCTTTGATAAAGTGAATAACCAATGATGGCTGACATCAAGAAAGTCCACAGTACCTATCAAGATGACATTAAAGTTAGCCAACAGTTGATCAAAATGAGTATGGAAGAAAAAAAGTGAACATACAGTGTTTATTGTTTGCCAACGTTCAAGCCTCTTAATTCTGCACTGCAGGTCTTCAATTGCAGTGTCGATCGCAGCACCTTCTCTGCCTGGAGAAGATTCTGAGGACGTGCTTATTCCCTTCATTCCCACATAAAAAGGAAAACAAAAGCATGTGTAACAAATTCAAAAAGGAAATACTGAGAGACTGAGAGCTATTTACATTGCAAAATCGACATTCAGAAAATATAGAAATTTCAAGCACTCAGTTGCACAAATTTTAAAATGTAAGCTTTTTATAGTGCAAAATTTACATTCAGATAATGCACAAAATACACTACTCAGTAACATGAGATGACATCACACCAAAGGTTATATCATGTTCCATTTTATGCACTGGTAAAAACAGCAAAGCCTTGGTTCCAAAATATATTGGGTCAGCTAGACAAAATGAGTACTCTATGTTCCTTATTATTTACAACAAACTCACTTGCACAGTTTAGAGGGAGTTAATTCAAAAAAAGGGAAATAATTAAACTAATAATGAGTGAGCAAAACCACCATTACCACCATTATTGCCGTCAATGCCACAACCACTATTGTCAACAAGACAACCACTATCAATGCACTAAATTTATTTATTTATTTATTTTTTTACGTCTAACAAAACAATATTTCAAATTAAAAGTAAAAGAAAATAGATCAACACCAGAGGAAAAAAAAAAAAAAAAAAAAAAAAAAA